>JAQPZY010001579.1:3982500-4558343 GCA_029931535.1 Margaritifera margaritifera | reverse complement strand
CATTCACACACGGTATCGGATGATTTCTTTAGGGGCAGTGTGAATGAGTTGTTTTCGCATGGGAGGATTGGATTTGGTCAGGGACAGACATAGACATCACAATGTTTGGCCAGGACGAGGGTGGAATTCGGTATCCTTTTTTGGTGGTTTTACTTTTCTTCTTTTTTTGGTGGTGGTGGTCTATACGTTTAGGAGACATTCCCTTTTTATTTAGTAGGGTTAGAACAAAACAAGTCTGAAGTCTTTGGCCGGGTACCCTTCTATTTTATACGGGAACAGTTCTCCACTGATTGTCTGCACGAACGTCGCATCTTCATTTGACAGGCCTCACTCGACGTTGAGGTGTTTTTCAAAGGACTAAATCGTCTCAATTCTTCTTTGGTTAAAACCACTAAACTTTGTAACACGGCAGAGTTCTTTCCTTGGGACTTTGGTTTTAGGGGGAACGGTACTTTGTTCGCAGCCGCTGCCATGGCCAAATCAGCTGAAGTCGAGGGACCCGAAGGGGTGACTTTCGAAATAGGTTTCCATTTTTTGCATCAAATTAGGAAACACGGCTCTTAAGTCTGGTTTGACAGGCATCATCGTACAAGGTGGTGAAGGAAGAAGAAGAAGACAAAGATGATGAAGTGGACGCAAAAGGCGACCTCGTCTATCAGTTGGAGGGACTGTTGTGCTGGGTGTATGGTAATGGTGGTGGTGGTTTTGCGGGTGTACGGATTGCGTCCTGGCGCGCAGTACCTCTTCTTACGGCGGGTGCTAGTGGTGGTTGGTAGGTGTTATTTTTCTTCTTCGTGGCACGACTTTTCTTTTTCTGGTGGGCGACTTTCTTCTTCTTTTTCTTGGTGGTGGTTTCTTCTTTGGACTTTTCTTCTTTTTAGGAGTTTTTTTGGAAATTTTTTTGGCTTTGGGCATTAGGATTCCCATTTCAAAAAGGGGAACGAATCATGACCCCCTCCTAAAGAACCACTTCAACCAGGGGTTAAAATGATTTGTTTTTTTAGTCGGTGAATGGATTCTTGGAATCGGCTAGTTGTGACAATGCCCCTTTATGTGTTTTGAAAAAAACGTTGAGTTTGATGAGGGATGTGAATGATGCCTTGCAGTAATAGACGTGGCCGGTAAAGTAAACCATCGTATCACTTCTATAAGACTCGCTTCTAAACAAATGGAGCACGGACTTTGTGCATTTTTTTCGCGACTGATACCATAGGACGGCACGAATCAATTTTAGCCGACGGATGAGCTTGAAAAATGGAAGTCATCTCGAAATGAGTGTGAGACAGGAAATGACGTAAGTCCGTAGTGGTTGTTTTTATAGTTTTTTTTTTTTCTTTTAAAAATTGGTCTGAAGGGGACCGTGTAAATGACAGGACCACTCTTCTTGACCCCAAGGGTGAAAACAAATTGGGCACGAAATCTCAAATAGTCAGGAGTGTGTGGGTTTTTTAAGTCGATGAGGTTAAATAACTCGTGAGGGGTTTTGTGTGGCATTCGTGCGTACGCATAATTGAGCCGAAGGAAGCCCCTAGAATTGTTTGGCTAACACCTTGTACTTGAGATTTTGTTCTCTGGGGCTTTTTATACAAGACCACGGTAATGGGCGTTCAGACTGATTTGTCCGATCGGGCTTGTTACTTTGTATGAGAATAAATTTTGAGTAATGTAGACAATACTAGCATTACGATGGGATGGTGTCCTTTTCGTTGCTCAAAAACCAAAGTTTTGTTTCTTCTTCGTCTTCTCCTAACATGTCACGTCAAAAATAAATAAAATGGGTTTGACTCACGTCAAGGGGTGAGGGGGGGGTGGGGGGGACACGATTCCATCTGTCTTCGTGAGTGTAATACCATCCACAAATGAAGATGGTTTTCTCCTTGACTTTCTTTCAATAACGTGTAATGACGATTTGCCACTCTTTGTAACACCACCACGATACGGTTGACGGTGGGACGATCGAACAAAATCAGCTTTGTGTTCGATCAAACGTTTGGACAAATTCTCGGTTTTCCCTGAACCACTCAGTAGTCATCACATCAACATGTTAAATGGGATGGCGCAGATACAAAAGCATTTCCAACTTTGACGATCTAAACCTTTTCGTCAATTCACTTTAACCACAGAAGAGGACGGTAGACGAGGTAGACGAGGCAGAGATTGATGATGATTGTAGCCATGACTGAGGTAAGAAGATTTTTGAGGAAGAAGACAAAAGACCCGAAGACTAATTTTTATTACGGTTTTCATAACACGTTTATTTTAAAAAAAAATCAAACAAAAAAAAAAAAAACAAAAACCAACACTGACAAAACATATTTTTTACAACTTTACACGACACACGACAGATAGCGAACTTAGTGTGATTAAAAAAGCAAAGTAAAAGTATCAGGTACATAGATTAAGGCTACCACTAAAACATTTAAAGTTCTTTACAAACAAAGTCAATGTTACAACATTCTGGTCTCCTAGGAATGGAAAGACCTAGGCACTGGGTGGGTTTGTGGTGATTTCTTCTGGTTCGTCTTTTTTTTTGAATTGCCTCTGACGGTAAGCGGTAAGGATAGGCGTTGTTGTTCCTAGGAGGTATTTTTGAACAACGGTAGTGGTTGTGGTCATCTTTTCTTTACTGTTGTGTCAGGGTTCTTCTTCTTTTTCTTCTTTCAGGGTTTCCCATTGAGGTTCACATTTTTTCACTTTTCGGACTCTTATGAACCATGTTGCCCAATTCTTTGGCAACCTGAGCCACTTCGTTGTAGCCAAGCATGGTATCCAAGGTTTCTCCAGGGGACGTACATCTTTCCAATTGAAAAAGTTGTTGGTGTAACTCACTAGCAAAGCACACTTCTTGAAATGTCTTTATTGACATGATAAAGTCGTGGACGGAATGTCTTCTTCACATGGAGGGTTCCTAATCTGATTTTCATTACCACTACTCAACGCTTTTAAGTACAATTTGTTCTTTCGGTTGTAACTGATAAAATCAAGTTTTTATTAGTCTTCTTCTTCTACTAAGTCCGACGAAGAAACAAAGGGATCATATTGTTTTTTTGAACTCAACAATTGAGTCCAAAAACAACCACGGGTCCTCCAAAAATAATCCAAGGTAAACACTTGTCCTCAACAAATATTCCAAACACGAATGTCCTGGAAAAAACGAATTCCAAGATAAGCTAGTCACTAAGACACACACTGCATAGCGTCCAAAATTCAATGGAAACAAGTTCTTGTATTCAAGCCTTTATAATCCTCTAAAGTCTGAACACCCGAGTCGTTGACTTCATTCCACGGAATTCGTTTCACGACGTGACGAGTAGAGCCCAGACATACCTGGTACATGATAGGGGTAATGGTGAAGGTAGTGTATCTTGTGGGTGGCATGTTTTTATAGCCAGGCTCCCAAGGTTGGTACCTTATTGAGAAAGTCTCTTTCAACGTAGCTATTGCAGAATAGACGTTTCCCAGAATCAGTCTTTTCTATGACTTTGGAAGTAAGCATAGTGTACAGCTCCGAGAATGATGACTTTGAGTTTACGTTTCACTTGGATCTCTTGATCAACTCTTGGTAAATCATTTTGGCGCACGTCCCAAAGGCACAGCCACGATTTGTACTTTTTGGTAAAGTTTTCCGACTTGCGCAAAGAAAGTAGTAAACTCTCTTTTGAGTTCTTCACGATACTCGTGATAGTTTTTCTTCCAAAATCAGACTTCTGATTATGTCGAAAGTCAACGGTTTAGTACGCTAAATCGAGGAATGTAATTGAAAAGTTTCTACGTTTCCACTTGAATCTGGACAAACTCATCGTAAAATGTTTTCGCAACTTTCAAAGGCAAGTCAACGAATACGATCTTCTAAGCTTGGTATATACTTGAAAAATGTTGTGTCTTGCAACTCCAAAGGTAAACCACCAATGTACCATTTGTTAAAGAAGTGATCCTCCTTCTCCGACATGGAAAATTTTATTTACCTTCTTCCAACTTTTTTGTAGAGAGCATAACATGAGACTCAATGTACTCATACTCTTTTACGACCACGGGTAACTTGCAACTTCAAAAGGGGAGTTGAAGTTTCACATTACAAATGGTGGTCTTCTAAAGAGACCCGAGTCTTCTAGGGTGACAAAATTACTCACATACCAACCAAAATGGAATCGGATAGGTAATTCAAATCCCAAAAAAGTAATTAGTGATTATTCTTTATTTTCTTAAAATTTTTTAAACGGCGTAAAAAGGCGCGATTCGTCTTGGAGGGTGACAGTTCTTGTACACAGTTTTTGTCGGAATTCTTGTCTGTTGGTTCACATTTTGTTCCTTCGTTCATTCTCATTGAATTCTATATTCCACACTGTCCACATTGTAAGTGTTCGTACCCTCCGCAATTCTTAAAGTTGTCCTGTAGTTTTTCATGAATGTCTGACCATGTTGAATATCATAGCCCAAATCAAATGTCTTATCACATTCAAATACCAATGGTTTAAAATGTTTGTGTCGTAAAGGATGTATCTGTTCTTTACGTTTCACGTGTTGAAATCTTGACAACTTCTTTTGTAATCCGTTCTCGTATCCACTCCAAGGTAAAACACGAAATGCCGATCTTCAAAGCTAGGTCAATATAATGAAAAATGGCGGTTCTTGCAACTCCAAGAGGTAAACCAGCAATGTATTCTTCTAAAGAAGTATTCTCCTCCGACATGAATGTTTTTAAACAAAAATACTGACTTCGTTCTGTTTTGCCTCTGTCCATCGGTACCCGTACTCTTCCGTAACGCCTGACTAAAGGTAAGAACTGACGGTTGCGGAGACCATCTGGCATGTTCAATGTAAGCTGAGTCGGTAGGCTCACCATTGGTGAAGTCTTCACACCCACAACTGAAACATTGAACTTTATCTCCTTCTCCCACGTATTTAAATCCAGAATCTGGCTAAAGCTTCGGGTTTAGGTTCCTTGTAGATATTTTAGCCACTTGTCTTTGAATGACTCGAGTCGGCCTTAGCCATACTTGGAATAACCAGGTAAAGTCACAGGTATTCTGACCATGCGAATATACACCAATATTGACCTTGTTGTCGTTATGGTCAATACCGGTTCCTTTAGTATTTCCACTAAAGCAAAAAGGGCGTAAGTCTGCTCTTTAGAGGGTTGTCGATGAGTGAGACTTGGAGAGGGGTCCCTGAATCCAAGATGTTACAAGCTACGGAATCCGTTTGAACGTGTGCGACGGGGATGCCAAACCGTACAGAATCCCGTTTCATCGCACTGGGTACTGCATCACACTCCAAGTCGTGACTCATCTTCTTGCTTGGTTAACGTTGAAAGTCAGACTGAAGGGTTAGGCTTGGAAGGGGTTCCTTTTTTATACCTGTCGACTGTACCATCCGAAAAGTGTTGTAATGTGGTCCGTGGAAACGCTAAAGAAAGGTAAGCACAGTTTGGTGACCATCTGACCATGTTCCAGGAGAGCTGATTTCTTACAATCCATACGAATAGTGGCACCACAACTAAAACACTGTACTTTGGTTCCCTGTCCAAAGTAAACAAATCTGCTCTGGCTAAAGAGTGGGAAGTAGGTAATCCATTTTCCCTAAGTTTTTTTTCTCTTTTTTGAATGTGCTCCATTGATGAGGACAATAACAATAGTCAGGCATGTGTTTAGGCCAATTTTTGAACGTCTTCAAGCGACTGGTACACTCACAATAGTCAGGCAAGGCAAATGTTGAAGTCATCTTGGTGTTGTCTTTTTTTTCTCTGTTCAAGGGGCTGCTGTCCTTTTTTTATACTTCAATCAGCGTGTCCGTAAGGTTAAAGTCGTGTGATCTGGAAGTCTCACTCGTTTTTGGTACACGATTCGGTACACTTTTTGTACAGCTCGAGTAACGATTTGATGATTAGGTAGGCGTACAATCTTGTGAGGTTCTAACGTGGGTACTCGAAAGTCTTCCACTTGTCCAGACAGTAAAGCATTTTTTAAAACCTCAAAGTTCACCACTTGGTTGGTTCGATAGTTGAGAGTCAATCCTTTGACTTTACAGGAGGTGTGAAGTTGCCCTTGCGGGTCTCGGTATCGGTACCCATAATTTTTAGGGCCACCGCTAGCAAAACTCAGAATGGTGTCTTGAGGGTGCTCGTCTGTCCAGGCTCCTAACGATCTCCTTGAATGGAAAGGGTGTGGGCAACCGGGGCGATGGATGTAGATGCAACTGTCAGTATCAAAGTACAGACACGATCTCCCTAGACTTCTAACGCTTCGTCGTACAATTTCAAACGAGCATGAGCGATCACGTAAGCGGCAATGACTACGTTGCTAAACTTGTCAGGTTTGACAAACTTGGGTTCTTCTTCGAAATTGACAATGATTAAATCATCGCGGACGATTTCGACGTGTTTGACTAGTATACTTTTGTCGTCCATCAGTTGAAAGTAACGATTCGGATCGGTGACGTATTCCGTTTTGGGTAAGATCGTACGTTGAGCCATTTTTCCCCACGAGCAATTAAGCATCACTTTGGCAAACGATCTTTTTCCTTCATTTGTTTCCACCTCTTCCAAAGTGATGCCTTCGATGTCACGGTACTCTTCTCTGAATCGTTCTTGGTCTTCGGGAGTCTGACACCACGAAGGATAACCACTAGCTTCTTGTTTCAGTTTTAAAAACTGATTGACGTACCCCGAGAAAATGCCTGGATGATTGGTGACGTCGTCCTTTTGGTATTGGGCTGTAGTTGGAAAGTGCCAGATTTCGTATACTTTCAACAAACGGTATCCACGATCCAGTGCCCGAAACAATTCGGCGCTAACACACGTTCCTGTCAAAGACCGTTCTTCCTCCGTGTGGTGACAGGGCTGATCTTGGTTGCACGTTTCAGCACACGTCCGACATAAAGGAAACATCAGTTTTCCTTGACAATGGTGAGGTAAGATGGGATGGTACAAGTGGGTCGGAGGTAAGACTTTACATTTAATTAATCCTTCGTATTGACGAATGTGTTCCACGTCAATGTGTTCTGTCAAAATCTCAGGGTGACCGGTGGGAAAACGAGCATATTTACACACCCAAGGATACAAAGAACACACGTCAATGTATTTTATTTCTTCTCCTTGGGATTCATTCACGTCGTACAGCAAGCGAGTGGCATTGGTTCGTCCTCCAAATAAACTGTGGCGCGGATCCAAAGGTTCGATGGCGTCCGCGTCGTAACTTTGGGTAATGTTTTTAAATTCAGGATCGGTTTTCAAACGTCGATCGTACTCGTGCTCCCACATTTCTACCACTTGGTATCCTTGACTTTCTAACTTGAGGCGTCGTTGGCAAGTCTGTTCGTATAACTGTTCCATGGTAGAATCTGAATAAGGGCCTTTCATCTCTCGATCAGGATAACAAGTAGGGCATCCGTGAAACAAACAACCCTGAAACTCGTATACCGTGTGCGGGTTTTCTAAATCAAATCCATCCACGGAATAACCTCCAATCTTCTTTTCTCCTCCTCCGTTTCTAGCATGTTGTATCCATTTGTCTTCTTTTTCACACAAGTAATGAAACCAACGTAAAGCTTTGACCGAATATTGACGACTAGCAAAGAGAGACGTGTTGGAGTCGATGATGGCTAGTTGGTTCTCGGGCATGAAATTTTGCCTGTAGACTAAGGAACAGGCTTTAGGTAAGGTGGCTGCATCTTTCAAAGGATCAACCTCTCCGTGATCGAGAAATAACTCTCGAAACTTTCCACAACAACGTCTTAAAATATCCACATCAGTTTGACAATATTTGAGCATCTCTTCTTGAAAGTCAAATGGATCGGTCTGGTGAGCGCGGTACCAAGTGTGAAAAGCTTCTCGCTGTTCGGGGCGCATTCCGTCGGGGTCGTAATCATGAAGGTCAGGCAAATGAGGTAGGACAGTATGTTGATTAGCTTCCGTGTTGAAGAAGTGAGGAAAGTAGCCTTTAGCCATTTCTGTCATGCCAAACGTTTTTGGCATGCGACTCAAAGGCATGGCCAAATAACTCATAGAATCTTTAAACTGTACTTGTCCTACTTTCATGTAGATGAGCTTTTTTCCGTTCATGGTGACTTCAGGACGTTCGGTGCCATGGTTCAAATAATAATTGAGTAAAAACTGCCCATCGTATCCCGAAAAATTGTGAACTATGACGGTGGCATACCGATGACAATCTCCGTAACGTTGAATGTCTTCTTCGCTCCAACTGTCGTGGGTGGTAGGGTCTAAAACCCATTCAGCAAACTCGGACAAAGTGTTAACTCCACGAAAGATTTTTTCACGTCCTCCTGGAATTCGACTACAATGAGGACAGTGAAAATGAATCGATTCTTGAATACACTGATCACAACCCCGATGTGCCACACAGAAATTGGGAATGTGAATGCCTGTTTCTTGCATGCATTCAAAATCAAAAAAGATGAAATCTACTTGTTTCTTGTTCTTGTTCTTCTTTATTTCTTTTTTCTCTGTCTTGTCAAACTTTTGAATAAAACATCGATGATC
This sequence comes from Margaritifera margaritifera, assembly GCA_029931535.1. NCBI lineage: Eukaryota > Metazoa > Mollusca > Bivalvia > Unionida > Margaritiferidae > Margaritifera > Margaritifera margaritifera. Next base: position 4,549,846 of record JAQPZY010001579.1, on the reverse strand, counting down.
AAAATCGACGATCTGGTGACAAATAGAACATTTTTTCTTGCCAGCACAAACGTGTCTCTTGGGGTTGTTGGTACGAATTAGCTGTCCACACGTATAACACGATGTCAATAAGTCGCAAGCACATTTTTGTTGGTGACCTTGTGTCTTGCGATGCTGTTGGTAACAAAAAGGACTGACAAAACTTCTTCGACACACCTCACAATAGACGTGATTTTGTTGTTGTTGTTGTTGTTGTTGTTCAGGAAGGCATGGTTGGTCCGCTTAACAGCCACGACATCTTGCTCCGCAATGAAGGTGTTTCTCTCGACTATTAAACCCATAGTTGCATTTCTCACAGTAGTATCCGTATCCCAAAAATCCGGTAATACTAGTAATGGTATCAAAATGTTCTTGATGGTGATAGAGATGAATGTATTTTCCTTCAGGGAAATCGGGGCCTCGAAACACCATATCTCCGCGCACTTCTTGAGGGTGAACTTTCAAAGTATAATGAGGAGCCAAAACATCTTGAAGTTTCTGCATTTGAGAAATACCACACACGGTCTCTTTAGGGATCCCCGCTTGTTGTAACAAGAGTTCTGTTTCTTTTCGTTGTTGGGGTCTTTGCGATGTTCGAATGTTCTTCCAGGCTTTTTTCTATTCTTTACTCTCGTTCTTGTTGGCAAACGTACGCCCCACCACGATGGCTCGAGCCAAGCACATTTGGTCTTGAGTATTGTCGATTTGGACAATACTACGTTTGGTAGTACGAAGATCGTCCACCAATAACGGCTTTCTGCTTCGTCCACTTCCTCGAGGTGGAGCAATGTGAGTCATGTAGAGTGTGGCCTTTCCATCGGTGATGGTAAACTTGTCATTGGATTGTTGCACATGTTCTATTTTGGACATGACTTTGTCTGGCGTTAATTCTGCCGGGGTGCTGAACTCAATCCAAACGGGACTCTTCAAGTTGTCGTGATGGATGGCCAGTCTCAAGCGATCATCTTCTTTGGCTCCACATTGCCGTTTCAAGTTCTGTAACACAGAACTCCACAAATCGCTAATGAACCCCGCCGCTTTCTCGGGAGGTACTTCGGACTTGAAGTCTTTGAAGTGCACCGTATGAGTGTAGGCAGTGGTTCTAAATTTTCGAGAGGTAATTTTTTGACTCTCTCGAATCCGATAGTAATTTTCAGGAGGAGCCAAGGTACTAGATTGTGTTTCTTGGTCTGGGGTTCTGGTGTTGGTAGTGGTGGTGGGTTTTGTTTTGGGTGGTTTTGAAGATGTTAAGGTTTCAGGTTCACTCATCTCCTCTTCGAAGTCACTGGCATGGACTTGAGCTAGTAGTTCATCTAATGGTGTTTCAGGTGGTACGGAATGTCTTCGTCGTCGTGGCTTCTTTGTTTCTTCTTGTTCTTCTGGTTTCTCATGGTTTGGGCGTGATCTTTTCATCTTTAAGTTTACTTTGAAACTGATTCAGTTTCACCCAGGTACCTTTATATAGAGAGAGGTGAGTATATAAAGAGAGAGCTTCGTACCTTCAGAATCAGTCTTTGGTGATTGAACTTTCAAACTGCTGTAAAGATGGAAGAGTCAAGAAGAAGAAGAAAAAATCAATACTCTAAGAAAGGACATCCTTCTGAGTATAATTGGGATTATCTAGCCCGAGGAAGAACAGTGAGAGATAAAAGTCAAGATACTTGTTATATCTGTCAAGAGAAAGGTCATTGGGCTCCAGAATGTCCACAACGGCAACATCAAATCAGAGATAAAAGTCAAGATACTTGTTATATCTGTCAAGAGAAAGGACATTGGGCTCCAGAATGCCCACAACGTCGAAACCCAAAAAAAGAAAAGAGAGACAAAACAAAAGATATCTGTTATTATTGTAAAGGACCAGGACATTGGTCTTCGGAGTGCCCTCAGAAAGAAGAAGAAGAAGAAGAAGAAGAAGAAAATCTAGCAGAGGAGAGGGAGGAAGCCGAAGGATCTTCAAACCTAGAGGAAGAAAAAGAACATATCAAGAAAAGTAAGAAGAGAGTGAAAAGAATGGAAGACAGTGAGAATGAAGAAGAAGAAGAAGAAGAAGATATGATTCCTGTGACGATCAGGGTCCCTATGAAGAAGAAATTCAAGAAAAACAAGAGAGATAGTGAGAATGAAGAAAAAGAAACTATGATTCCTGTGACGCAATTCAAGAAGCACAAGAATTTCAGAAAGTGAACTTTGTTTTTTTTTATTTTGGAGTGTGGTGTTATATGTTCATTGGTGAATTATTTTTGTAAAACAAAGGAGAGAATATACCAGACTGGAAAAAAAAAAGTAAGTGTTTTTTGTGTTATTTTGTTTTAGAATATAAAAATACACGCACGCACGCACTCACACTTATATACAACACAATGGGATTTTTTAAGTTTTACTTGATTTGGCAATTTGATTTCTTTTCTAGAAATCTGGGGGCCCTTAAAAGAACCGTTGGGGTGTTTGTTTGATTGAAAAAACAAACTTATGAAGTTTTTACATAATCAACTTCAATTGTCGTAGTCCTTTACCACGACCCAATCCAAATCCTGCTGCTACTGCTGGTGTTTTGCTTATGGTGGTAGTCACTGGTGGTGTTTGTGGTGGTGGTGGTGGAGAACTGGTAGGCTTGGAATGTTTAGCCCGTGATGGTCTTTTTCGCTTTGGCTGAGTTAAAGAATACTTATATGCGTTTGTCATCCATTTTAACTCATATAATATCTCTTCTAAAAGACTCACCGATTTTTCTTCAGGACTGACGACTTCCTTTGCTGTTTCCTTCTTCTCCTCCTCTTCTAACTGTTGTCTGATTTCTTCCTCACTTTTTCTTCTTCTCTCTTCTTCTTCTTTCTGCTGCTGAAGAAGAAACATTTCTTCATCCTCTCGTTGTTTCTTTAAAAATTTTCCATCTCTTCCTGTTGCTTCTTTTTAAATTCATCCATCAATTCATCCACTGCTGAAGCAACAACAGTAGCAGTAGTAGTAGTAGTAGTCTCAGACTGAAACTCTTTATTTAGAAAATCTAAATCAAAGTCTTCCGGCCGGAATTTCAGCAAAGCAGCAGCAGCAGCTGCATTAATCATTGAAGGCTCACTCCAATACATACTACTTGTCTTTCCGGTCTCCATGAAGGCTGTCGAAAAAGTAATAAACCCTACGCTACGATACCTTTATACCCAAAATGACGTCATACCCCTACTCTCTTCCCATTGGAAGAAAAGCCGACCCACTTGTAACGCGCTATTGGATTGGTAGTTGATTTCGATGCATTTCAATCCGATCGTAAGGTATATATACCACCACTTGTCTCATAAAGCTTTACCTAAAAAAAGAAGAATCATGTGGACTACAGTAGAAGCTTCAAGCATTGTGTCAGGAATGCTCTTCAATCCTGACTATCTCATGTATGTTAGAGCATCATGGGTAGTCACTAGAATTGATGAAAGTGCCTACTGGGAAAGAAGAACATACATTGAAAGACAAGGATGTTTGAAAAGAGTACTAATATATGGGGAAGAAGTAAGAAGAAGTAGAAGAATAAGAAGAAGACCTAACAAACGATGTCATTGCTAAAATTATAGCAAAAAAATGGTCCTTTTAAGGGCCACCCATTTTTCAAAGAAAAGATTAATTTTCAATGATTGCCATATATATTTGTGTTTTATATGTTTATATGTTTTGTGTTTTTTTTTTTTTTTTTTTTTTTTTTTTTTTTTTTTTTTTTTTACCCACCAAACAAAAAAAACCCTTTCCCTTGTATGATTGTGGTGTGTGTAAGTTTGTGTTTGATATAAAAAAAGGATAGTGTGTTGTGTGTTTTTGTTTGTATGTATGGTTTTTTTTTTGGGGGGGGGGGAGAAGGGGGATGTTTTCCATCACGTCCGCGCTTCTAGCACATAAAGCGGTGCCTTCCACAGTTTCACCATTCACACTTTCACTCTACAAGAATGAACTCTGTTGAATTGTTACAAGAAGCTTGGGATAGAATGGTGGATGTGGAGTCCTTGATGGAAAGGTTGGAGTATTGGTGGAGATATCCTGCCACCAAACCATACGTCACCAGCCAACTAGCGGCTCTCACTTCAGCAAGAAGGTTGGTGACTGATGTCTTGGTGGAGGAAAGACAAAAAACTTCCTCAACCCTTGCCGTGTGGGGTTCATCAAGAAGAGTCTGGATTTACTGGATGAGGTGGAGTACTTCCTGAACCGAGTTCAGGAAGATTGTTATATTTATCCACCCGCCAGTAACGTCAGGCGCGAAGAGGTGAACCTTCACATGGTGAAGGTATTGTTAAAGAAAGTTTTAGAAAAGGAAGTAACCCACATTAAGATCTTGTGGGCTCTTGAACGCTCCAAGAAATAACAGGCCAGGAAAGAAAAGGAATTCGAACGCCTGAATTTAAATTGGATGAAAATCCAGGATAAGTTCAGGCGGATGAAACATCCTGACTGGCTACCTGATTCACCAACACTTCCAACCAAGAAAAAAAGATCTCACACCACCTTCCTAAGTTTCTTTACCCAATGTTGGAGGAAATAATAATCCTCCTCCAATGGTCCTTATCAGAACCACCCATTTTTCAAGAAAGATTAATTATTCCCATCATTGCCATGTCCTACACACACGACCTCCCCCGTATGTAGTGACGAAGACAATGTCCTCTACTATCAAAAACACCCCCCACCCAGTTTTTGATGGTAGAGGACATTGTCTTCGTCTCTACATACGGCGTGCCATGATAAATTCCCGTTTGGGTCCATAGTGTCCCCACTTGACCAAAGGTTTATAGCCCCAAGACTTTTTTGGGGACTCTACAGCCCCATAATGTTAAGTCTACGTGGGGCCATAGAGTCCCCCTTGGGGCTCAGTACTCCCCCTCTACTACTAATGTGTATTACAAGATATTTGTGAGTGACCAAGGATGAATGCTTTTATCCATGCGCTGTTGAGTTGGAACACATATTTTAACTATTCCTTAACACTGTTTTCCTTCAGGTCTACGAAATCATTCAGTCACAACCTTGGCATTTAATCCCCGGTCAGTTGTTGGCATTTCCAGTTTAAGATAGATCCATCATCCACGCCAAAAACCGATAGCGCTCGGTCACCGAAATGCAACTTTCAATCTACTTCTCTTGATTAAACTTTCTTTTCTTGGCGAGCCATGTTACTCGTTTTTCCCAGAGTTCGACTGGTTGTGGCATCAGCAATTTATCCTGCTTAGATTAACCACGCACTGAGAAATTCCGCTGAAATCAGCCCTACTCTGGGAGAAAAACGATCCTTAGTCGGACTCTTTGCGCTTTATTCGTCATATATCTGTACGAACCGTTGATGGGAATGATAACAATAGATAATTGTCTAGAAGGGTAAATGCACCACATTGAAAACTGTCTGACGTGAGGAAATTCAGGAGAAAAATCAAGTCGATGCACTTCTTAATGGTACTTACACGGAGGACCTGTATTGCCAACGTTGTATATTGTTGCATCCTCAGTTATAAGAAAAATGTTGAGCATATAACCTGCAAATGAAAATCTGCATTGCATTAAGTTTCGAATATGTATCATCCCCAACACAAATTTCACTCGCTGTCTGAAGTCTTAAAATTATCTCATCATGGTTGATATCGGAGTGAAATTACCCCTGTTTCCACAGCTACTTATGACATCGGAGTGAAATTACCTCTGTTTCCACAGCTACTTATGATAAAATCATGACTAATCGTTTAGGGCTTGAACGTTATTCAGTAAATGTGTTACCATATTTAATGTTCAGTATGCATTAAATCTGTATTACGTTATGGCTGCATTATTGTCTGTGTGGATCATAGTCAAAATTTTCTTGACGTTTGAACAGATAAAAAAGATATCCTAAGCTGCATTGGAAAATTTCTTACGAAGATGATATTTCTCTTCATATAAACAGAACAAAGAATCTACTGCATTTTGTATTATCTTACCTAGACGAGACATTGAAATATGTGGTTTGGTTTGGTGTTTTTACGTCACAGCAATACAACTAGGTTATTAAGTGCAGAGGCAGTTTGAGTAAAGTTTCTTGCCGAAGTATGCTCCATAGTTGTCGACACGTGCTGATCCGATGGTGGAATAGAAACCTGCACCCTTTCGATTGTGAATCTGGCACGCTAACCACTGAGCCAACGCAGTCCATTAAGGACGTTGAACGAAATGTTCTAAGCATCGTAAACAAAGACACAAATTATGTACAAAGACAAAGGATTAAGATTGGAAATAAAATCATTCACTGTTTCATTATTGTTAAATCGAATTACGCCTAACATACCCAACTATAGATTTGGATCAATTGAGAAGTTTGGGCATTAGAATCAATTTAATTGGTCAAATTGTGTGTGCTATTATTTTAGGCCAAGACGCATTTCCCTGGGCTTATTATAAGAAGCAGCTTTCAGGGTCAAAGTGGCACTTTTCAGTGCAATTGATTATACCTCACTGCTTATTAATCGATGTAAGCTCAACATGAACTGACAGGAAAATAACATATTTTTGGTTTGCTTGGTCAAATACATTATGCTTGTGATCTTTACGAATAATAGTTATCAAGAGATACAGTGCACATATTTTGCAAACGGATCTACTGCTTAAAACCCATTTTCGTTCAAGACGGGGATTTTTGCTCTGGAAGAATGTTGATTTACACATGCAAATGACACACACCACACACTAAATAAATATAAAATGGGGTCAAGTGAAATTTTCACTAGATATGCTCTCAAATATCGACTGCAAGAACAGACTTATAGACTTAATTTTTCCTTACCTTAATTATTGTCTGCATGTTTTTGTATTCAAATTCCAGGGTGTTTGTTTTCGTAATCATGTCTTTATATATGTGTTTATGGGTTATCTAATATTGTAAAGCGCTAGAGCTTTTAAAGATTAGGCGCTGTACAAAGTCCTCATTATTATTATTATTATTATTATTATTATTATTATTATTATTATTATTATTTGTTTATCATTGATTGACCCCTGTGAGTCAGAAGGCAGTAAACATGATGGGAGACAACTCATATTCAACACCTGTACAAATATCTAAACATTTAAATCTGATTCTTTTTCTGAAGCCAGAAAAGTTCGATTGCTAACAGTTCTAGAAACCGGTGCATGACCGTAGAGCCACAGTGAAACCTTTTTCATCAATAATAAATATCACTTTGCATTCGATATCTCTTTTTAGGTTCTTGAGAGTCTTATGAAATTGGTTTTATTTTATTCAGAAGTATATTTGATTTCATTTGATGGTTTAGTTGGATTATTCGTTGTGCAAAGTTAGTTCTTGCCACAGTTAATGGTGAAGACACTGAAGATAGAGTATCAGGAAAACGTTACTTCGTTGAGTTGGACTAGATTGGTAGTGCGGTTGTGGCCTAGCACCAATCATTATTTACAGGCTGATGTCCACTTCCACACTGGGAAAGGGAAATGCACATTTGCTTGTCAACAAGCAGATTTATGTTATACCGAATCATTTGACTCGCCTTCTTGGAAGTATAGTTTTCCAGTGTATAAACGCGTCCAAAAGTGAATAAAAAATGGCATTTAATAATTGGATAATCAGACTGAAAAACTGTGTAGAGGATTATGGGGAGTATTTTCAGGGGATGTATTGATGTACTGTATACTAATTAAGAACTATTTTGCCCAGCGCACTAATATTCTGAACTTTTTAAATACCCCTCAGATTGAAGCAGCAAGGTTCAATAAGATTTTCAAGATATTCGTCCATTAAATACTTCAAAAGTTGATAATATCGTATAGCTACATCATGAGTTTCGTACGTGGCAATGGTAGAAAAAAGTGGACAGAAAACATTAGCATGCATATGATCTGTTGTCATCCATGTGTATACTGAAGGATGCCAGTAAGTCTGTGGTCTGTGTCTCTCTCTGAGATACAATATTTTTTAATATAATTGCCACCTTGAAGTCTGATAGATTCCCGCCATAGTTGATAGTTCTTTCGGAATAATTGTTGTTTCACGACGAAATAACTTTTCTAACTGTTAAATCTTCTTAAAAATTTAAAGAAAACAAAAAAAAAGAAAAAAAAGAAAAACAAGCAACTTAAACAGATTCATCACATAACAGTTTCAACTAACTCGACAATATAGTCTTACACTTTAATTTAATGGCTTAGATTCAAAATGGAAATTTCTGTACTTTCGAGATTCTAATTGATCATTCCGACTTGCAAGTAGTATTGCAACCATATTTTACATATTTTAATACCTTCAAACATAAAGAATAAACATTTGTTTCCAACATCATTAATACTCTTAGAAAAAAAAAAGAAAAAAGAAAAACAAACAACAAAACGAAACAAACAAGGAAACAAACGACTTTTTGGGCATGCAAGGATTTTTGTGAAGCACGATGTTTAAAGGAATTCAATAATTTCGCAGGGTCAAATGATTAGTTAATGTATTACAAAGTTCGGTCATGCTCTAACTCGGATGAAGCTCGTTGGACTGTAAATTAGGTTATGTGCTCAGATGGTCATATGAAGTTTCGTTAGAAATAAAATCGTTTTCCACACGATTAATGCATCACCTCTTTATATTCATATTTGTTTGAAAAATTATCATGATAATTTATGTTATTGTCCTAAAATAATATGTTTTAATACTGTTCAGACACTACTCATATCCTGTAGGACTGATAAATCTCGCTGGGACAAAGTTTGTCATATGCTTCTCTTATCTTTTTCACTTGTCATGTTTCAATCATATTACATTTATCTGTAACTTTGCGAACAGCTATACGTATTTTAGATTTCATTAGAGAATTATTAGAAATATCAAACATAGATGGCACAAAATAAAATCATATGGAGTATTTATCAGTAAGACACATATCTGTCTATGGATACCAATAGAGTAAGACAAATACTTCTATATGGATACCAATAAGTAAGACACATACCTGTCTATGGATACCAATACAGTAAGACATATACTTGTCTATGATACCAATACAGTAAGACACATATCTGTCTATGGATATCAATACAGTAAGACAAATACTTGTATATGAATACCAATAAGTAAGACACAGACCTGTCTATGGATACCAATACAGTAAGACATATACTTGTCTATGATACCAATAAAGTAAGACACATACCTGTCTATAATACCAATACAGTAAGACACATACCTGTCTATGGATACCAATAGAGTAAGACACATACTTGTATATTGATACCAATAAGTAAGACACATACCTGTCTATGATACCAATACAGTAAGACACATACCTGTCTATGATACCAATACAGTAAGACACATACCTGTCTATGATATCAATACAGTAAGACACATACCTGTCTATGATACCAATACAGTAAGACATATACTTGTCTATGATACCAATACAGTAAGACACATACTTGTATATGGATACCAATACAGTAAGACATATACTTGTCTATGGATACCAATACAGTAAGACATATTCTTGTCTATGGATACCAATAGAGTAAGACACATACCTGTATATGATACCAATACAGTAAGACATATACTTGTCTATGATACCAATACAGTAAGACACATACCTGTCTATGGATACCAATACAGTAAGACATATACTTGTCTATGGATTCCAATACAGTAAGACACATACCTGTCTATGGATACCAATACAGTAAGACACATACCTGTCTATGATACCAATACAGTAAGACACATACCTGTCTATGATACCAATACAGCAAAACATATACTTGTCTATGGATACCAATACAGATTGGTTAAGTTTAATGTGAACAATATATACACCGTTTTGGAAAAAAAAATAAGCTTTACATTTCATATTGGATCTAATTTTTAAACATTTATAATCATTTACAAAACTCTCATTGCAGGTTCCGAAATCAGCATTTCTCCCAACTAAAACGCTAATAGATACTTGGCAGATATTATATAATTATATTACAAAACAACTCTTATTCTTTGAAAAAGTTGGAAAACTGAAAATATTTAACAAATGAAATGCTTGAGTTTCAGTCATATCCCCGTTTCTTTATGAAAATGTATTTACTTGGTCGAATTTAGTAATGAATCGAGGGAAAGGACTTTGTATGTAACAGTGAGATTTTCAAACGATTACTTTCTAATATTTGTGTAGGAGGAAATGCTGCACATTCAACAAACGTACTCCTCTTTATTACATGTGAATGAAACTGTAAATAGAACACGTGTGTGATGTACCTACTTTTGTCCCATATTCCAGTATTCCAATACTAATACATACTATTTTTTTCTCTCTATTTAATGTTTTTTTTTTTGTTTTTTTTTTCTTTCCAACTGAAGAGTAGTTTTCTGCAAGGAGCATAATCGTTTTTAAAGCAATTTGAAACGTCGACAATTGACCTGTTGCCAGTTCAGAGATAACCAAGCTACTCATTTGCATAAGACATGGTTTATAATCAAATGATTTTATGCTGACACTTACTCCACGTGAATTATTATTTTTTATTTTTTTATTTGTATTCTGTAATCTTGATGAAAAGAAATATCTAGGTAATGAATACTTTAATTTGTGTATATAGCGACGGACGGACATTAGACCTATTCCTGAACATATTTAGCTAACAAGAACGAATTAAAAGTTGTAATATGTGAAGATAAGAATATATTTAATTTTTGCTATAAATGTATACTGTACAGCGTAGACATACCCTTTCAAAATCAAACTAAAACATCTATATTCAAACTGATATGTATCAAATGTAGAATATAAATTATATTCCAACCATCTCTTGCTAAAGCACACAGGTCAACACGTAGTCAGTTCCATCAACTTGATTTAGTTCCGGTTACCTTGTCTTCATCTCTTTGATGCAGCAATCAACAGCCCTCTGAACCAGGCGTAATTATTCTTGTCAAACACAAACTGGTGTTTGGTAATACAGTTACACCTAATATGACGAACAGCCTTCAAAACCGCAAATGGCTGGAAAGAAACACTTCAAAACTGTTTTTTTTATGAGCTGTTCTGAAGCCTATCTTGTTTTAGCCTCGGGGAACTACTTTCATTTTATTTTACTAAGTATGTGCACCATTGGTTGATCCGTGCGCTTTGGTAAAATACATGATACAAATACGAAAGGCTAAATGTATATTTAATTCTTTGACTGAAACAAACTCGTCCATTGTTTAAAGTTTTGTAGCAAGTCATTAACTTTGATTCACATGTTTGCCTACTTCATCCACGACTATGGCACTTTTATCTATTGGTAAATACGCTATCTAACTTTTGGTACCTAACAGTTTAGATATAGATTTTATAACATATTTTAATTTTATATAGAATAGGCCTTTCAAAATAATGGAATGGCCTAAGTGGATAATATAGTGAGCAAAATACATAAGTCCTCCATCTTAAAAATAAGAGTAACGATCCACAAAAGGTATCTAAACATAATGCAGCACTCCATCACTATGAAGCCTTTCATTATAACACGGTTCTTATCATAAGGCGAGTATGGTCGGTCATGGATTCTATTTAATTAAGTGGCAGTAGAATTATATATATCATGTATTTCATTACAAGGCGGTCTCACTATAAGGACATATACCCTATGGCTCTCATGGATAAGCGTTACAATGTGGGTATACTATATGCACTAGTTTGATCGTGAGTAGTATAATACGACGATAGGGGTGAAATATAGCTCTATAGGAGTAAATGGGAATTAACATTACGGCCTCCATTTTGAAAATGTGGCTCTAAGGGGTCAATGGGAATTCCATTTTAAAAAGTTAATAGGTTTAACATTAATGTGGCTCTTGGGGGTCAGTGGGAATGTTAATATTAAAAATGTCCATATGATTAACATTTGGTCAAGGGGAAAGTTAATGTCAAAAAGGATCCTGACATTTTCTCTTGACTCCATATATTTATTTTTTGTTTAGGGTAAATAAAATTGCACTATGAAGTCAAGGGAAAAGTTAATTTTAAAAAAATATAATATTAGTGTGGTACTTTGGCGTCAAGGGGAATTTAACATTGAGGTTATAATTGATGGTTTAAAAAATGACCCCATGTCCTCAAGAGAGGAAATATAATGCTAACAGTACACTTACTAACCAACACCCACTCATCTACTAACCAATATCTACACTAACTTACACAAAGTGTAGGATGTAAAAGAAGGGAGACCAAATAGAAGTGAAACTCCTTTATAAAAAAATTTAAACCCTAGAAGTGACATGTACGGATAGAAAAGGGTAGAAATGCACACACACTATACACACAAACATAGTCATATACTATCATAAATAGAGTAAAAAGAGAGAAAAGGGTAGGAGTGCTCATACACATTCACACACATACTGATAGACTATCACACAAGGCAGAAGGGTGGGGTTAAAGTTTTAGTTTTGAGAGACATGAAACATACAAACATACCAGCATTCACTCACTCACACCTATCCGAAGATGGAGTGAAAGGAGAGAAAAGGGTAGAAATGCTCGCACACAAACATACTATCACTTCTATATACTATCACACAAGACAGAAGGAGGCGGTTAAGTTTTAGCTGTGAAAGACATACAAAACATTTAACACTGTTCCATAGGTTTAACGTTAGTATGGCACTATGGGCATAAGTGGAATGGTAATCCTAAAAATGTACATAGGTTTAACATCACCTTCTTACCGACGAACACCCCCATCTACTCACCAACACCTCAATGGGAATTGAACATTGAGGGGTACTATAGCCTTCTGGAGACATTAAACAGGATGAAGAGAAAAACAAACACACACTTCTTAAGGACAGGCATTGGCTCACCTTTGCAGTCCAAACGGCTACCTATTGTCGCTTTGATAAACATTGGTAGAAAGTGTGTTGCAAAATATTAATGTCAGTTTAGTTAACTTTGCTACAAATGCTTTTGTTGCTCTAGATTTAATACGCTGAGTGAAATATTACTTATGGTAATGCACTGTTGGTGAAGAGAGGCGAGAGTTAGTTTGCGACACAGTCAAACTAGGTCAGAATTATGATGTTTATCTAAGGTTTTCTTGTACTGAAAGGTTGTTACATTTTTCTGCTTGAGTTTTAAAAGGTTCATAGGAATTCCATGCTAAAATGTTAACATGGAATTCCCATTGACCCCTTACAGCCACATTTTCAAAATGGAGGCCGCAATGTTAATTACAATAGACTCCATGGAGCCATGTTTGACCCCATAGAGCCACATTACACTACTATCGTGTATATAGGCCGATATGCTAATTATATTTAAAAATTCTTGATGCCCACTCACAAGGCGGCAGAAATGAAATGTGTGTTAGCCAAGTGTTGAAACTTCCACGGAACGTCTTGCAGTGAACACGCATGAGTAAATTTTGCGATTAAACTTTGTCTTTTTGTAACTCTCACGAGAAATGTGATCCGGACATTAAAAGGCTTATGGTTTGAGAATTTTACGATTTATTTGTGATATGCAATATGGCGAACAGCCAACATATGAATAGGACATGTGCTATACTAGTAGATAGCAGGTACGACCCTCAATCCTCCTTATAAACAAAACAAAATGGAAACACAAATGTGTTCAATAACCACAATTTCGATCAGTCAGAATCATGTATGTACAACTCGAGTCTCGCATTCCTAGTGTGTCCAGACTTAAATGAACTGTGAACGTATACAACAAAATTAAAGAAAAGATAATACTTGGCCGCATTAGGGGGAGAGACGTTAACAAGAAATGTATTTGTTTCAGTACAAGCCATCAAAGACAATAAACTAGACGGCTGATATTAATTCCATCCCTTTGAGATTATATTACCTCAACTGTACGTTGGAACACTTTATATAGGTAAGCTGGTACGGTATATTGCATGGAAGGCATGCAAAAGTACCTAATGGAAAGGCATCACAGTAGCAGCAAATATCGATTGAGTACAAAAACCTAGTGTCACGACATATAACATTAACTCAGATTACGTCATTTTATTTTTGCGCAAAAGTGTTAAAACTTGTTTTTTCTAATTTCTCACCCACCAAGCAGGCTTCAAGAATTAAAAAAAACAAAAGTTACATGATTTGAGTCCGATTATTTTCGCATCGTCTAAACATATTTTTGCCATTTAAAACTTGTAAGGACAAATAATCAATTTAAAACTGCTGTTAAATAAATGGTGTCATAAAAAGTGTGGCAGATTGTATTATTTTGTTGGATTTTCTTGATGTTAATCATTTCATTTAGGTTTCTTTTTAGTATTTTTCACTATTAATGTCCTTTGAATGACGGATAACTGTCAAACAAAATGGAACATTTTACACAGTAAAGGCCTGTTTAAATTCTGTATTTCTGTTATTACCATGTAATTTGTTACACAGCTCATGCTATCGGTTGACTTTTCTGTATTATCGATGAGTAACGATTTCCCTAAAGAAAATGGTTTTAATATATAACATCATGGCCGAGTAAAAGCACTTCGTGGTGAACTCTTACTTGATCTGGAAAGTTAAAGTTGTAAAATATATAATCGCATGTTGATGCAATATTTAGCAATCCTGCAGGAACTGTGCGAATCGTGTTTCACCCCTGAGACATGATGGCAGTTTAGGTGGTCGAATAGGCGATAACTAACTTTGGCAAAATTCCCCTGTTTATCACTTGCATAGAAACAAAATTATAATGTTCGCTTTCAGTCTCTCGTTTACTGACGATGAGGATATATTGCCTAAAACCGGTGACGCCATTCGACGATACACATCAAATTAGTTAAATATACACGTTATCGCCCAAATACCACAATAAACGTGTCTTCTTGCAAATCAGTTTGAAAACAAAAGGTGTATTGAGTATGCTGCAGCGTTTTAACCTAAACCACAATAGTGAATATATGTTGCCAACTTAAGGTAAAGTTCGAAAAATGTACGAATGAAGAAATGCACGACAATATTAGGAAGATAAACCCTTTCACAAAATGTAAAATGCTCATTAAAAAAATTCTTAAGTGTACGGTTCATTTAAAGGTAATTGCTAAAAAAAAATTTAGTCCTTCATAAAAGGACTCATTTAAGCTAACGTGAGAACCACTGTATGCTAATTGACACAACCGTAGCAACTGCTTCCCAATATAATATTGATGCACACATGACACTTTATGATTGTTGATTTAAAGTATATTAGCATTTGTGGTCGGACATAGACTTATAGCGATTTAAGGTACATTTTTATTGAAAACTTATGTACGGATCTCATTGGTGTTAATGAGATTTGGTTATCTTGCAAAAAATGGTTTGAATTGCATTGGAAGAAAGTGGCAATATTTGTAAGGGAAAAAGACTCATAAAAACTCAAAGAAAGCATCGCGTTACGTACATATGGATCTGCTTATAAAAGACTGGGTTCTAGTAAATTGATAAATCGCATGATGTTGTCCTTGGAATGTATATACCTATAACTTAAAATTATAATATATGTAATACATATTTATTGGCGCAAACCTTCAAGAATTATGACTATAAGACAATTTGTGTGGCGATGTAAACTCGCAAATCGCCACGATATAGATGAGATTTATCTGTACAAATTTCTAGACAAGGCAGTAAAATCGCAATGATATCAATTTATGGAATTTCTCGGTCATTCCAGACTCTTTGTGAATGGTAAGTTTGAAGCTGACCAAGATACGTATCCGTTCACGTTCAAGGGTAACACTGGTCTACAATTATTTAGAAGTCTTCTGATTCAGAGATAAAATGTGCTATTTATTATGGATTTTGATGTGCTGAATTCAAATATGACAATTTAAACAACTGATTGGCTACTGTTCGCAAGATATTTATGTTTTTACATTTTACCTCTATGTATATTGTGTAGATAGAAGAGTTATAATCATAAATTGTAAACCTAGGTCTTTTCATGTGTTTATGGTTGCTTTACATGATAACATGTCACCTGTCCTTTTTATGTAATACTTTAAAATTCAGCAAATGGGTTATATAAATAAAAAATATATTGAAACAAAAGTGAAAAAACTATTATGTATATATAAGTACATAGTTTAGTCCTTATTCAGTGTCTACTCGGCGCTTCTTGGCTTGTCTCTTGTATTCATTAAATGGAGCATCTCTTGTCACTATCCAGCAATAGTCTGCAAGCATTGATGGGATCCATTCGCCTTGATAGCGTTTCTCCATTGTTGCAATATCCTGGTGAAATCGCTCGCCATGCTCGTCGCTCACTGCTCAGCAGTTCGGTGGAACAAAAATCTAGATGAGAGTGCAAATAACGTATCTTTAATGACATGTTGCAACCAAGGCTTTTGTATGCCTTGAGGAGGTTTTCCACCAACTTACTGTAGTTGTCTGCCTTGTTGTTTCCGAGAAAATTTGTTGCCACTAACTGGAAGGCTTTCCATGTCGTCTTTTCCTTACCACGCAATGCACGGTGAAATGCATCATCTCGAAGAAGTTCACGAATCTGAGGACCAACAAAGACACCTTCCTTTATCTTAGCTTCACTTAACCTTGGCAATTTTCCACGGAGCTACTTGAAAGCTGTTTGTGTTTTGTCCACAGCTTGCTGTGTAAGGGTGGTAACAAAATCTCACTTGATTGAACAAGTGGTGGATGCTGAACACTTTTCATCCCAGGCTCCAATGACTGTTGGAGTGGCCAATGTATCTTGATGTAGTGGGAATTTCTCGCACGACTATCCCATTCGCAGAGACAACAGCAGTACTTTGTGTATCCAGTCTGCAGACCAAGCAAGAGAGCAACAACCTTGAAATCGCCACAAAGCTGCCACTGATGTTGGTCATAGTTTATGCACCTCAAAATTTGATTCATGTTGTCATAGGTTTCCTTCATATGGACTGCATGACCAACTGGAACTGATGGCAAAACATTGCCATTATGCAGCAAAAGAGCTTTAAGACTCATCTTCGATGAATCAATGAACAGTCTCCACTCATCTGGATCATGAACGATGATGAGGGCTGCCATCACACCATCGATGTTGTTCAAGATCCTTTTGACGGTAACTGGAAACCCTAACATCACCTGCCAGGAGATTCCACTGCTGCATTCTGGAGCCCAACAGCTCTGCCTTACTCTTGGGTAGTTCCAAATCCCTGACAAGGTCTTTCAGTTCACCTTGTGTTATGAGGTGTGGTTCAAAGGAGGAGGATGGGAGATAATCTGGGTCATGTGACCTTGATGGTTCAGGACCAGAAGTTTCATCCTCTTCCTCTTCTGATTCTGGTGCATCCGGAACCGGCAGTCCTTCTCCATGGGGTACTGGGCGTATAGCTGATGGAATTTTTGGATAATGCACAGTTAACTTTTCCTTCTTTGACACACCTTTCCCAACTGGAGGCACCATGCAGAAGTAACAATTGCTGATATGATCTGTTGGCTCTCTCCAAATCATTGGCACTGCAAAAGGCATAGATTTCCTTTTCCTGTTCAACCACTGGCGAAGATTTGTTGCACAATTGTTGCAGCATATGTGTGGGGCCCACATTTTGTCCTGATATCCAATTTTGCAGCCAAAATAAAGGTGATAGGCTTTCTTAACCATAGTGGTTATACTGCGCTTTTGTGAAACAAAAGTCACTTCACCACAAACATAGCAGAAGTTATCTGCATTGTTCACACAAGTACGAGGCATCTCTGCTCACTTTGGCTAAACAGAAATGTTCCCCTTTGAAAATCAAATACTGACAAATAAGAGAGCACGACACTGTATGCTTTCTAGAGCTGATATAGGGCAATTTGTTCAGCAGAGTGATGTAAGCTTAGTTATGAATGCATCATCCATGACTTCTAGGAATAACATGATGCAATTCATATCATGTATGATGCAATAACAGGTTCAGATTGCATCATTCATTATATTGCTCAAAAAGCAAGTACTGTCCAAACCCAGTCATAGATTTATTCATATATCCAGCCAAAGATGTATTTTAGTCATTTCTGGTTTAAATTGAGATCCCTTCCCTTTATAACTCACTTATCCTCCGCCATTCCCAA
The DNA here is from genome assembly GCA_029931535.1 of Margaritifera margaritifera. NCBI lineage: Eukaryota > Metazoa > Mollusca > Bivalvia > Unionida > Margaritiferidae > Margaritifera > Margaritifera margaritifera. The sequence continues at coordinate 4,531,794 of JAQPZY010001579.1, read as the reverse complement.
GTCAAGGGTCGTATATACTGACCCAGTAGCATATCTTGAAAACTAGAGCCAATCAACAATTTTAAGCATCATTTTCGTTCTCAGTGACCCAGAATTAGTAAAGTTTACTACATATATTTCGGAAGCATTTTGGCTGTAGACCAGTGTAATCAGTTGAGGACTACACAACGTTCCCAATATCATGATGTGTTCTCAACATGTATCTGTTAGGAGGAACTTTAAACGTAAATTATTATCTGCAATGTAGCAGGAGCTGATTGGCTGAGCACGCTATAATTTTGATAGCATTGAAAACCGAATTGCGGAAAACATGCAATTATCGACGCCGGTAAGTGTCCTCAAGTTAAAGACCTGAACAGTATTAGCTCATTCGAACACCAGACGACATTTTTCACTCTGACACGTGCAAATTAGATCTTGTACACATCATTGGTGGAATTGAACTGGTCCTTAAGACTCTAGGGAAAGTATGTGAAATGTATGACAACTTGTATTAGGTTATTTTGCCGAAGATACTGTGACCCTAAGTAGTTGCGAATGTTGTTATGCAATTTATTCATATTATCCGTGAGTCTTTTGTAAAACAAGTACATGGACCTCAGAAAAAAATTAATAAATATGTATATATTCTCGTTAACGTTGTCACTGACAATGTTGATATTGTGTTCAACGGAAAAAATGCATTCAAAAATTAAAAAACAAATAGTTTTCAAAAGATGGATATATACTTTTAGTAATTGTACAATCATGATACAAACGTGGATTTGAATGAATCATTCCGCGATTAATCACAGTCTTGTGAGCGCTTGAAAATGATATGTAATAATGACTTTACCTTATGGGAATTACATGTAGCAGCAATTATGGTGAATTCCTGATAAAATGCAGCGGTTGGAATTGACTGCATTCTTGACAAAGTATTAAACTTTCTCGTGATTATTTCTCTGTTGCGCTTATTCTCTTTTTAGTCAGTGTTTGGAACAAGTATAACGCCACTACAACGGCACAACGCTGTTATATTTCATGTTCTCAGTTGTGCAAGGATTTCGCCTAAAACAAACGCTTGCTGAACTATAGCTAAGGTTCCATTAATGCATTTCGTTTTCTCAATACACGTTTGGCAAATTTATTGAAGAAAACCATTCTTTTTGCAGAAAACAATGACTTTTCCAAATCTCGAATTATGTGAAAATTGTATATTCACTCTGAATATTCGCTAACCATAAGTTGTTATAAAAAGGGCTTCGCCTTTAAATATATAGATGTGTTGCTGAGAAGTTTTTGCTCGAAACAAAATGTACGATTCCATCAAGCCTTGCACATTATAACAGGATGAAACTGGGTGTAATTGGATCTAGCGAAGACACTTAATACAATCACGTGAATGAAATGTATATTTGTAATGCAAATTAATGATGATTGAATCTCTGACTCCCTAGCTCACACTCTTCCATCTCTCATAATGTAAACCAAAACAACTGAAAATCCTACCCTACGCATGCGCACAAAATTCAATAACGGATCCTTTTGACGGTAACTGGAAACCCTAACATCACCTGCCAGGAGATTCCACTGCTGCATTCTGGAGCCCAACAGCTCTGCCTTACTCTTGGGTAGTTCCAAATCCCTGACAAGGTCTTTCAGTTCACCTTGTGTTATGAGGTGTGGTTCAAAGGAGGAGGATGGGAATTAATCTGGGTCATGTGACCTTGATGGTTCAGGACCAAAATGGTATCATTCCTTAATGGATACGATCAAATATGGATTTTTTTTTTACAAATAATCACAAATGATATCGTTTTTCAACGGATTTGGGAACGATACGGTTGTAAAGTCGACGCCCAACTCATCAATCTTGCATTGGCGACTTTTTCTTTGTTTAAATACTCGAGGGCATGGTGGTCCGTTTGAAGGATAAATTCCCTTCTGAAAAGGTTTGTATACAATTTTCCTATTCCCCAAGCTACTGTATAACACTCCTTTTCGATAACGGAGTAGTTTTACTCCCGAGGCAGCAATTTTCTAATTGCCTAAGCGACAGGTAACTTTACCACCTCCTGCTCCTGTAGCAAAACTACTCCTAATCATGTGTATGAGGCATCAGTTCTCAGCACAAATGATGTATTTAAATCTGGTGACATTAGAATTGGTGCACTGATCAGCTTTCCCTTAAGAGCGTTAAAAGCACTTTCCTTGCAAGAACCCCAAGAAACTTTATTGGTTTGCCCTTTCCTAATGAAGTCCGTCAATGGACTAGCTAAGGCGTCAAAATTCGAAACGAATTTCCTATAAAACCCTTCCTATAAAACCCAAGCATTGATTAAAACTGTCAGGGCGAAATTTCAACTGCTCCGACTCAATTACTAGATGACCCAAGCATTCCAAGTTAGAATATGCGATGCTACAGTTGGTGGATCTCGCTGTGAGATTGGCATTACGGAGTTTGTTGAACCGGCTGATCAAAACGGTAATATGCTCTTCCCAAGTCTGCGTATACACAAGAATAAGACGAGATCACGATGCGCCTATATTAACCAAACTGAAAGGCACGACCTTAAATTGATATAGACCTGTTGGGGTTGCGAATGCCGTTAATGCGCATTGCATCATCAGCGATGGGCATCTGCCAATATCCTTTGGTGAGATCTAATTTCGAAATATATTGACGCCCTGCCATTTTCGAAAACAAACCCTCGACATCTGACTAGCACCATGGGGGATGAATATGGGAAGTCTGAGGGTTAAATCACCCTCAGTTCCAACATTTTGCTTACCTCCTCGTCGATTGTCTCCCGTGCATTCAAGGGTATTGGATAGCCTCTAATTCTGATTGACTCTGATGTACTTAAATGTATTTCATGCTGTATTAACCCAGTATGACCTGGTCTGTCTGTAAACACGTCTGGGTACTTACATAAAACCTCTGCGATTTGTTGACACTTATAATGCAAATTAACGATGACTGAGTCTCTGACTCCCTAGCTCACACCCTTACTTCCATCTCTCATAAAGTAAACCAAAACAACTAAAAATCCTATCCTTCGCATGCGCACCAAGTTCGACAGCAAATATAATAAAATGGTAACGTTCCTTAATGGATACGATCAAGGCATGGATTTTCAACAAATAATAACAAATGATATCGTTTTTCAACGGATATGCCCGATGCATGGGTTGTATCAACATATATGGTTGATATATGAATTTAGCAACAAGTATGAAGTGCATTAGATTGTCACACATATAATGACATTGGTATTGAGGTTCAAAACCTAATATATATATATGTATATGTATATATATATATATATATATATATATATATATATATATATATATATATATAGTTACGGAATTATGTATATGGAATCTATAATGTGCTTAAACTTTTGGCCTATGACTCTACTTTACAATTGTGTCAAATAGTGAGTCATATTTAAGTTGAGTTTAGTTGTACTATTAATCAAATAACAACATGTTTACTGACCTTTTGTTTAAGGTCAGAGCTGTTGATCATTCTTCAGTAAAATTCCATGAAATAGACGCATTTAGCATTGCATTCTGGGTCGTAATATGACACGTTTCCTGTTGTGAAATGTGCCATTTACAAGTTGTATAAAAGTCCTGAATATACAAATTATTTCCATTCCATTTTAGATCTTGAGTTGAAAAGATCTGTTTTTTTATGATCAGCTTTTTGGAATCATCAGATTGTTTGAAATAATAGCCTTGCTGGAATCCTGTAATGATGTAATCCCATGCTGTATAAATAATTCGAAAGGAATTATTTATTGGACCATTCATCAGAGCTACTTGGAGATATTTAGGACTTTCTCGGATGCCTCTGAACTTTCTTAAAGATGATCTGGATTACATTATCGTTCATACATCGGAACATTACAGACTCATTCATTCGGAACCATCATCTATTCGGAACATTCGTTTATTACGACAACTCATTCATTTAGAACATTCGTTCATTGCGAAGATTCATTTGGAACATTCATTAACTTGGAACATTCATTCATTTGGAACATTTTATAGTTTCTATATATACAGGACTTGTGATTAGGACACTAATAATTGTTGGATTATTTGGATTATAATACACGATACTGTAAGTGTATTTTGATTTTCACCATTAATTATTTAGAATAAATTGTTTGTTGGTTACACTTTCTTTTTGTTACGTTTGATCGAGCCATAGAGCCGTAGCAATAGATATATATATATATATATATATATATATATATATATATATATATATATATATAAATATATATATATATATACATATATATATATATATATATATATATATGTATATATATATATATATATATATATATATATATATATATATGTGTGTGTGTGTGTGTGTGTGTGTGTGTGTGTGTGTGTGTGTCTGCCATCAACACAAATTATGATGTAATCACTTGGCTTCCACGCGATGACTACGAATTCTTGCGATCAAGCAGCTCCCGACAAAAAGAATGACCTCGTGTGGTCCGCTCCTCCCAGCCTGCTGAAGGATACCTCGGGAACCTCCATTCCACGCAGGACCTGTTGTTCCAGAATCTTGGTCCCCCTTACACTGAGTTAACCAGTATGGTCCCTCGAATCAACGTCACCATTGACCACAGTATCCGGGTTACATAAACCCAGAGAGTTCGACGAATCCCCGTAACAGCCAACAATACGATAACCGAGCCGTTTAATACACTAGATACGCTTAAAGGCGAATATATATATATATATATATATATATATATATATATATATATATATATATATATATATATATATATATATATTAAACAGTTGTATGCATAAACTGCCTTCTTCACACATTAAATTGATTATAAGAACGACTGTAAAAGATTATTGTTGTTATAAGAACCACGTTCGTACATGAATCTGTCTCTGACAAGAATAATCGCACTGAATTATAAAATCTGGAACGTTTCTGATCATTTAATGCGTACAACGTATAATTGAATTTATCTTGTCTCTTCGGCCATAAAACGTCTAATCTGAAACAGACTATATTTTATCCAATAACATGGTGTTACATGACATAGGTCTGACTTTCTAGAAAATTTTGACTAAATTCCGAAACATTCATATATAAAACATTTCTTTCTCATAGAACGGATAGCAGGAAAAAATACAGCTCTTCATTTTCACATTGTCTACAGCTGAAGATTGCTTCAGTAGAGTGGACATTTTCCTGGAGAAAACTCGTCTGCAGTGTGACAATATTTAGACCAATAGCCCTATAAGTACTATGATCGTAGTCAAATCCAAGGCCAGAGAACTCGAGATAAATGGGTCCACCACTATGGCGCTTTGTGAGTGCTTCAGTAAGTGAAGAGAAGTCAGTATTTCGAAATCGCCAAGGTTAAACTTATACACCCACGAGTAACGCTGTTCGCGGCAACGAAACCCATATACATTTTTGTTCATATATACAGGGCCGGTTTAACCACTAGGCAAACTAGGCGGTCGCCTAGGGCGGCAAAATTGGGGATGGGAATGGGGGAAAAACTGAATGAATAAAAAAAGAAAGAGAAATAGCGTAAAAAATAGAAGATACTAAGCGTCCAAAAATAGAAAGATAAAAATAGATGCATACTTTTTATTCATGTTAATGCATAATATTCATTTTCGAAAGTTAATTGGGGGGGGGGGGCGGGGGCGCAAGGCTGACGGTTCGCCCAAGGCGCCAAATGCCAAATACCCTTGCGCCGGCCCTGCATATAAAATACAAAGGTATTTTCGTGCACATAATTCCGTTACACACATAAGCATGTCGGTACGTAATCACTTTGATACGAAGTTGGCAGAATGGTACTGCTATATATTTGGAGACAGACTACTTGACATTGTGTTTATAATCCTTAGGTCCTAATCCAAGCCAGCTAATGTACTACCCTAAACAGCAGACTCCGTGGGGCCATCACCTAATCTTTTAATCCATTTATTTTTTCGTTTTTGGTCGATTTTTGAAAACAAACTTTTGCTATAAACAGTTTTAAAGACTTTTTTTGCACAAATGTGTAACTTTTGGGTCAACCGCATAATTTTGACCCTAAATCCTAGGCAACCGGTGTCACTGTCCTACAGCCACCGGCTACACCCATGCGCCAAAAAATATAGGAAAAAAGCCTACGCCTGTCCCCCGAGTTTTATTAACTGTTTTTATCGATTAATATGCTATCTTGTAACTATTATGGCGAGGAATGGGTTTGTTCTAATTGGGCTTTAATTTTCTTTGATTTTCACTCGGTCTTTTAACGTATTCACAGTCCTTAAGATACATAATTCAGAACACAAACACACCAACAGCTAGCTCAGGCCATGAAAAAATCTGTTTTTCTTTTCCATTTAAATAAAAAAATTATTTGTGATTTTATGAACAAAAACGAGATAAAAAGCCAGCGCCTATCACAAAATGTTATTAATGTCACTATGCTGTGAATACAAACGCAATGATAAATACGGTAAACTTGTAAACAATCTCAAGGTAATTTTATAAATATTAACTGTAAATATCTCAAAATTATTATAGTATTAAACAATTGTACATATTCTGATAACTTAAAGCTTAATCCTATAATCTATATACAAAGTTAACAGTTATGATTCTATACTTATAAAATATATGGCACTAATATAGTCATTCATGTATGAACTGGCTATATTCAGTGCGATTAATTAATAGGCATGTACATTTTATGATAGAACACTGAAATACATGTCACCTTTTGTTACAAACGCTACTGTACATAGCATACAATCTGCGGACCCGATACATTAATGGGCGTGTTTCTTCTATCTGTCTATCTCCTTGGGAAAGAGGTATATAACTATACAACTTCTCAACGCATTTTCAGAACTAAGATCAGCTGTAAAGAGGCCCATATGAATTGAATGAGGTAAATACTGCATAATGTCTGTCTGTCTGTATGTATGTATGTATGTATGTATGTATGTATGTATGTATGTATGTATGTATGTATGTATGTATGTATGTATGTATGTATGTACGTATGTTTCATACGATGTACTTGACAGAAAGATCGAGTATAGACTAATCTAGCTTGAATCAAGTGGAACGTGACGTGATGTCAGGACTGAGAATTAAAGCCGTGAGGACTAAACCCAGGCTTCGTTGTTTATGTGAATTTTATTGGGGAGTTTTTTCAAGTTTCAACTGGGGGATTTCGGTGCGCATCCGATGTCAGTAAAAATTTTCGAATCTCCGCCAATGCATATTTTTTTTCATTAGTTGAGCGCAGTAGTTTGCGCAGTTGTTTGCTCTCGCTGACCCGTAATTCAAGTATGACACCAAATCGGTACAATGGTATCAGTTGCAATTGGTTCAATTACAAGTGATGTGAACTTCCGGTACACCTATTACTTAAATACTGTCCTCTCACCCAGATTAAAATACATCTGTATTGAAAAGATTTAATCGAATTCAAAAGACTAGAATATGGCAGTATTTTACTGAAAATGAAGCCAGATAATGGGCAGGTATAGTACAATATCTTATTCATGGATACAATAAATAGTACCATGTATAGACATGTCGCCAGTTGAAGCTAACAAGGAAGAACATAGCCTTAAGGTATGGATTAGCTTATTTTGTATAGTACAACATATGCTTATAGAACACATACATATAACATAGGTGGGGAAAGTAAAGATCTTCATATATAAGTTTATTTGTTCTAAAGGCTATCTTCCCAATTTCACAGGAGAGATTTTTATAATCAGAGAAGTAATTTTAGGAGATCGTATAGTATATAAATTAGAAGACTTAAAGGGATAGCATACTGAAGGAATTGTTTACGAGGAGGAGTTATTTCTATAAGACAAGCAATACACTGTTTTATCATTATTCTTCCAAGATTGTTTACAACTGAATTATTAGCATATTCCTTAACTGTTACATCAAACAATAAGAAAAAACTACCTGGGCATATTAAAATATTTTGTCATAGCCTAGGTATTACAACTTGTAAGTATTTCTCAAGTTTGATAGTACTTGGAGTAGGTCTAATACAGTGATGTTGTGGACTAAGATTTTTAACACAATGTGGTGCTTTTTCCTGTTTGTGAGGAGTTAGATATATATATATATATATATATATATATATATATATATATATATACATTTATATATATATATATACATTGATATATATATATATATACATATATATATATATATATATATATATATATATATATATATATATATTCCATATGTTGCGATCTTATGTATTAGTTAATATTTTATAAGATATTCAAGGACGTCTAAGAACTTGAAGAACGTGTTCACACTTTGCTCACATATATTTATATCCAATATAAACACTAGCATCTATTGCTTTTGGAATAATAAATACTCATAATTTATCGGTTTATCAGAAGGTTAATGATAATCACTAAGTTTAGGTTGGATTGGTTTTTCTATATCGTCTTCATGGTGATTAGAAGAATATAGATCGCAGACATTATCCAAATTATTTAAATACTGACTAACCAACCTTGCTGTCTTAATTTTTCATTTATTTTATCAAGCGTGTTTGTTTTGCGTTCATTGAACTCATTATTTGTTCTGCAATTCCTCAAGTATCGCGTCTTTTTTTTTCCGCATCATATTTACTAGGATGAAAATATCTTAAAATGAAAATTACTTCCTGTGAATCCTAAATCGTTATCAATTTAGAAAATATTTAAAATGACAATTACTTCCTGTGAATCCTAAATCGTTATCAATTTAGTCTTGTTCCGATCATTGGTGTTGTTCCTGCCATTTAATGATAGTACATTTTCATGTTGTCTCTAACATTAAAATTTAAGTTGAAAGAATGAGGTATATAATAATGTGCTAATGCAATTTATTTGATTGAAAAAAAATAGTGTTTTCTTCTAAATAACATGTTTTTGATTCTTTTATTTTATCATATTCTATTCTCCTCGACCGCTAAGTAAATCTATTACTTTTTTAAAAAATTATTTCTTGGTGAAAAAAAAAAAAAAAAAAAAGGCAAACAATAATCAAACAACAAAAGTCATGTATGCAATATTCAATATTATTTCACTTCCTGTATGTGAAACCAGAGAATATATCCAAGAACCTTTTTATTGTTTTTACATTACCACTTTCAAATCTTTTATACCAATATGGTTCTCGAATTGTATCAACCAAAATAATACCTTTCCGTGTATAACGAAAGTAAAAAAGTAATATACTTTCATGTATCTCATAATAAGATTTGTCTAACCTTTAATAAATATATATAATTGTATCAGTCCTTACTCCCATTTCTGTTTTAAGTTAGTTAATGGTGACTAATTGTTTTAGATTTTTTAAAATCTAATTCAGCAATATATTTATTTTATTTAAGTCCTGATCTGATAAAAAAAATTCGATTTTATATTTATTATCATCAAGAATGTTTAATTTCTTATGTCTATTCTCACCACGTTTGAATATCTTTTAAATTATTTTCTTCCACAGCCTTTCTTATTTGGCCGTCAATACGTTATTGTACATACTGTCTAATAGATGCGTCAGTTAATTTTGTCGGTTCTCTTACATTTATAATAAGGTTGATATTCATGTTTAGTTTACAAATTATTGAAGTATTTTGTTAGCTTACCGTATCTTATTTCCCTGAGTATTCAAAAGTTAAATCACTGGGGTCTCTTAAAGATATTAGCCGAGGGGTTAATGATATAAGGAAATACATTTATTTGTCTAAGCTATTATAAAGATATATGTAATTGGCATACCTTTCCATCCTCATCATCTTGTATATTAAATTTGTATTATGTCACCAATATTAAAATCGAAGTATAATAAAAAGGACGAACGTCTAAATAATATGTTTTTGATTTTTTAATAACATAAATTTTATTTGTTTAGCGTTTCTTTTATTGCAATTATTTATTTGTATTTACTACATAAGAATTGCTTTTAATATTTATCATTAATACAATATAAAAATTTGAATCATCTGTAGGTTGGATGTTTAAATTATAAAAATCTGAATCATCTTTAGGTTGGATGTTTAAATTATAAAAATTTGAATCATCTGTAGGTTGGATGTTTAAATTATAAAAATTTGAATCATCTGTAGGTTGGATGTTTAAATTATAAAAATTTGAATCATCTTTAGGTTGGATGTTTAAATTATAAAAATTTGAATCATCTGTAGGTTGGATGTTTAAATTATAAAAATTTGAATCATCTGTAGGTTGGATGTTTAAATTATAAAAATTTGAATCATCTGTAGGTTGGATGTTTAAATTATAAAAATTTGAATCATCTGTAGGTTGGATGTTTAAATTATAAAAATTTGAATAATCTGTAGGTTGGATGTTTAAATTATAAAAATTTGAATCATCTTTAGGTTGGATGTTTAAATTATAAAAATTTGAATCATCTGTAGGTTGGATGTTTAAATTATAAAAATTTGAATCATCTGTAGGTTGGATGTTTAAATTATAAAAATTTGAATCATCTGTAGGTTGGATGTTTAAATTATAAAAATTTGAATCATCTTTAGGTTGGATGTTTAAATTATAAATATTTGAATCATCTGTAGGTTGGATGTTTAAATTATAAAAATTTGAATCATCTTCAGGTTGGATGTTTAAATTATAAAAATTTGAATCATCTTTAGGTTGGATGTTTAAATTATAAAAATTTGAATCATCTGTAGGTTGGATGTTTAAATTATAAAAATTTGAATCATCTTTAGGTTGGATGTTTAAATTATAAAAATTTGAATCATCTTTAGGTTGGATGTTTAAATTATAAAAATTTGAATCATCTGTAGGTTGGATGTTTAAATTATAAAAATTTGAATCATCTTTAGGTTGGATGTTTAAATTATAAAAATTTGAATCATCTGTAGGTTGGATGTTTAAATTATAAAAATTTGAATCATCTTTAGGTTGGATGTTTAAATTATAAAAATTTGAATCATCTGTAGGTTGGATGTTTAAATTATAAAAATTTGAATCATCTTTAGGTTGGATGTTTAAATTATAAAAATTGAATATAAACCTGACTTATTTATTTTAATAACCCAATAGTACTGTTTGCAGTATTGTGAAACCAAAGAATAAATTTAAAAAACCGTTTGATTTTCATATTTTACCTTGTGCATATCTACAATAAGCATATGTTTTTTTTTATTAAACAAATTAAGACCGTCTGGTCTATCAATGAATAATATACTTCCATCATCCAATTTATCTAACATTGTATTGTGTTCATTCAATGTTTTATTAATATCATTAATTGATGCAGTCTTTAGCCCCATATCTATGTTTATTTTAGGTAATGATTTAACTGATTGAGCTTTATGCAGGGGCAGATCCAGAAGTATCATTTAGGTAGAGCGTAAACAAGTAGGCAAGGGGTCTGTGAAACAGAACTCCTGATGAGGGCCCAGGGGGTGAAGACCCGGAAACTTCTGCATTTTAAGCGTTTCCATAGTATTAATTGTAACCATTACCTGTGAAGGAAACTTATTCTAGGAAACGTTCCAGTATATCCGCCCCTCTCCCTCTTCCTGGATCTGCCCCTGGTATCAATTATTCACTTACTGCTAAAGTCTTTTTTTTTATCTATGTCATTGTTTCTGTTGTTATCTTTTGTTCGGTAACTTTAAAATCTCTTCTTAATCATTTCACCATTTTGTCTAATTCATCAATACTTTATTGTACCACGCCAATATTAATAAGAAGTTCTTTATCTGTATATACTTCTATATCTCTTAGATTTTTTTTCTGACGCAGCAGATTGTTCATTTTTGAGAGTCACTAAGTCCTTTTCTTTTAAATCTTTTATGTTATTGCTTAAACTGGAAAAAGATCAATCGTAGGTTATTTTCATAGATCCAATCGTACTTTCACTCACATTAACTTTATTCTTTAAATCCTCTATCTTAGTATTGACTTTTTGGAAGTAATTCTTCCTCTCTAATTGCAAAATACTATTATTAGCGGCTTTAACTCTATCTTCCAATTTTTTTACACCAGCATTAACGTCACTAACTTTCTAATATCTGTATTATTATCTGTCTTCTCATCGTTTAAGTCTTTCTGCAACTGTTGAAGTTTTGATTGTAATCTTCTAGAGACTTCTGTATTTCTTCCACGTTACTCTCTAAGGCTGATATTTTACCATTTATCGTTCGTTTAATCATTTCTAATAATTTCTGTATGTTTTCTACAGGTTTTATGTTTGATTCTGCTCTAACAGTTTGAAAAACTTGTAAAGCAGTTGATATAGTAATTAATCACTAGGTAAATAAATCTCGAGAATCGGAAATCTTTTTCTTGTTATCATCCTTTTGTCTTTGGAGTTCTGAGAGTTTGGTAGACTTTTTTCTGATGCTCTGATCCACAGATGTTAATTTATTATTAACTCCATCTCTCCATGTTTTGTTATCCTCAAAAGATTTACGTATTTGGGCGTCAACACGTTTTTGTACAAAACCTTATTTAGCTGTAGCAGATTTTTCTATCGGATCTGCTTAATTTGTAATTTGATTGTTGTTCATGTTCCAGTCATTGTTTAGTGACTGACTTAGATCTTTTCCATCTTTCTCTATAAATTTTAAGCTAAAATCACTAAGGCTTCTGAAAGATATTTCTGTCATTTATTTAACGCGTATCGGGTAAAATAATTTGCCTTTGACTGAGGCTTGCAATAGCAAATTAATCTGCTTGAGATATTATAAAGATATATGTAATTGGCATACCATTAAAATTTTTTACTTAAGAGTCTTCATCTTAATTTTGATATATAATCTGTTTATAGTATCTTTTATCAATTGTTTGTAAGAAAAATTAACATAGTTCGAGATGAAATCACAGTGAAATACATTTTTAATATGTAGTAACTCTAACAGAGTAGAGCAGGAGCCGTCACGGTAATTATTTGTGTGGTTTAGCTCATCAAGGAAAATATATGTTTTCAGACTTTAAAAATCCACAAACTGTATCTGATTCGGTAGATGTATTTACAGATCTCACACTATTAAGTGCTAGTAATTTAGAGTTGTTGTTGGTTATATACACTGCATAATTACTCCTCGGAGCTATTGCAACTATTAATATCTATACTTTCTTCATTGTCGTCATGAGCAGTCATTCCTTCTTTGACTGTTTCAAGTACATTTCAGGATCATGGAACTATCGTGTATTGATATAGTCATGATTTCATTATTATCGGTTATATAGTAGAATATATTGTGTTGTATCATTTGAAATATTGCAATAACCAACTACAAAATCTATTCTCTGTAATGAAATGTATAATTTACCATCTCTGTTATCAATTGGATTTTAAAAATATATTTCTTTCTCAGACTGTCCTTCTACAGTAATGTAACTAGACTTTGTCGTTAGATAACTTGGTTTTGCTATTTAAGTAACGAGAAACATCGTGAAACAGTTCAAGCGAACCAGTCCTGTCGCTCCCTGTTACGGTCTTCTAACCATTTGATATATTCACTATCATATTAAATTCATCGTGACTTATGTCATTATCGTTTATTACTCAACTCGTCATTTCGTCAATAGTATTTAACTTAGTTTTAGCAGAGGTTATAATTTTATTGTGTTTGAGAACTTTATTATATACCAGCTTGTCTTTTAAAGCTATTGCAGTAAACCGTAATAAAGTTGCACCAAATATTGTAAACGCTAGAGGACATACTAATAAACGTTTCTAGTATTTTTTTCATAATCTATAAACATTAGGTACTGTAGGCTTGTATGAATCATTATTAATAGGTTCTGTAGGCCTGTATGTATCATTATTAATAGGTACTGTAGGCTTGTATGTATCATTATTAATAGGCACCGTAGGCTGATCTATATCATTCTTATTTGTCTTATGACCTGTTGCTTTGTTGTCTGTCTGTTTACGAATTATTCCAGGCGGTTTGTCAACTTCAGCTATTACCACATCGGTACTTACATCGAGATTTGCTTTTAGTTTAAATTAATCTGATGGCTTTAGTAAATTATTAATATAACCTTCTATAATATCCGTTTTCATCACCATATCACTCGGTATAAATATATACAATCACCATCAACTGCATAGTTGAGCCTAACTTTGGACCGGAAACATATTGTTTAAATTTTGTTGTGATGCTCACCTAAAATTAAATATTAAAACATTTTTTGCTTTGAACAGTATATATAGAGTCCTTAATAGATTTTCTATTTTGTACTTGGCCACCTAGAATAAATATCTATACGATCTAATACTCTGATTTAGGCGCAGTATTCCTTCTTCAATTAGTCCGCTGCTAACTCGTAGAAAGAAGTATATCCAACCAATTTCCTTTTCTTGTATAAATTGACTGTTATCAAACCCATAATCGGGCTGAACAAACTATCCTCTATTCCACTATAGGTCATATTTGCTTTTACAAATTTATCTTTTTCAACTGTATTCGTACCAACATTTTGTTAGATTTACACTAGATGTAGTAGAAACAGCGGTTAATACTTCTTTTTTAGATATCTCCAATCATAATGATGTGGGATATTAAAGCTATTACCAATTAATTTAAATTTCACTTGATCTTTATTGGTGTTTGTCGGATTAAATGCTTTATTATATGGTAATGGTATTGAGGCATTCCAAAAGTAGTTTTCTTATCTGAAAGTACATGTGAAATTTATATACAAATCTTTACGAATCTCTAGGACATAAATCCTTATAACTTATTCCACATCCTGATGTTGTACACACTACTGACCAGTTTAATTAATGTTGCTAACATTTCATATCTCTCATTGTTTATATCTCTTCATTCTATTATCAACATCAGATTTAAAATAGTGTTTGAAAATATCTAATGGTCTGTATGTAAAATAGTCTTTTTCTGTATACAAATATCTCTTAATCTCGTTAAATAGAATTGCTATTCCTATATCAGCGGATGCACTAACATTGGTTGCATGCAGTGGCGTAACTACCGCCCCCGCGGCCCCTGAAATGCGGGGGTTGGGGTGGAGTTAGGGGTGGAGGAGGGAGTGCCCATTGGAAAAGTTTTTACATTGGGGCGACCTATTTCTGAATTTTTTTTAAAATTTGAAGTTGCTCCCCATGATTGCAGGACAAGAGTAAGGTGTCCTACTTGTTTTTCTTTGTTGTTTTTTTTCTAAAATCTGGATTCCATGATTTATTTATTTAAAAATTTCATACTTAATTACGTAATTAATAAAATTGGGATGTGGGGTAGGCGCTGACTTTTTATATTTATCCTATATCTTTTTATGCGTGGGTGGAGCTGATGGCTCTAGAACAGTGGCTCATGTGGCCTAGGGTTTAGGGCGAAAATCAGGCGGTTGACCCTAAATTAAGAATAGTATGCGAACAAGGCTTTAAACAGTGTTTTAGCAACATTTATTTAAAAATCGACCAAAAGGGCACAAAATGGGCCAGAACATTAGGTGAATGGCCCAGGGGTCTAGACTTCAGTGTAAAACATTAGTCGGTTTCGGCTAGAACATAGCGGTTATACACTACTTGTCTGAACATAATTTTTAGTGTGTATAATTGAATTTGTAGCTGAAATGCACAGTTTAAATGTAACCACGGACGATATTGTTTGCAAGGTAAGGAATCAAACCAAAATTCTACGTATGTTCTATAAGCTAAATGAATACCAATGAAATCAACGGTCGATAAACGTAATTGAAATTGTCCGAAGATACGTGTATCTTGAGGCTAAACTGTCATGGCAATAGTTCTTGCTGCTGGAGCAGACTGAACATTTGCTAGTATCACATAATAATTGCATAACTTAAAGGACTTATTATGCATGACACTTGAAAAACTTACGCCATGTCGAGTGACTAAATACTAAACTGCATTTTATATCTTTATTCGGGGCGACCAGATAGCGTGTTAATACATTCATTTCAAATCAAGGTGCTTTTTTCAGCTTGTATAAACATTAGCAAACAACGGTGAATTGGGAAAGCTACCAGACACACAAATATTCATTCTGAATGATATTTGTAAGGGAAGAGCATAGCATTTTAACATAACTAAGAACGTTTATTTCAAGATCCATTGTCAGATCCTTTTCTGACCTAATTTTTCTTGTGCAATTTTCTCATGTTTTCATATGACACAGATGAAGTCAATCTCCATCCAAGAACAACACATGCTGTACTATGTTACTTTATATAAATAAAATGACTTTCTTTATTCGATATATAATATTTGAGAGGTTATTTTCATTTTTGTTAACGTATTATTGTTCCAAAATGTCAAATGTTTCAATCAATAATAGTTACAATATTTTTAAAGTAGTGTTTGTGAATTGTGTTGTAATTTTTAACTTGAGATTAAAAGCGAAGTTTAAAGAGTTTTTTTTCCTTATTGCTGCTTTTTTATTTTATGAGAACATCCGTTGGATTTACACCCGTTCTATCTGGCCTTTTATGTCTAATATATCAACAGTTAAAGCTACATAAATCCAAGGCGTTCACTGCTCTTAAAACATTGCTAATGGTAAAAATTAATAAAGTATCTTTTATAATCGAAGTTTGTTGAATGTGCGCCATAAAGAAACGTATGTGCATCACTATGCATAGTTAGCCTTAGGAAGTACAAATTTTTATATTATTAAATTGGTGTTTTTCTCTTGGCTTTGATAAAGTCGTATTGGCCCATTTCTGTTTTAAAACAAAATTTCGAAGAAATGGCACGTGCCTGTACAACCGGACTTGGGACAATACGAATGACCGAAGACATCTAAGGAGGTCATTAAGAAAACGCTTATTCAGTGCCTTTCGATAACGTTACCGATACCAAAATCCCTATTTACTATAAGTACCGAATTCAAGCTTAGTAACGTGAATTGTATTTTATACTGAAAACATCCCATATTTTGGTTTAAACATTTTTATTGACAAAATAGGACAAGAATGAAATTGGGCACAAGTTCATATAACTTAAGCAGCCCTTTCCCTTCAAAAACAGAAAAACAATTTATATTACATCAGTATGTTTGAAATTTGAACATTTAAATTGAACCAAAAACTCTACGTGGTTTTGAACATGCTGAAAGTTTAAACAATTTTTTTTAGAGATTTCATTTCCCAAAAAATCGAAAGTCGCAGGTATTTAAGAAATGAAAATAATTTTTCTTAGCAATTTATTTCCCTGTATGTTATATTTTGGGCAGTACATAAAAACAGTGAAAACTGGTTTCTGTACTTCCGTAAGAGCAATACGGGCTATCAGCAAGTTAAAATGGACTACATATCAACATTCAGTGTACTCCATTTATGAGATCATTTGGTATGGACCAAATCTAACATCCGATTTTCAGCATTAGACATAACATCACCTATAACAGGTGATACAAAGCTTTTTTGAAAGCACTTAGAGAACTAGTATTTTGAATTGCCGATTAAACATTATTCCATAGAAATATAGTTGTGAAGATAAAATGCCATATTATACTCGATAATCTAAAATCATTCTTACTCATGTTACTAAAACTTCGAAAATTATACGCAAGAGGCATTCATTTGATTTATTGACTATATCCAAACGGTTTCATTGAAAAAACCAACCCAAGCATGACCTGACACTAATAACATTAATCTCATCTCTTTGTCGCCTGTACGGTGAAGAACAAAATTGCCACTCATGTCAAGAAAACAGGGAAACCCTTTCAATGCATTGATATCCTTCTTTTCCTTTCTGCTATTCAGTCTGCCTTACTGGTTAGTCACTGACAATCTTCGTTTCTCCAGAAATTATATTAAGAAAGAGATCTCGTAAGGCAGCTGCGAGGGTGAAACTATCTAAATTTATCATTTGTTTCAAAAATACTGATTACTTTGTAAGGATTAAAATTCGTTCCTTTTTAAAGCTGAAGGTGATAGTGCAACCTCCCCCCACTCCGATATTTTGAGACAAGAATGGAAATGTATCCTGAAGAAAGGAACAATGGGCTTCTCTTTGTTTGCAGCCTTTCTTGTTTCTTGTTTTCTTGTTAACAACACACATCTTGCGCTCAATCAGTTGTCCAAATTACTCAAGATTCGATACGTTTATTTTATTTTTTTAACTCTAGATTTATGCAACGTTCAATAAGCTGATCCAATCATGGCCCGAGATTAAGGAAACGAACTCTTTTTTTCTTATGTACCTTGAATGAATATAATAAGTGAATGGAAATATATACCAAAATTAGATTAAAAGTAACTGAGCTGTTTTAAAGATATGGCCGATTAATTTTAAACATTCACATCTGCAGTCTGGACTGCAAAAGTCGCCATGATGGACATAGTAACTAAGTTCAATTCAGGCTATTACCAATACATTGGTCCACTGATTCGCAGAACGATATTAAATTATATAGCAAATAACAAAGACGAATTCATATTGTAGAGATACAAGAGAAATCAGTTTATAAGGTTGTCAGATTTGTGCAACATACTTAGAGAACCTACCGCTTTTCACTGATGAAAGACACTATAAATGATTCATTATGTAAACTCAGCGTTTTATCAAAACACTCCGAGATGTTGCTAATGAAATCATATGAAATAAAGTTATATCGTAATTAAATTCAAACTTTCTACCACCTATCAAAATTTAAATTCACTTCCTTCCAGCTATCATCCTGTCACATAAACGGAGTGGATAAAACAATGTCGCAGGTACGGACAATTGCTGCTTTCATTGTTTAAGAGCTCACA
Organism: Margaritifera margaritifera; assembly: GCA_029931535.1. Taxonomy (NCBI): domain Eukaryota; kingdom Metazoa; phylum Mollusca; class Bivalvia; order Unionida; family Margaritiferidae; genus Margaritifera; species Margaritifera margaritifera. Next base: position 4,513,014 of record JAQPZY010001579.1, on the reverse strand, counting down.
AATATGCTAATATTCTGTGAATTCATTAAGTCGTCGATTACGAAAAACAAATCGAGAACTTTTCCCTTACAAAGGTGCTAAAAAAAAAAAAATCTGTAAATTTGAAAGTTTATACACCTTTACATTTACACACATCGGTTTTGTCACAGGCAAATTCATTTTCCGTTAATCACACCACTCTCATTTCTTTTCTACTTGTGCATCCAAATCCCTAAAAGTGACTATGGACATATAATATAACTGTAATCTTAACTTCCATTATTCAGATTCCACTGTGGAAGAATACACTATTAGTTTAAGCGTCAGAAACATGCATTTCTACTTATCGGCAACATGTTCGAATTAATCATTTAAGTAATGCATTAGTTGTATATGGTCCATGCTGGTAGGGGGTGGGGGCGGGTTGTGTGGGGTTGAAGGGGGAGGGGGGCGGGAGTAAAATGCGCTGAAAATTGACCCTGCTAAACTGTAGTACAAACTGATTGTGGTCGTGACACATAGTGAGAAAAGAAACGGTTGTTAATAAAAGATAATGCAGCACCACCTATGCTTAGTGTATACCAGGAGAATTAGTTTTTAAAAGTAGGAAATTTCCACTCTCGTTGCTTGTTGCTGCACGTTATGACGGTTATATAAATGTTTATTTTATTTTAGCACTAATTCTAGGGATGAAGATGATATCTGAAATGAAATTTCAAACTTAGTCATGCATTAGGGACGTATCATCAATTTATTGCATATTCAATCTTACTAAACATCTTTCAATTACAGATGATATTTACATTCAATTATGTATTCATCACTTCCAAGGGATATCAAATTGCTTGCTTAGAGTTATCAGTAAACACAGCTCAAATACTAAGTGAATTATTAACTTTTTTGTTTCCATTTATCACCGTTTTTGAGCAAATACAAATCCAGTCACTTTTATGCGTATTCATTAACGGTACCGAAAATGTGAAAACCTATTGCATTTACCACTTTATATCTGATGCATATGGTGATTTAAAACTTTAAAACGTTCACTTATGATAATTTTGTAATAATTTGTATCAAACTCGTTGTCTTGACCAGTCAGGAGCGGGGGAATGAAAAGAGGACAAATATCACTCTATTTCCATACGAAGGCATGAACTCTTTCATTTTGCTGCTTCCTATTCAGTGAACCGAGGCAGCTCAGTTGGTTGAATGTTAGACTCGTAATTGGAGGGTCGAGTGTTCGATACCCGAACAGGCAAGCCCAAGTCGGCAGCTTCAGTGTGTCCTTGTGAAAGGAACTTAATTCCCATTTCCTTCGCATGATATAGCCAAAATTGTTTAAAGGTACCGTTAAAATTAACAAAGCAAACGAGACTCGTATTCATGTTATAAACAGATCGGGGGCAATATAATTTATTGTATATTCCTTCATTTGTTTACAAGTATTCCTTCCGCTCTCTCTCTCTCTCTCTCTCTCTCTCTCTCTCTCTCTCTCTCTCTCTCTCCAGATTTATCTCTCAAAGCTGTGCGGAATATGCCAGATATATATATATATATATATATATATATATATATATATATATATATATATATATATATATATATATATATATATATATATACTCAATTTTCATTAGTTTGTATGTATACTATTGATGTCCCTATACGGAGTTCTACCTGACTTTTTCTTTCTTTGAGAGGCAATGCAATGAATTGGAGAACTGGATACCAAAATACCCTACGTTATTATCGGTTATTTCCTCGATTGTTTTCAAACGTATTCGCTGCATTCACTGTGCATGAAATATCTGCAGTACATTGGTACTGCTAGATGATGGTCATGACCTCATGCATATTAATTAGTTTATTAAGGCTATATTACGTCATATTCGGATTTATGATAACATCTTTGTAATTACGACATTCTGGCTTAGTACTTTGTGTAGGAGAAAAATGATCTGACACCAGATAAACATTGAACATACAAAAGCCGCGGCTTTTGCACATTAAAGAACAACTGATGGATTATTAAAAGGAAAGTTGATAAGATTGATCAATGTCACAAACAAATCGCCCAGAGAAATCAAGAAGCTTCGATAGTAATTAAATATATAAACTTTCAAGAAAACAAACATGCTGATCACTTCAATTCGTTTGGATGCAAAGACGCAAACAAACTGAATCAATTGGAAACATCATGTCAAATGAAAGCTGCAGCGTTCTTCATTCATTAGAAGAAGAAAATTGCATCTTCTTCGTTGATATATTTTGTCTCCAGAGACAGCCTGATATAACGTTGTTATTATAATTAGTGTACTACCAAGGTACACATTTCTCTTTGTCTTGCATGCTAAATTAAGTATTGGGACAAGGAGTTAGGAAAATCAGTTACAATATATTTGTGACAGAGTCATCAAATGACCTGTTATTGCATCGTTAAGAGTATTGAAAGAGCATGTAGTTGACATTGGATGTACGGCTTCGAATGATTACACGAAAAGTTGCTAACATTTTCCGATGATTAAACTCATACTGTGCGTACTATGCTTTAAGTTATGTTACGCACATCATTTATGTTTGTGCAGACTTTTATTCTCGGAGCCTATCTCTGTATTTGTGTGTGTGTGTGTGTGTGTGTGTCTGTGTGTGTGTCTCTCTCTCTTAATACATGCATATTTCTCTGTCAAGAATATATATATATATATATATATATATATATATATATATATATATATATATATATATATATATATGTATATTCAATGTATATATAATTTTAAAGCACATGTTTATTATTATATAAGTTGCAAGTAAGGTAATATAACGACTAAGCCAACTGAGGATTGACATTTACATTGAATCTATGTCTTCGGGGTTCAATTTTAAGTTGTTTTGAAAGTCCTATCACATTTCTGATTTTTCAAACGTAATTTAATATGGTACATATAAATGAATATTGTTGATATTACCCAAAGGATATACGATGCTTAAAAACAACAGAATTTATTCCTTTACAAGGCGTGGAATATATTGTTTTACTTTGACATATAAAAACAGTTTGACCTTTAGTAAATCCAGTGCCAAATATTTGTTCTTTTTTCACATGATCTAGTTAACGCGGATTATTTTCTTCATGACAAGGTCATGATTTGCACAATTGCTTGAGCCTTTTGATGCATAATAGCATTTAATTTTAAGCAGAGCTTTGCTGCGAAGACTGCATATTCTCATTAAAATCCCATTACGAGATGATTTAATTTTCCTTGCACTGCATTCTTTTAAACTATAGATTATCCACACATCAGTTATAAATTGTCGCTACACAATTAATTACATTAAAAAAGGAAGAATCATATTCAATTGGAACTGAATCTGAATGAGTCTGGTTTGTGTTAATTGGACTGTTGAATGATTAGCACAAGCCTTTAAAGAGGAAAAGCTTAAAAATAAAATCTAAGCTGATATATGGAGTGTTTTCCATGTGAAAATTAACTTTAAGTTAATTTCGGTTAAACTGATAAAAACATCAATTTTGTTTCACGTGCACTGTGCTGGGCGTTTTTTTTTTTCTTTTTTTTTCTTGAACATCCTTTTTAATGCTTGTTCTGTTTTCCGTAAAGCCGCTCTTTAATGTATTTGTGTCAACTTTTATGAATTTATACAGAATAAGAATGTTATAATTTCACCTGACAAGCTATATTTGAGTATAGTATTTAATTAAGTATTGTCACTTAAATTCGGTTTGCAATCAACACTCACCAATGCGCGATTTCTCCATCGTTTTCAAACATGATTATGATTGTGTTGAGAGTTAGAATCGCTGCTTAAACAATTTTATTACTATATTTAACCAAGCCTTTTTCCCAAAAAAGATGTATCCGTTTGTCATAGAGTGTAAAAGGCATACAATACTGTATGGGAGGCAGAATATCGAATTGCAAACAGTTCATGTAAGTTCAGTCACTAATAATTAATTTGCAGGATTCATGTGGAAAACTAATTTTACAAAGTTAATTCTTGAAGCCTACTTTTTGTTGTTTGGAGTTCGTTTTTAGGTATTTTTTTTATGGCGCCTATATTAGAGGGTCTACAGTCTGGACACATTTTAAGATCTGCTGATCCTGATGGAGAGAGAGAGAGAGAGAGAGAGAGAGAGAGAGAGAGAGAGAGAGAGAGGGGGAGAGAGAGAGAGAGAGAGAGAAGGAGCAACAGAAGAAGAAAAATAAACAGACCTAAATAATGAAATTCAGTTTTTTATAACAATGGGAAAATAAAGTAGTTCCAAAAGTAATATCGCCACTGTAGCGATATCATTTTCTCCCACTGATTTATTTCAAAATCTCATTATGAAATGTATAATAAAAAAGAATTTCGCACTATCGTTGCTTCAGTGCCTTCTCTGAAATCTATGTTACAAGGACCTTAGTTAAATGCACAAAGCTTACATGCAACCTTAATGACAATAGTTTCATTTTATTACGCCAGTCTCACTGTTTTATCTATACCCTTGACAGGTAATTTCGTAATGCTTCTTACAAGGGAAAATTAAAAAGATAAGAAAAAGAAACATCTAATATAATGGATAGACAATATTATTATTATCTTTATATAAGAATAAGACCGCGACCAACAAGAAGCGTAAACTTGGAGAGAAACATCGCTTTTTCGTTGCCAAAACTAAATTGAGAAAGTTTACATTGTTACTCTAAAACAGAATTTCGATCTCAATCATCATCGACCTTCACCTGAAATAATTTAAAGTATGAAGAAGTTATATTTCGGACGCCTTAGTAGAGCATCACAATGCAGTGTTATATTTCAATTCAATAGTTTATTATCCTAAGCATTTACATGCTTGTAGATGACATATCACAAATATTGCGTGGCTATATATACAACGTTAAACATGAACTCAAAAAGGTAATCGTCAAAAGCTAGAAAGGAGAGGATGGACAAATATACACAATCTTTATAATAAATTACTGTAAAAATAATAATATATCTCTTATTTTAAACGCTTCATAAACGAATTTAGCTAGTGAACATATTATTTTCTTATTACTAGAAGTTAATAGTTCAATGTACTTGTGTATGGATGGTTTATTCCAGAAGTACTTTTGGATTAAGTTTACACGCAAGTGAGTATACACAGGACCTACTAAAAGAAAATGATATTCGTCTTCAATATCATGGTTGTCACATAGCATACAATATATTTCACTTCTATCGACTCTGTTGCTTCTATATCTCCCTGTTTCAATTCTCAGATTATGGGAAGACACTCGGAGTTTTGGGGTCTTCCATTAATTATGTCAACAAAATAGGGGGGGGGAGGGGGTTTGAAGAAATTTGACAATTGTTGACATGGGGGAGGGGGAGTTCAAGATAAATTGACGTCAACAATGTTATTTTTTACAATAAATTTAATAAATCAAAAAATAGGAAACTAGTCGGTGCGTTGGTATGGCACACACTCTCTCGCCCGTCAACAGCCCACCAGTTTAATCCTAAACCGGTTGAGCTCTTGCCAAGGAAGTCATAGTCTTGCATCATCATATTTTGTTTTTATTCAATGTAGATTGTAGACTGTAGACAGATTAACCACATATGGTATTAATCTGAAGATTAATACCATTGTGGTTATTCATCTGACAGATTTTTAAGGGAAGCTGTTACTAAATTCAAAGACTGCACTGAGCCATAGACATCTAAATAGTATAGCTATCCATGGACTTCTATTAAATAGCATCTATGTTATATGTATAGATGCTATATATATTGAAGTCCATGAGCTATCCCTCCAAGGATGGATAACTGAGCCTAGGAAACTTGAGAGCTTGACTATTATACAGTCATCTTTAACATAATACATAACATAAATAATGTAGCCTGCATAAGCATACAACTTCTTTAACCAGATGCATTAACCTTAATGCCTTACAAATATTGTACACTTTGATAACAGACTCTTGTTCATTTCAGGCAAATGCCCCCCCCCCTCCCCCCCGCGGAAAAAAAGTTGAAATGACGTCCCTGCCGTGTACTCACCCGCGAATCTCATCACAGACAATGAATCCACAATACAAGTAATTCCATCGGAAAAATGCACACACATTTAAAATATTCAATAATTTTGACACAGGTCATATAGGTCTGAATTCAGTGGATAAAACATAGCACAATCACGTAGCGAATGATGAAGCACATTTACTTTTCAGTACGTCCAAAGTCGGTAAAAGTTAGTTGCGTTCTTAAGCGTTTTAAGCCGCCGTAGCGTTCGTAAGCACACACGTTTTCCCTGCAGAAAGGAAACTTTCACGGCACAGTAAACGTGTTCCAGTCACGTTGGAAAATAAAAAAATCCATCAGATTCCATTGCTTTTACTTAAGTTTGGTACTGACTTCTTTGAAGAAAAGTTCTTTGTTTTTATTGAAGATTGTAGTCGGCTTTCTTTGATGAAAGGTGCATGCGTTATTGAAGTCACCGCTAAAGGCCAGCTTTAGAGAATCTAACAAATGCCAGTTTCTTATTGCGGCGGCAACATCAAGTGATTGTATTGCATGATTGAGACTGATTTTTTTACATTTGCTTAGTACGTTTTCATGACAGTCGGTGCTTCAAAGGTAATGTTTTCTTTGAAATTTCAGCAAACTATTTCATCTGGATACATTTTTAAAAAAGGAATCCTGCTTATTGAATTGACCAACAAGTAAGATTTCTTTTTACATTTGAAGTAGCGGGGTGATGCTGCCTTCCACGCATGCGTCAGAAATTTAACAAAGGGTCATCGGACGATAGAGACGCAGGTGTTCTGGACTGATAGTAAGCATTAGTACAGAAAATGTGGGTGTTATGAAGGATTTAATTCTGAGTGGAAAGAAGATGAATTTTACTTACCATCCACACACAAATGTCAGTCTATGTAAATATATTAATTACTAGCGGGCGGCCGAAAATCCGACGAAAGATATGATTACAAATATTGGGCTGGCTCCGCACATAAATAATTGAGATAATCTGAGACTGATTTGAAATCTCACAAATACAGTAAATGTCCAGAATGTTCAAAATTATTAAATAATGTTAAATTATTATTGTGTTATTTTAATAAACTAAAACAAATTTATTATTAAAATTTAAAATAAAAGAACTTTTTAAATAAAATATTTTGCATTTTTTATTAGATCAAGAATGGAAAAACCAAACTGTCACCAGTTGTTGTTTGAAGCCTATGTAAAGGCATTTCCTAACAAGCTTAAGCTGGATTGTCAAAGGGAAGTCACCGAAATTTGGAATAAATTGAGGAAAGAGGATAATTTGCCAGCAAAAGTAGATTCGTTATTAAAAAGTTATGCTGCCATAGCACAGAAAAAAAAGGGAAAATTGATGAGCTTCTGGGCAGGTCAGGCTCTGAAGAATGAAGATGCACATCCTTGTAAATCGGCTACAAATGTAACAATTGAACAAGAAGTTGTGAAATATCAAACACAAACTAATAAACAAGACCAGAATGAAATCGACTTAGAAGCTGGTCCATCCAGTACTTCTTGTGAAGCAAAATCTGTCAAGTACAAAACAAAAGCCCAAGACGAGTTGCAGGGTCAGATAAACATCTTCAAGAGCGACTTGATTGGCTTGTATAAGCGAAAGGACAGTGGTGTTTTAAGTTTAGACCAGGAAAAGGAACTTAAAGAAAAGAAACTAAAGGTTGATGAGCTAGAAAAAAAACTGAAAAGGAAGAAATATGACCAAGAAAAGCAGAAGATATTCAGAAAAAAGAAGAAAGAAACTTTATCTCAAATTTGTGCAGAGAATCCTGACATCAGCAGTAAATTGAAGATCCGACCGAAAGCTGGCCGACCAACAATTGAAGAAGATCAGCCACTACTTTTAAAAGCAATTGTTGACATTGCGTTATATGGGTCTGCTGCTCATGAGAAAAGACAGAGTGATATTTATCGTAGTGTCAGAACTCTCGATGAATTAACAGAACAACTAAAAAATGAAGGTTTTCAAATAAGTAGAAGTGCTGTTTATACTCAGCTCATGGAAAAAAGAAGTTTATCATCGGAAGGGAAACGTCATATAACAACTGTTCCTGTGAAGTTAATTCGAGCACAAAATGATTCACACTCAAAGCACATTGATGGTCGATTTTGTACAGCTACTCTGAATCACCTTGAGGAAGTTGCCTCTATGTTGGGACCGAGAGAAGTATGCTTCATCAGCCAAGATGACAAAGCCAGAGTCCCTATTGGATTGACAGCAGCTAACAAGCAGGCTCCACTTTTAATGCATGTTGAATACCGCGTTACTTTGCCAGATCAAGACTGGGTTGTAGCAGCTAGACACAAACTCATCCCGTCTGTTTATGCTGGCATTGAAATCCAAAAAGATGGTCTGGGTAAACCTGAAGCTGTAACTTATTCAGGCCCAACGTACATAGCCATCAGGTCAGGCAAGCATTGCTCATCGTCAGCCTATGCTCATGGACTGGACTATGAAAGGCTGCTTGAATTGGAAGAGTTCAACATTATCACAAAGGATCAAAGCAACAAGTTGGTCAAACCTGTTCTTATTATGTCTGTGGATGGTGGATCGGATGAAAATCCGAGGTATCAAAAAGTTATTGATGTGGCAATTCATCATTTTGTGAAGCAGAACCTCGATGCGTTGTTCGTTGCAACGAATGCGCCTGGTAGGAGTGCATTCAATCGAGTAGAAAGGCGAATGGCTCCTTTGAGTCGAGAACTGTCAGGCCTAATTTTACCACATGAGCATTTTGGAAGCCACCTTGACTCACAACGTCGAACAATTGATGAAGAATTGGAAAAATCAAATTTCAAATATGCTGGCGAAACATTGTTAGAAGTATGGACGCAAGTAACTATAGATAATTTTCCAACAGTGGCAGAGTATATTGTGCCTGAAGTGTCTGAGCTTGAGGCAGAAAATTTGCTAACTAAGGATCAAGATTGGTGCAAAAACCATGTAAGAACAAGTCAATACTTTTTACAAATTGTAAAATGCCATGATGTAAATTGTTGCCAACCGATTCGAAGCTCGTAGTTTGAGATTATCGCCGATAGATTCATTCCACCACCAATTCCAGTCTGCCAAACTAGTGAAGGCCTTAAGGCACCAGATGCATCTGAGAGCGACTTGCACAGATTTCCATCTCTTTTCTTCAATCAGTCTTTGAAAGTTGATAACATGCTACCTCAATCGGCAAAGGCATTCAAAATTCTTCCATATGATCTATATTGTCCTTCCATTCAGTTGTTGTTGCTTGAACGGATCTGCAAAATCTGTCACCTCTATGTTGCTTCACAAGTCATGTTGAAGAAGCATGTTCAACAGCACCGACAACGCGATCTTGGGCCTAGGCAATTACCACATGCTCCTCAACCGCAAAGAATTCGGCCAATGCAAGTGGCTGCCAAAAGACAGAGAGAGCTGATGGCAATTATTGCTCATGGAGAGATGTTAAGCGCAGAATGGTTAGATGAAGATGATGTTGACTTGTCGGGTGTATCGGTTCCACAAGAAATTAATGAATCAGCCACTATGCCCATTATAACAATTGAGGAACATTTGGCTTCCCCATGGGAAGATGATAGAAGCTAGAATATAAAGTCTCGATTTTTTCATGAATTCAAAGTGTTATAGTCAATTTGAAATCTGTTAAACAAGTAAAAAATAAAAAAAATGTATTAAAATTTATTTGTAGACCTTTTAATTTCCATAATTCTATTTTCAGCATAAAAGCCAGCCGTATAAAACATTGTTAGTTTGTAGGGGGGGGGGTAAAAAATTTTTGACATAATTTTATTAGGGGGGTCACTAAAAGTTTGACAGTTGTTGACAAGGGGGGGGGGGGTAAAAAATTGCCTAAAAATTGTTGACATAATTAATGGACGTCCCCTTTGTCAAAGCTAATCGATGTTATGGTTACACAAGAATTTGAAATAAACTTCGAGGCCGAAGTCAATTTTGATATGTTTATATAAAGACAGTTTGTCAGAATTTTGTAATTTATTATTCTAGTCTGATAGAAAAGTATCTGTAACTCTTTGTTTAAAAGTTGGAATAAACTTGGAGCAATTTACAGAATCAGGAAATATCCACACTTCACCCAAACTGCATCTGCTTCAAGTCTCTTTTAGGTGTGTAACCCAATTGATACTAATATTTGGTTAATTTTCAATATATAACTGCCTATATGCAGTATAATATTTGCAGAATTTTTAATTCTAAACCAATATTTAACTAACTTAACCAGCCTTAAATATTTAAGCGGGATTCCTCCAAGTTCACCGTATACACCGACGTCAGAAATAGATTTTTTACATTTAACAAATATTTTAAAAACCTTCGGTGTACATGTTCAATGGCGTCAACCTGATGCGTAATTCAGAACTGGAACAACATAAATATTAAAAAGTTAAAAATATTCAATATAATTTAAATAACATTATTTCAAGTTATTTCAAATAACAGTGCATCCACCCGCACCCATTCATTATGGTGTCATTTCCTCTTGACACAAACGCAACACTTTCTGATTTTTTTGGAACTGATTGCTATGAAAAAACATTTTGTAACCGAAATGGTGTTAACTTGCGCTGACAGCTTAAAGTTTATGGCGATATAATATAATCTGGAACAAATTAACTTAACATTCAGAACAGAAAATTGCATAGTTCGCTGTGAAATTAGCTGTGAGTATCTGAAAACAATGAACATATGCCCTTTTACAATGGTGCTATTGCCATGCTCTAATGAGAATTAATTGATCAACGTTGTAAAAAAAGACGTTTCACTATCTTAGCATATCGCATTACGAAGTGTCAGAAGACAAAATTATCAGATGGTCAGAGAGTTTGGAAAGAAAAATCACAGAGTATAATAAAATATTGTTGTGGATTTCTCTTCTATTATTACGCCCTTACTGCGATATTACGGGGAGCATATTAATTTGCGGCTATTTGTCCGTACGACTGCACCTCCGTAGGTCCGCACGTCTAAACGTCCGAACCAAATCCATTTGAGTACAAACACTTTTTAGCTTAAAGTCATGACATTTTGCACGCATTATGATAGTTGTATATAATGACGCGCTTTATGGACAATTATGGACAATTTTCAAATTTTTTTGTACACATTTGTTTTTAAAATGTGAGGGCTTGTAACTAAATATCATCAGCACGATTAAGCATAAAATCACCTGAGGTGGAGAAATGAAACTTGACAGGCATATTTCTATTTACATGTATATGACATGTAAGAGATTCTGGCAATTATAGCAAGTTTTCAACTATTTACACTTTTTTAAAATGTGTGGACTTAGCCTTTTAACAAAAACCTTGGCAGTACACGTAATAAAAACAATCTGAGGTAGACAAATTAAATTTAATGTTCATTTTTATGTGCATATGTTGATGGCCTGGTTATATTTTCATGCCATTATAACAAGTTTTCATTTTGTTTCGAAATCTTTGGTATTTATGGAATGTAACAGTTTTTGGGGAGTCTACAATGGGGTCATACGTGTTTTACAAGTACAAATCTAGTTATATAAGCAATTGCTTTGAGTATTAATTGGTTTCCACATAAATTATATATTGGGGACGTCTTCTGACGACCCGTTAAGAGAAAGTTCGTAGGCAATAGTTTCTTAACTTAGGAATTATATGATTTCATTTGGAAAACAAATGCGTACATATCAATGCTTAATGTGGGCGGGGATAGGAAGGGAGTATGGATTGTGATACAGACAATATACACGTGATTTTTACATTATTAAAGTCTACAAGGCTTGAATTGTTAAAATTGTCAATTTACATAGACTGAAAATCATCCCACTAGTAAAGGTTACTTGATTTAAAGGTAAAATGTTGTCTTTAATTTTGACTCATTACCATGCACATTTGTTCTGTTTTTCTTCATACTCTTTTAATTTTAATTTTAATTATGTTTGACGTAAGATATGCAAGATTTGCACATCATTTAGTACGATGTTGGGGTTTTATTTTCTGACTTCTAGTTTCAAGTGGTGCATCAACACCTTGTCTTTTTGTTATTTTTATTAGTAGTATTGTCGTCATCATAATCAATATTATTTCTTTGTTTTTTTTATCCGTATTTCCAAACGAGGAGGTTTTTGAATCAATGATATCAATATTATCTCATTTGTTTTATATTTTCCCAACTCGGGAACATCTGAACATAAATTAATATTTGTAGTGACATATACAAATGAGCTTCTTCCGTCATATTGAAGAAGAGCTCTTCCATATATATATATATATATATATATATATATATATATATATATATATATATATATATATATATATATATATATATAATGAAAATACAAATGAAACATAACATTTTATTCTAAAAATTATTTTTAATTCTTCTGTTAGATGTTTTCTTTGGGAAGGTGGAAACAAGAAATGTAATTATTTCAGTTTAGATTGGCTGGTAAATCTGCATAAAGAAAAACGTAGACACGTTTTCATATTACAACAATGTATTATCTCATTCAATTAATAAACAAACATCTTCAAAGGTTTAATCCTTATTAAACGTAATAGAAAACGTGAAAGATATTCCAGAAACTTCGAATATGTGACCACCCTTGGAATACTAATCGAACGTGAAGTGAAATTATTATATTGTAGGTACTACTAATATTTGATGGATTTAAACAAGTGTGACAAATTGTACACTTTAACGATAGCCTGACCAATTAAGAAACTCACGAACAAACTTAGCTATATATATATATATATATATATATATATATATATATATATATATAGATAGATAGATAGATAGATAGACGGACGGACGGACGGACGGATGGATGGATGGATGGATGGGTGGGTGGGTGGGTCAATGGATGGGTAGTTAGATATATGAATTTATAGAAGAACTTAGCGATAGATAGATAGATAGATTGATGGACGGTTGGTGGGTGGATGGATGGGTAGCTAGATATATGAATTGATAGACAGACGTACAAACAGACATATATCATTGTATTTGTTTGCATTATATCAAAGTTCCAAGTTTTAATAGAAGAATAACAACATATACGAGAACAAAACCCTTTCTGATCAATTTCATAAAAATAAGACAGTTCTTGAAAATGTTAAATGTGTTTACATGTTTAGCGTTTACATTCTTTATCCTAATAATGCCGATGACGTCATCAGGATGTAACATTCTGTGAAATCTCTCTACTCGATGGCTCAATGGAGACAATTGTGACAGAAGAAGAAACGCACAAGAAATCGATAGCATCCCTCTTCTTTTCACTGGCTGCTTTAAGAAGGATGCGTGCATCTCGAAAAAAATATGCAAAGGTCCGGCCGAAATAAAATCGTGTTGATGCTCTGCATTAATTTTAGTGCACATGTGTTGTGCTAGTCGAATCGCCCATTCAGTTCAAGCTCTGTTTGATACAAGGAAGTATAAATAAATCTCTAAAAGCTGTGTTGGTTGGCTTGTGTGGCACTAAGTTGAATCTGGTCCTTCGAGGATACTGGCACTGACATCTTTTTAATGTTGCTTAAATTCAGTTAGAACGGATAGTCGTGATATCGGCAAGGGACATTTTGTGTACTTTTATCGCCTTCAGGCTTTCTTTGATGACAAAAAGATCACCATAATTCATTATAACGCCATACTGTTACCATGTGAAATGAAGCCTGAAGTAAACTAAGAAGTTATGAAAGCGTTTGCTGTAACGTAGCTGTGCTATGACTTTTTAAAATACTTATATTTATCATGTGCACCAAACTTTCTTGTCGAAATCTCCGTTCACGTTCAATTGTGTGTTTTCGCACTACGAGTTCAGCTGATCGGGTTAGTGTATAGACGTTTGATTTGACATAAACAAATGGAGATAGACGTAGCTGAAACATTTCACTGACCCATAAATACAAGCCATGCAGAGAGCATGCACATTATCCAATTTAATCCGAGTTTATATATATATATATATATATATATATATATATATATATATATATATATATATTGAGAGAGAGAGAGAGAGACAGAGAGAGAGAGAGACAGAGAGAGTGAGTGAACACACTCATCTTGGTGGAGAAGTCGAGATTTGTTCTAAAGGAAATAGTATGCATTTATAAAGCTGGAAATCACAATCTTCTCCAAGGTGCAGCACCAGCAATTATAAGACCTTTATGTGTTTTATTCAACAGATCTCTTAATGAGAAAATTATCCCCGTTCTTTGGAAAAAAGCAGTAGTACAAGAAATATGGTAAAAATTATCCCACAAATACAGACCCATTTGTTTACTTAGCCGTGTAGGCAAAATCATTTTCAAACATGTATAGAATGGTCTAATTTACAAATATCAGTCGGGCTTTCTTCCAAATCACTCAGCCGTGTACAAACTGATAGCTATGTATGATAGTAATTCTGAAGCACTCGATAGTGGAGTAACATTTTGTGATGTATCGAAGGCATTCCACCGTGTCTGGCAGAAAGGTCTTATGCATAAATTTAAAGCTATGGAATACCATCAAATCTGATTGATTGGTTCACCAATTATCTTTCCGATAGAACACAAACTGCTGTTGTGAGAACCGCAAAATCCACAATTCAGTCGGTTTAGTTGGGGTGCCGCAGGTTTCAGATTTAGGACCGTCAGTGTTTCTTGCATATATCAATGATACTGCTAATGATGTACTTTGTCTCGCCAGACTTTTTGCCGAGGACAGTTATCTCTCTTACGCTTCTAAAAGTATGAAAGATATCCAATATATACTCAATTCTGAATTAGAAACTTTACATGACTGGTCAAATTAAGGGTTAGTAAGCTTTAACGCAGCAAAAATTGAAGTCATGTTTTAGCAAATATGAAAACAAGTTCTTTCCCAAACTGAAGCTCCAAAAAGAATCACTTGCATTTGTTGACAATCATAAACATTTGGGCCTTACACTTAGTAATACTGCATGCATTCGGAGTCTACATATTGAAAATATACTTTAAAAAGCATCTAAATTGCTATCTATTTTAAGATCCCTCAAATACAAGCTGAGTAGAAAATCCTTAGATAAAATTTCCTTATCATATATTAGGCCTATATGAGAATATGCAGCTGTCATTTGAGAAGGATGTTGAAATGCAGACTCGGATAGAGAGATTTCAATTAGAGTTTGCTAGGATATGTACAGGTCTAACCAGCAGTGTCCACGCACGCAATATTTATGAGAAATGTGGCTGGTCCTCTTTCTCAGATAGAAGAAAATCTCCCTACAAACTATGTACTTTTCACAGAATTATTTAACATGATTCACCAAGTTATTTAAACGAACTGCTTCCTTCGTTGGTGGGAGAAAGGTCAAGATACAATTTACGTAATCGACAAACTTCTCTAGATTAAATATCAGACTTAATAACAAACAATATGACCTCAGGGAACACACACACACACACACACACACACACACACACACACATATATATATATATATATATATATATATATATATATATATATATATATATATATATATATATATAATACACGTTCTTATTTCCGCAGAACATAATGAAAAGAATCGCGCTTTGAACACTTTAAATGTAGCCCCATTGGGATGTTAATACAAAATAAATAAACATTAATGATGATGAAAAAACTGTAACATTAGATTATTATATGTTGATTATGCTACCAAATGTGTTCGCATTATTCAAATGTTTCAATCAATTTAAATGTTGACAGAGTGTCAGCCATATTTTAATAGAAGCAACTAAAGGCGTAACGAAAGGCACGTAGAAAATACCATAGTCGTTCAAATTAAATATTAATGTATAATTTTCATGGAGTGCCAAAAGAATATAGTGTGAATTATATACGACTACCTATATCGTAAAAATACAAAGTTTTGCAGCGAATAGTAAATTAGAAGTTATTTATTTCTTGCCTCCCATACTCATAAAATGCAAATTTTGAAATCAGATAGTTAGAAATGTACATTTTGTTTAATGGGTTCATAGTCCACGAAAATTGCAAGCATCATTTTGAAAAATGTTTGATCTAATGATCAAGGAGATATCCCTATTCTACATTTCTAGACCGTGTACATGACAATTTTGCAGACGACCTGATTAATTTAAAGTGAAATATTCTGTGATGAGCAGGCACTGAAATAACCGGAAGACTGATCCTACATTCAGACGAACTCCTATCAATTTTTACTAGACAAAGCTTATGTTTCGAACTATATGTGATCTAGACTTTATTTCCGTTCTTTGGGACCCAAACCAACATTAAATATTTATTCAAGTCTGCTACGATCTGCTACGATAACTCTCAGAGTCTAGCGACATTAGAAAATTACTTTTCATAAAGACTGGTCATACTATATATGTTTCTATATTGTTATATATTCCGTAAGAAAATGCAGGAAATATTTTGAACAATAAATTAAAGACGTTATTCTCATAAAGATGCATGAAATCATTATCTTACTAAAACATTTAGCAATTTAAAGGCTTCTTCCTTCAAAACTACGTAAGATAATTTAAAAGTTGCTAAATTGTTCAATATGGAACATACCACAGTGACATATTTCATCGTATATTTGTTATATGCATGTATGTGTACTGTCTGAGGGTTCATTGTAACATTGTTAGAAGTGGTTGACCTCAATACTTGAAAAATATATAGGGTCATACGGGATTTAACATTACGCTGTAGGTTAACATATGGGTGCCACTTGAAGGCTTTACGGGAAATTCTATGTAAAAAATGTCCATAGGTTTAACATACGGGGACCACTTGAGAGCTCTACGGGAAATGTAATGCTTACTTGGAGACTGTTATAGCCCGTTTCCATGTTTACACATTTCTAGGGCTCTACCTGAAATGTAATGTTAACATGTTTAGATATTATCCAGCACACACTTTGATATATTATCCAGCACATACTATTCGGTATACTATCCAACACACACCCTACTATTGAACGGAAAGGGTAGGAGAACTTATACACACGTTATACTTACATACATACAAACATGCTATCACGCACAAGCAAGACAAGTGTAGGAGTGTTTATAGACACACAAAACACACACAAACATACTATTACACACAAGAGGGGTAAGGGGTTTTAAGTTTTGGTTGGGTTGTGAACATAGACATAGACATACACAACATACAAACACATATATCGGCAATGAGTAGTATCTATCTTTTCTAGAGATCTGGGTGGCCCTGAAAAGGACCGTTGGGGTTTGCTAACCAAAGAAGAGGTTTAACACATACCACATCTCTTCATAGTTCTTCTCCTCAAATTTCTCCTCACGGCCGGTCTGTAGACTAAGACCCTCTTTGGACACTCTTGCCTCTCCACACACACCCCTCTTTTCCAGACTGCTGTATATGTTATCTTATGGCCCACGATGCCTTCACATAGACTGGGAAGTCGGGGTTGAACAGCATACTGCCAACGATGGTTGACGATTCTTCACTTGTCCACATTTTGACTTGGTCTTCAGAACAGATGACACCATAGGACAACTCGCCTCTAAATATAGTCTAAGACCGAATCGAAACGGATTGGAATATTCCACCAGTCAGAACGTGTGTAACATAATTCAGTCAGTACGTGTCGTCTTTCTTCCAATCAGAAGACAGCGGACGAGTGACATGACTTTCAATATATATATATATATATATATATATATATATATATATATATATATATATATATATATATATATATATATATATATAAATTTACCATTGTTGAAGAGTTCAAGTACAATATAGGAAGACGATGTATTAGGGTGCGCCTGCAGTGAATGCTTCTTATAACCGGAGTGATAGTGCAATGACTACTACTGCTGCTGTTGCAAGTATTCTTTCAAAAGAGAATGACTTCAATTTAGCTTTGGCTGATTTCTTATCGTTTCTGCAAGACTTTTTGCCTGCGGTAGTGCCATCTTTACCTCCTTCTCCATCATTCTCAGCGTATGATAATTTCAGAAAGAAACAGAAAGGAAGAGTTGGAGAGTTTTTTTGCAACGTCAGAAAGAAGTATTTGTTCAACAAAAAGAAGAAGAGGAAAAGAGAAAGCAGCAATAAGAGAAAAAAGAGGAACACTTTGAATAGTGAGAAGAAGGAAGAGAGTAAAAACAAAACGGTTAGTATCTTACAAGAGATTTTGGCAGAGTTAAAACATTTGAGAGAAATGTATGAGACTTCTTTATCCCAACCGAAGAGACAAAGACCTTCACCACCCAAGACTTCGAAACCTTCATTGAACACAGCAATTATCACTATTGAGATGCCAACATCAGCGGCAGCAGTCATTACTAATACCACATCAGCAACAACAGGAGTAGGACTTGGTCGTGGAAAAGGATTAAGACAGTTACAATTCATGATACCAAGTCCATACATTGTAAAACCCAACGGCCCTTTTCAGGGCCACCTATATCACTTAGAAAATCATCGCCAAATCAAAAATAAAACTTAAGTCTCTCCATGATACAATATGTGAGTGCGTGAAAATCGTATCCATACTAAAAAAAAAATCAAGACAAAGAGTCACTTACGTTTTATCTTTGGTATATTCTCTTTGAAATAGAATCACAATGAAATTTCATAACACAGCACAGAACTCCATTTTCTTCTTTCTTTCAATGTCTTTCTCTTTTGAATTTCTTTACTAACATGAATTTCTCTTCTACTTGAATCTCTTTTACTTGTCTTGCCTTCCTGAATGTCTTGACGTGTATGGGTTCATCTTGTGTTTTTCTGCTGCTTCTGAAGAACGCTCTTCCTCCTTGTTCTCTTTTTCCTTGTGACACTCTGAAGACCAATACTCTTTATCTTGACATTGGTAACATGTATCTTTATTGTTGTATCTCTTTTTCTACTGTCTTAGTTCTTCCATTTCTTTGACGTTGAGGACATTCTGGAGTCCAATGTAATTTCTCTTGACGGACATTGCAGGTATCTTGACTTTTATCCCGAGTGGAGTAGTCCAAAGTCTTGTTGGAAGTGTTCTTTTGAATAACTCTATGTAAATCTCTGACGAGAAGTGCGATCTGTTCTGACTCTTCCATCTTCACAGACTGAAAGCTGAATGAGTATATTCCCTTGGGTTGAGGGGATCTCTCAATATATAGGGAAAGAGTGTGTACCCTAGTCAAATCAAATTTTGAATCAAGATGAAACGTGCACACTTTTCTGAGGAAAAACCAGAAGAAGCAAAGAGACGACGACGACTTTCAGTGTCCCATCATGCGCTAAGTGAAGTATTAGCACAAGTTCGTTCTAGAGATTTTAAAGAGGACATGAGTGAACCTGAGCCTACACCATCTACCTCCGCTAAAAGACCGAGAATGTCAAGCTCAGCCAAGAAAGAAAGTCGTTCAGTAGCTCCTGAAGATTATTTTCACATTAGAGAAACCCAAAAAGTGACTTCCTGAAATTTTTGAAAGACGGCTTACACGTACACAGTGCAATTTAAAGATTTTAAGTCTCAAGTTCCACCAGAGAAAGCAGCGGGTTTCATTACAGATTTATGAGAATCGTTGTTAGATACATTGAAACGACAATGCCAAGCTAAAGATCACGATCGTTTGAGTATATCCATCAATCACGACAGTCAAAAGTCTCCTGTCTGGATCGAGTTTAGTACACTGGCAGAATTAACACCTTCCAAAATTATCGACAAATTTCAACACGTCCAACAATCGAAAGACGAGTTTGACATGACCGATGGAAAAAAGCCACTCTTTACATGACCCACATTTCGCCTCCAAGAGGTAGTGGACGAGGCAAAGTTTTATCGGTGGATGTACGCCGCAGTACAAAACAAAGTATCGTCCAAATTAACAACGATCAATATTAAATGTGCTTAGCTCGTGCCATCAAACGTATGCTAAGAAGAAAAATACAGAGGAATAGAAAAGATCATGGGATAGGATTAAACGATCGGAGAGAGCCCAACAACGGAGAGAAACCGAACTCCTTTTGCAGCAAACAAGCGTTTCTAAATATACCGTGTGTGGAGTTCCTGAAATGTAAAACCGTCAAGATGTGTTGGCACCTCGTTATATGTTGAAAGTATACCCTCAAGTCGTTCGTGGAGCTCTTTTGTTTCGAGGACCTGATTTCCCACATGAAAAATACATTCACATTTATCATGATTAAGGACATTTCGATAGCATTACAACTATCACAGGATTTCTTGAATGCCAATACTATCGCAAGAAATGTGACCAAGGATTTACCAGTTGGGAGCAACACATTCATTGTGGAGAGAGATGTCAAGGGTATTTAGCTTGCAGACCTTGCATTCCTAAAGGAAAAGAAAGAATTAATTCCTCTACTTGCAAGCGAACCTTTGTCAGTCCAACCTGTTGCGAACAACATCGCGTGAATCAATTTCAACAACAGAAAAGTGCTTGCGAATTATTGAGAGTGTACTCCATTTGTGGACATCTTGTTCGAACGAATAACCAAAGTCACACGTTTGTCCAGGAAAGAAAAGATGCAGTTTTTGTGACCAAATCGTTGACTTCAATCGTCAGTGTTACATTCAAAGATATGACAATGAATATGAAGAAGTATTAAGTGACGATCAGAACAAGAATAAAAAGAAAACCGTGGATTTTATCTTTTCTTCCTTGAATGTTTACAAGAGATTGGCATTCACATCCTTAATTGTTGTGTAGTTCATCGTGCCTGTGACAAGTGTATACAAGCACCAATTTTTTTTTCACTAACCAAATTGTAGTAAGATTCAAGGAGGACCAGACAAGATCTTTCGGGCCTTTCATGCTATTGTGATTTTGCCAAATGGATTTTAGACCCTACCGACGACACTTGGAGAGAAGAGGATATCCAGTGTTACGGGAACTGTTATCGATATGCTACAGTCATGGATCACAATTTCTCAGGATATGACGGACAATTTCTTTTGCAACATTATTGAGAACTATGAATAGAATTTCTAACAGGTGTCATGAAAGGAGCCAAACTCATTTACGTTAAAGTGGGAGACGTAGAGTTTAAAGATTCCATGAATTATTTGGCTATGTCTTTGAGTAGAATGCCTTCAACGTTTGGAATGACAGAAATGTATAACCGCTATTTTCCACACTTTTTCAACACCGGAACTAACCAATACGTCATGCTCCCGCATTTGCCTGAAGCTCGCTGCTACGACCCTGGCGGTATGCACACAGAAGAACGAGAAGCTTTCTACGCTTGGTACCAACTCCACTCGCCGGCTCTTTTGACTTGCAAGAAGAAATGTTGAAATATTGCCGATTCGATGTGGACATTTTACGACGGTGTTGTGGAACATTTCGACAATTATTTCTGGATAACGGAGGTATCGATCACTTGAAGGAATCTTCTACCATTGCCAAAACATGTGGATTTGTCTATCGAAAGAAGTTCATGCTCGAGAACAAACTAACCATCATACCACCTCAATCCTATCTCTCTGTCACATGTTGATACTCCGCTAAAGTTGTGCGCTGGCTCCATTACATGTGTGAAAGTGAAGACTTGTGGATACAACATGGTAGACACAGTGGAGAAAAGAAACTTGGTACCCTTTTCGCGGATGGTTGGCATTTAGAACATCTACAGATAGTCTACGAATTTCAAGGATGTTTATTTCACGGATGCCCATCCGGATTATTAGGCCATTTATTTAACGTGTACAGTCGATTTTCAAAGTCACAATAGTCAGGCAAATACACGGGAAAAGTATATTCTTCTTTGATTTGTAAATCTCGATGAACCAGTGGTATCCAGAGTAGTTTGCCAGTTCATGGATGACATACATAGATAAGCACACAAACGGCATCACTTTTGCTAGTAAAGTAGAAATGTCGTGCTGCATCGCTTTTGCTAGAGGAGCCGTAAGGTCGTGTTAAATCGCTTTGAGTAGTATAGGAGCGGCAAGGTTGTGCTGCATCGCTGATGTCGCAGGGTATGGCATCACTCTGGTCGCAGGGCATATCAGTGCACTCGAGTTCAGTGAACTTGTAGTCCGCAATGGGTCCATCACACGCTTGCTGTGTCGATTTATCATTATCGGTGAAAGTTTGTACTCAAAATTAAATTTGGAGTCCACAATGGGCCATCACTCTGTTGCTGGGTTGAATTCATCTTTTTAGGTGAATATTTGTATTCACCATGAACTTTCTGCCTTGGAACTCTCTTCATTTTTACTAGAGATCGGCGTGTCCGTAAGGTAACGTGTTGTGGTCTGGAAGTCACACTCGTTTTTGGTTGACGATCTGATATATTATTTCCAAGGGGCCACTGACAATTTGGTGATTTTGCAAACAAACAAATTTGTGCGGATCCAAGGGTTTCACGCGAAAGTCTTGATCTTGTCCTGACTTTAAGGCTTCTTTTAAGACGTCAAAGTTGACCATTTGACTGGAACGATAGTTCAATGTCAGTCCTTTTACTTACATTTGGTATAAAGTCCTCCTTGTTTGTCTCTGTATTGGTAACTGTAATATTTGGGTCCAACACTAGCAAAACTCAAAATAGTGTCTCAGAATGTTCATCGGTCCAAACTCCTAAACGTTCGTCTTTGATGTGTGTGTGTGATAGCTTCCAGGGCGATCAATGTACATGCAACTATTGGTGACAAAGTAAAGGACTCTGTCTCCTAAATGATCCAAGACAGAATACAATTTTAAACCGGCATTGGCTGTCACGTACGCTGCAATGATGACATTTCAAAACTCAATGGGTGTAGGTGGGTGCAAACTCTGCGTCTTCTTCATAATTCACCGAGATTAAATCTTCATGTAGGATGTCCACGTGTTAATGATTTTTCCTTTGTCGTCGACGAGTTGAAAGTATCGACTTGGATCTGCCAAGTATTCCGTCTTCGGAAATATCAAACGCTGAGCCAATTTTCCCCACAAACAATTCAACATGACCTTTGCAAAAGATTGTCTTCCTTCGTTCTTTTGCACGTGTTCCAAAGAGATGCTGCGAATGATTGGTACCGTTCTTTGAATGTCTCTTTGTCTTTTCGAGAATGACATCAAGAAGGATAGTCGCTAGCTTCTTGCTTCAGTTTTAGAAATTCGTTGACATAGCCTGAAACAATCCCTTTATTGGAGTCGTCGTCTTGTTGGTATTGTTCTGTGGTAGTAAAGTGCAAAATTTCGATTAATTTTAACAAGAGGTATCCGCGATCGAGAGCCTGAAACAATTATACACTCACCCACGTTCCTGTCAAGGCTCGTTCTAGATCATCGTGGCAACACGGTTGGTCTTAATTACATGTTTCAGCACATGTATGGCATAAAGGAAACGTCAGTTTTGCGACGGAGAGACGAAGTACATTGGTTCAGTTGTGGTATGAAGATCCACGAATGGAAGTATAAATAAGGTCTCCCTGCTCTCACTACCTTCCCTTGATGGGCATGGTTATTAGCGACATGGATTCTTTACAAGAGAGAATTCGTAGTTTACTTTTAGAGCTGCGATAACGCATTTACAGCGAGTTTGTACCGATTCAAGTGAAACGCGAAGAACAATTGCATCCTCTTCGACATACACGTTTTAACCATTGCTATTTGAATGGTATAAAAAGCTGATTAGTTTGAAGATGTTCAATTGGTCAGACATTGACCAACGACTACCTGCCTCCTGTAAGATTGTGGATGTCATGACGTCTACCTACAGTGTTGCAGAGAAGCTCGGAATTCCATGGATCGAAGTCCAGGAAACGATTGAATACTTACAGGAATACAAAAAATAACTTAAGACGAAACTCCTTCATGACGTGTGATGTGTTATAAGATAATGGCTAAAATGTCTTCAAAATGATTTGCCAGCAAATTCCATTTGGCAAACGTGTGAGTATTTCATCAAAATTTAAGACATTCCTGTAAATGACTAATATAAAGCTTAATATAAAGCTTACCATAACACAACTTTTGTCATCAGTGTTACAGCAAATTCAGTGGAAGGAAGTCAATGATAGCGTTCAAGACTAAGTGCATTACCAAATACTTTTAAAAGAACTTATTCCACAAGACGACACGATTCCATTGAATTTTGGACGACGTGTGGTGTGTGTGTTAGTGATTACTTTTCTTGGATTTCGTTCACCAACAGATTCGTTGTGGAAAATTTATGATCAGTAAACGCAGCAAAAATATGATCACCCCAACTTTATCTGTGCACGAAAAACTTATTGTGTTAAAAGTGCTCAGAATAGTGATGAACACGAATTGTGTACCTCCGTGTAAAGAAGAAATTCATCGTACTTTATCAACACTCCATTCTTACCAAGAAGTGTGAATAGCCAGTTGGTTACACCAACAGATTTACGACTAGCAGGATGTACGTGACTGGAAAAGTCTTGTCTTCTGTGCTTGGATACCAGAGGTGGCTAACTATGAAAAAAAAAGATTGTGCGTGACTAGTCAAGAAAAATTTTTTTAAAACTTAAAGCCAGTGAGAAAAAAGCCAGAAGTGAAAGTGGAATTAGAGCTTATTTTAGAAACAGAGGTAGAGTAACCAAAAATAGAGGAAGACATTATACGAGCCCACGAGATTAGTAGTATTGTACAGATAGAAAAGAATTAGGAAATGACATTCCCGGATAAGTTAGGGCAGATGAATTCCACAGAGTCTAGAACGGCAGAGCATTTACATAAATTGAATGTTACGCAGATAGATCGAGAATGTTGTAATCTTACCTGTTTATATGCAGCTTTGGCGATTTTAATTTATGTTTTATATGTTTTCGCGTTTAAATTGTGTACACTGACTTTGAAATGGAACTCAAACCTATGGAAATAGGCGAAGAGAATGTTTTCTATTCAACACACCAACAACAGTCACATATCACAAGGGAAGAAGACACAAATACAGACATGATGTCAAGATGGCCAGAACAAGAAGAACAGTTAGTCTCCTGTTTGGCTCGTGGCTTGGCTGACAGAAATTACAGACCTAGCCAGAGAACATTGTAATGGATGTCAAATCGATCCTCATAGTCACACACATCACGACAAATGTTTGATGATGAGCCAAGGAGAAAAATTGTAAAGAGTACCTGGAAGATGCATCGACCCTCATCTCAGAAGAGACAATTTTGAAAAAGTGGTATAAAGACTTGCGTTACCATTCCTTGCCTACATTGACTTCTCAGGATACGAAACGCATCGATGCTCCCTTGCAACAGAGTAAGGAGACTTCCCGTTCGTCGACTTGACAGATATTTTCAATGAAAATGTCACGTGTGAACTGATGACTTATCATTACATGTGAAAAAAATGGATGCCTGGGAACTTCATTACCTTCTGATTCACGGTTCGTACACAGCTTCTTGGAATTCAGTGGTGAGTGCTAAAGATGAACTTTCTCATCGAGAACCTAAAGACGTTCAAGCCTATGTCATCAACACAGGCGACTGTCATTGACCATGATCCCATTGGGTAGCCGTTTCCTTTCTCATCGACTACAGTGTGGAATATTTTTATTCTTATGGATTACCTCCTCTGGAAGACGATATAATTGACTTTATGAGAAGAAATGCTGTATATACTAATTCAATAATGTGAGATTACAAAGATCAGGTTCAATATATTGTCTGTGGACAATATTGTATATATTTTCTTCATCAACGCAGTCTTGGATTTCCTTTAGAACATTTAGTAACTTGTTTTGATCGTGAGTACTCTAGAAACGATGATAACACAGACAGATGGTTTTGTGAACATTATGGTTATCTATTTTCTTTAGCTCAGTAGCGTACTGTGCGTCGACAGTGTATAAGAACATTGCAAGTCTAGTCTGACTCCACAACGTTGTCGACCTTGTAAATACGTTCATGTTTAATTTGTCAGTTTGTATTCATGTTTGAGTTAGAGTAACGTCTTCTTATTGTTAAAAAGGTTAATTTAGAAAAAAGGTGTTGACTTGTTTATTTGTATTCCAAAAAATTGTGGTGACATGCTCTTTCATTCTCTCTGTCGATCTTTGTAAAAAAAACCCAATGATTTATTTCAAGTCCGCGTACCGAATCGAAGGGATGTTTTTCTTCACATACGTGCTTCTCACAAATAAAGCGGTGCGTTCACCAGTATTGCACGGAAAGAGAGGAAAAATATAAACCGCAACTAAGGAACGAGACAAGCCACAACAAAAACTGTAATTACGCACCATAAAACTTCCAACAGGCAATAGGAACACAAAACTTGTCTTGAGCGGTAGACAAAGGGCTCCGCCTAAGAGTAAAGGGATAGTATGTTGGGCCCATTAGGGGTGGCCTGTTCGCGACGAGCGGTTTATCCCCGCCATCATGTCATGGAAAATTTTTAATATAGGTGGCCAAATAAAACAGCATAAATGGCAACCCCGAATTGTCTAAAACGGAAGTGGATGGGCCTTGCACCAGGGACGAGGGGATTGGTAGGCCGGGCACCCTAAAAAGCCTTTTTCGCGGACTGTGCGGCCCAATCCCCTCCCTCGTGAGCAGGAAAAACTCCACTCCCATAGAAAAGACACATAGGAATAAGCCAAACATTAGGATTTAAACGATCAATTGAATAGGTAATAACCAAAACAACTCCACGACAGTAATTATAAAACCTCCTCCTCTACCCCTATTACTAACACATCATGCATGTTTCTTTTTAAAATTATTTTCCTACCACTGGAATAATACTCTAAACAAATCTATACTATCTCTCTCCTGCTACTATTTGGTATTGGGATGCTACACTAACAACTGTAATTAACACAAGGAGTCGGAAACGAGGCAGGCGACCAGCAAACTAGCAACCTCATAAAATTAGGGAATATAAGGTGGTCCAAAGTCTAGACCCTCAGGGCCAGCTGCACAAGGCGGCAATATTGATACCAAAAACACAGAACTGCCCCATCCCTTACTAGTTATATAAGGTGGTCAAATTCCAAGACCATCAGGGCCAGCTGCACAAGGTGGCAATCATTGGAAGGTTAAAACACCACAGACCCTATTGTAATGCCCCACACCTATCATACACATGAGGTGGTGCCAAGCCCAGACCATCAGGGCCCACTGCACAAGGCAGTAAATTTTTAATATCGTCAACTACATGAATATACAATTAATAAGACAACGTGTCTTAGCAACAAATTCCACTCCTTAATCCTGTATTCTCGACTAATCCCCTGCAATAACAATAAATTATGAGCCATACAATACAGAGTTACTTCAAAATTCCTTATTGAAAATTCGTCTGCAAGATAACAAATTTTATTCATTTTGGCACACAAATCAAAATTATTATACTCTGGACATGACGAAGCCTCATGGGATGACGGCGCACCCCTTGCCAAGCAGCTTTCCTCCTTTGCCTCGTCAGATATTCCACAAGTAATTAAATTGTGCGCTGTGCGCACATTGATATCCGACTTACATGGCCGAATAAAAAATGAGACAAGAAGAATCAGGGAAAAGAGGAGGAGGAAGGAAAAAGGAGAGGAGGAGAAAATAGAGACAGATGAGCCTAATGTTAGGCTCACTGTCAAAAAGAGGCATCCCGTCGCGGTAGTGAATCCGACAGAGAGACCTAGCCGTCCTGGATAGCGTCGTCGTTAACATCTCAACGGTCCAGGAAGACAACCAATGGCCCTTTTCAGAGCCACTCACATCTCTTAGAAAAGAGATACTACTCAGAAATCATTGCCAATTTTCGTTTATGTGTTTGTGTATGTCTTATTCTACGACAAAAAAATAAAACTTATGCCCAGTGTAATAGTGGGTATGTGAATATAGTGTTTATAAATAAACACTCCCTAACCCTTGAATAATGTTAAATCTATGTGAAGGATAGTTTATTCTAGATCTGCGCAATTTCTCTAAATTTTGCATTCTATACTACATCTACGGATGTTTTCGTTGGAGTCCGTGTCTGTACTTTGAAGGGATGTTTTCTTCACGTCCGTGCTTAAAGCATATAAAGCGGTGCGTTCGCCAGTCGTGCCATTCATATTCGTTCGTGTGCAGCTTAGAGGAAAGAAGAAGAATGGGTAACCAACATTGTCAAGTCAGAAACTTGATTGAAGTCCCTCTTGGGTCGAATAGAGGAGATGGGCTGTTACCGCCACAAGCATCACCTAAAGAGGAAAACGACCTCTTTGAAAACAGCGAAGACTTTTGTTCGAGAAGTCATAGACGCGGAAGTCAACAACATTAAAGTAGGCTGGGCTGAAGAGAGGACAGAAAGTGAGCGGCAGAAGAGGAAGAGGGACTTTGATCGCCTCAGCAACAATTGGATGAGAATCCAAGAAAAAATGAGGCAGCGGGTAAGCAAAAACTGGATTCCTGATAAGGAGGTGAAAGAAAAAGATTGGGAGAAGGAGACCAACGAGCCTCCTTTTAAGCTCATTTTTGTCTCCACCAAACAACTTGGGCTAGAGATAATAGATAGGGACAACGATAAGCGACCTGCGGTGCCTGACCCGGGAGGTGCGACCACTAAATAAGAGTGATGGTAGAAAAAACGGTCCTTTTCAGGGCCACCCAGATCTCATTGCCGATATTTGTGCTTGTATGTTTGTTTGTGTATGTATATGTATATGTTCACAACCCAACTAAAACTTAAAGCCCCTTACCCCTCTTCTCTGTGATAGTATGTTTGTGTGGGTATAGTGTGTATATAAACACTCCTACCCCTGCCTTGCTTGTATGAAATAGTATGTTTGTATGTATGTAAGTATAACGTGTGTATAAACACTCCTACTTTTTACGCTGGATAGTAGGGTGTATGTCGGATAGTATATCAAATATATGTGGGTGCTGGATAGTATAGTATGTATTGGATAGTAATCAAAAAGCAGGTGATGGATAGTATATCAAGAAGTATGTGTTGGATAGTATATCATAAAGTAAGTGCTGGTTAGTATAGCAAAAAGTGTGTGTTGGATGTTATCTAAAAAGTTCAACATTACATTTCACGTAGAGCACTAGACGTTTGTCAACATGGAAACGGCATTTAACAGTCCCCAAGTAAGCATTACATTTTCCGTAGAGCCCTCAAGTGGCCCCCGCATGTTAAACCTTTGGAAATTTTTAACATATAATTTTTTGTAAAGCCCTCAAGTGGCCCCCACATATTGACCTACGGCGTAATGTTACTTCCCGTGTGAACCTATACATTTATCAAGTCAACCACTACTAACAATGTTACAATGTACCCTCAATGTTAATAACCCGTAGAGCCCTCAAGTGGCCGCCATATGTTAAACCTATAGATGTTTTTAACATAGGATTTTCCCGTAGGGCCCTCAAGTTGCCTCCAGTGTTAACGTATGGCGTAATGTTAATTCCCTTAGAGCCCTCAAGTTGCCCATATTACTGCTCATATACCGCTTGACGGCGACGAAAGAGGGATAATATTGCTATGTTATGTTTTTATGGAACAAAATTAGAATAAGTTATAATTCATATTATTTGGTTTGCCTTTTGAAATCTGGTTCCACGAGTCGACTAATTTATACTTGATACCATAATCAGCCACAAGGTTTTAGCTCAGATTCACATTATAGGCCCGCTTGTAAGTAGGTTTTCAGTAATATATATTGGCTAATATGGGGTAACTACTAGTTGCAATTCTACGCGAAATAATTAGTTGTTACAAAATCTCTTTGCCGCGAGTAACGACACCTATCGCCTAGCTCTCATGCACTAGTGTCGTAACCCACAAACCCACACTGCCATGCGCTTATCCCACATTCGACTTTGTTCACACAGACGATTGAACAATGTTGAATGTAAGGACTCGAGATGCACTGGAACTCATTGCAAGAGAAATTAAACACTCACCTATATGCAGAAACTACTGGATTTCAATTTAGAAATGCAAGATGTATACATGAAATTATAATTGTAAATTAACACCTATAATTCAAACAGAGAGGAAAGGGCTTATCTATAGATCCCACATTATATGTTTGGATACATGATTATATGAAAGAAATTTATATAGAATGACAACAATATAATCAAACAGGTTAGATAGTTATATAATTTGCTCCAAGCAGGAGTTGCACTCTATGCAGCGAGAAATGCGCTTCTCCCTGAGTCTCACTGTCAATTTGTAACTCAGACCACCTATTACTTTTGTTTGTGTATAGCGTTACTTTGTTAGTGATGCACATGACGGTTGCCACAGGAAATTGTGTCATCGTTCAACTCATCGGATATATCGATGTTTGATTCGATATTAGATACAAAAGAAAATGCATTCTCCTATCCTTTGTAACGGTAATGTCAGTAATGAATACATTTTTAAATTTTAAAGCTGACTTTGACCTAACGTAAACAATTGAGATTTTTTGTTAGTCTGGATCAATTACTTGATCTAATGAAGAAATCTACTTATCTGTTAGGAGCATATGCCATCACGACTCTTTCTCCTTTCTTTCGAGAATGTCTTCGTTTGATGGTATCAAGCGACAAGGTATATTGTTATATTAAAAATGTTTTTTTTATTCTTTTTTTTTTTTTTTTTGCTTTTATACAGAAATAGAGATTTCCTAATTATAAGTATTTTGATCACATGTGTCAGTTAGTACATTTGTCTACTCCTCTATTTCGCACTCTTATTCTCCTTTCCACCGTCGGCATTTCATTAATATCACTGGTACGCATTAACTATACAATCTCTTAAGTAGACTGTATTATTTATGTGGATTATTTTCGAGCCAATTTAATCAGATTTTATGATGTTCTTGAATATTATAGAAATAAAGGACTAAAAAGCCAAAGGCATTTGTAGTTTCCCTTCTGACGTTCTGATGATTCTGCTGAAATGATGGTCCGTGTACTTGCCGCATGATATGGAGCCGACTTGTTTTTTAATACATCGTTGTGTCATTGTGGACACAAACGCTATACACAAATAGTTTGAGGATAAATCGTGCAATTAGAATCAAAGTATATTCCGAAGACAGTAAAAGACCGAAAATCTTGTCAATTGAAACGATATACATACATTTAGAGTGTGAGAGAGAGAGAGAGAGAGAGAGAGAGAGAGAGAGAGAGAGATAGAGAGATTGTACAACTTGAAAAGCTCGGCGTTTCCAGTTTTTCAAGTTCGTAGGCTAAAGAACATACATACATACATACATACATACATACATACATACATACATACATACATACATACATACATACATACATACATACAGTCACAAACTTTCATTAGTGATTCAAGCATAAATGAGCCACGGTCTCGAGGTTAAAAATATAATCATACAAGCCACACATTTTTACATATTAAGATCTTCCAACTTCCAACACCGGTAAGTGTCGTGAAAGATGGCGGTAAGGTAAAACGGCAGTGTTACCAAGTCGAACAATCGAGGTTTGGGGTAGTTTTCAAGTATCTATTACTGGTAAGAGTAACTAAAACATTAACTATACAGTCTAATACGCTGATCTTGATATTTGTTTTATTCAATAGAAACCAGCTTTTCTTGAATTTGGTAAATTATGTGTCATACGCAAACAAACAATGATAGGAAACGTACCCTGAGTGAAGTAAGTGCCCAGTACTCACCCAACTCACAATAACTGAGTTAACGTCCCTATGTTTATTCTGAATTCAATGCAAGTATGGGTGTCAATCCTGCTGTTGATGAAACAGTCCACGAGGTATCATCCATGTCATTATCAGAACACCAATCTGTTCCTCGGAGTGTATCAGTTGATGTTACAAACATTATTCATAATTGTCTTAACGGTCAAGAATTCAAATCACAGTTCATTCCCGCCATAGTGCAGGCGATGCGACCTATGTTCGAACAAATTCTTCATAAAGCTGTGCGGAAGTACATTAAATCACCGATCCATGAACACTACTGTAATGCTATCCAGCCCCTAAAGAAAGAACTTGATGAAGAAAAATCTACTAAAATTGCAGAAATACATGATGATATTGATATCTAACACTCTGGTGCGATGAAATTGAACAGTATTCAAGACGGTATTGTTTACGTTTGTTAAATGTACAGTTTGGCCCTAAGAAGGACAGCTCTGAGAATATCGTTCTTCATGTGTTTCAAGTGTTATGTACATTGAATTTATAATATGTGTCCATGAGGTAAGTTGTGCTTTAGTGGTCATTAATTTGTAAATAACATAATTACTGCATTTGAGTTAAATGTCAGACTTGTTTACCTAGCATTTAGTACTTAGATTGCAATTTTCCATTACTTATATGAGAAAAGTCACGTACGCACCGGAAATTTCCATTAGAGCTACTCATATTCTAGAATATTCCGTCAGGTGACTTATCCTTATATTTATACAGGTTTGGTAAACAAGATTTCATTCCTATACTAAACTTCATATTATTAAGATCAGTCTATTAAGGAATGTATTTTAGTAATAAGATGTTAGAGTTGTGAAAATCAGAGCAAATTTAAAGAGAGGAATTATTTATTTGAAATATTTATTGGAATTACTAAAAGTGCTCATTCTCATATTGGATTAATACATCGTTCAGGCATATCAAAACATTCAAGACTACTGGCAAATCAGGACATTCAAGCCTACTGGAATTCATTCCGAACATTATATATTTAGGACTTGTGATTAGGACACTTATGATTATTGGATTATTAGGATTTTATTCACGTTACTGTCAGTGTCTTTTGAATTTTCACTTTAATTGTCTAGAAATAAATTGCTTGTTGATTTTACTTACATTGTTGGTTTCACTTTCTTTCTGTTGCATTATTTGAAGACCTAGAGTCGTAACACAAGATAAGCTGTATGTGAACGTCGGGCCTGAAGACATTGACCGTGTCACATTGTTGGTAAAGTAAACAGGAAAGGTAAGGCCCAGCTCAGCAATCGTTTCTAGTCATACAAGGCGAGATTGAAGGTTATTCGTGTGAGGAAAGCTCTAAAGAGAGACTATGACAAGCTAATCTTGGTTGAGGATCTGACCAAGTACCGCTCCAACCTGGTGAAAAGACTTACGACATTGAAGAAGGCCAACAATATTAAATCCTACTGGAACTTTGATGGAAAGATCTACAAGCAACATACGGCAGGTTGTCCTAGAAAGCGAGTCATTACTATGAAAGAAATCTCAGAGGCCACTAACTTACAAAATTTAGATGAATTGATGCAGAAAAGGGTGAGGAGAAGGAAGAAACTTCACAGTAAGGAGCTGGAAAATAAACTGTATACAATGCAAACAATGAGCCTGACCCTGGACGTAAATACTGGATCAAACCTAATTAAGTGACATTCCCTCTGAAGTTATCTCATTTTATAAATGTTTCATAAGTATAATAATCTATGCACTCTAGTCTAGTTATTACTAACTTGTGTATAACTTTCTAATTCTGTCACTCTATACATATAAATTGTTTGTCTCTACCTTAAACCTTCCAACCGTAATCCCTTATACATACCATGCTTAAATCAGTGATGTTTTTACAATACTTTCTTTCATTGCTTTCTATTTATAATTCTGTTCTCTTCATAATTTATTATTCCAATTCAACTTTCTTTAGTCGAATCTTTCTCATAATAAAACCCCTGACAGGTTAAATAAGACCGATATCAAGCCATAGAGACACTAGTCATTGGATGCTATGATTCAGGAGTCGTTCTTGCTTATCTCATCTATTTGATCTACTGTACATTATGCCTAATAGTTAGTATAATTATTTTCCATATTATAAGCATCGGACTATTCCTCAATCGAGCCAGACGCCTGCATAGGAATACAATTTTGAGCTTTAAAGATGTTTTATTTGCGAATATTCTACTGGTTATAGGTCTAAAGTCACTACAGAAAATGACAAGTAAACGTTTGTATACACAATTTGATTATACATATTCACATGAGGTGGACGATATTAAGCCTTCAAATCATACAACTGAAAATGTAATTTATAAGTTGTGTTTATATTCGTTTTTAGTCCATTGGTATTATCAGTAGTCATGTTTATAACGTAGATTTTACTCTTAAATATACTTTCATGGGATGTAGAACTAAATCCAGGTCATGTGACATAGGTAGTTGCATCATCATCATCATCATCATCATCATCATCTCGCTCATGTAGCAACTCTTCTCCTGCAGATAATATATCCTCGTTCGAACATTTAAACCTACGGTCTCTTCGCCATAAATTAGACTGCACGTCAACCCGTCTGATGATTTTGATATAATTGCAATAACTGAAACTCCGCTTGATGACAGTATAGAAGACGAGTATCTCATTATTGAAGGATTTCATAAACCAGTCAGATACGATCGTGTTGTCAGTGTTATGGTCTATGTAACCAACAAGTTAATGTTTAGAATACGGTTGGAACTCTTAGATACAACTATAGAAGGTTTATGGATAGAACCAGAGTTTCTGGGATTCCCTAAATGATACCATTGAGCGTGCCCTAAATCTCTATAAAAGCATTAGTTTACTAAATGAGGATTTCCTCAACGCTGATTTGAGAAATCTCAGGGATATAATTGACAGCCAACAGTTTAGAGAATATAATAACTGATCCTACCAGGATCACTCGGGTGTAATTCCTGTTAAACCATCTAAAAGTGACAATCGAGCTACATTTCTGATTATTAAAAGTGTATCTGAGTTTTGTTCAAGCTACAAAGATAAGTCTGGTTCTATAACAAAGCTGATTTCAACAAATTAAATTAGATTACCTTAAATACAAACTGGGAAAGTGTATTTCAAAGTTGTTATAACATTAATGAAGCTGCAGTTAGATTTACCTCCTTGTTTGCAGATTTTGTTAAAAGATGCGTGCCTTCAAAACTCGTAACCATATGTCCAAACGATGCATTTTGGTATGACAATAAATTGCGCAGAACCACAAGAAAGCGAGATCGTATAAAGAGAAAGCAACATAGAATAATAACCCCCGTCTATAGTCACAATTTTAAAAAATCTCAAAAATAAGGTAAACAACCAGAAAAAAAATTGCAAAAGAATTTTGTTCCTCAAAATATGATAACATTGAAAACATGGATACAACCCCAAGGAATATTGGCAACTAATTAGACATTTAATAAAAAACAAAACAAAATACAAATAATACCACAACTCGAGTACACAACGGACGATGGAACCATAGTTAGAGCATTCACTGATTTAAAAAAAAGCAGACTGTTTAAACGCCGTTTTCACTCCAATATCCAAGAGCATTCATTGATTTAGAAAAAGCAGACTGTTTAAACGCAGTTTTCACTCCAATATCCAAAGTTGATGACACCAACGTTGAACTACCTCAAATCTATTACAAGACGAATAAAAAATGATCAGAAATAACGATTATAGAACAAAATATTCTAGATATAATAAAAACTATACCCAGTTAAAAAGCTTGTGGATAAGATCAGTCATCGAATGTTAAAAGGTGCCTCCCCAGCCATTGCCAAACCTCTGTGCATCTTATTCAATAAATCTTTAAGAGAACAAATGTCTCCAAATGGAAGGAAGCTATTGTAATGCCAGTTTTTTTGTTAAAAATGGAATCCCTACGATCCACCAAACTACCGACCTATTTCTTTCTTAAGCTGTGTCGGAAAAATTAATGTGAAGAGTTATATTACAAGTTATACACAACCATTGAAATTCAAATAATCTTCCTTACAAATATCAGTCTGTTTTTCTTCCTCGTAGCTCCACCATATTTTCAGCTAATATATATCCACCATAGTAAATGCACTGCTTTAGATAAACGCGAGGATGTGTATATAGTATTTTGTGATGTATCAAAATATGTTTGGTCTCGTCTGGCATAAAGGTTTGCTCTTTAAACTGAAAACATACGAAGTAGACTTTCATTTAAATAGTTGGCATAGCAACTATCTTTCTGGTCGACTTCAAAAAGTATTTGTTAATACCTCTGAATAAATGAACAAACATGTGCTTGCTCTAGTCCCGCAAGGATCTGTTCTGGACCCATTATTATTCATTGTATATAAAAATGACATTTCTAATAACATGATAAGTGTCACAAGACTTTTTGCTGATGATAGTTCACTAGCTTACTCCTAATCTAATACCAATGACATCGAATATGTGCTTAACTCGAATCTTAAAATTATAGACCAATGGTCCAAACAATGGCCTGTAATTTTTAACCCTTCAAAGACCGAAGTTATATTTTTTTCAAACAAATTAGACCCAGTTCTTCACGAGCTTGAGTTTCAAAATGAACTTCTACATTTTGTTGAGCATCATAAACACCTTGGTCTAACATTCACCAACTCTGGTATATTTTGAAACATATTGATAGTATCTGCTTACGTGTATCCAAAATGCTGAATGTTTTGAGGTCCATTAAATAAAATCTAGGTAGGAAAACATTAGAAAGAATGTATCTCTCTTATATACGCTCACCCCTAGAGTATGCTGATACAATATGGGATAATTACTTACACTGACTCATTAAGACTCGAAAGACACCAACTTGAAGCAGGGAGAATTGTAACCGGACTTACCAGTAGCGCTTCTACTAACGATATTTACAGAGAAACCGGTTGACTTCCATATTCGGAAAGAAGACGTTTTCATAAACTCTGTACCTCTCACAAAATTGTATATGGTTCATATTCCTCTTACCTCCAAGATCTAGTACCTGCGAAATAGAAATAATTTTCAACAAATACATGCTAGACTAGAAATCTTCAGAAAATTCCTATATAGCTTCCACAATAAAGGTTTGGAACACTCTGCCGGATCCAGTAAAACATGAAACAGATTATATAACATTTAACGTAAAATTTCGATTACACCCAATTATGTCCCGCAATATTAATATACCAGTAACAGAAAATCATCAATAATTCATACGATAAAAAAACAACAACTGCAGTAATATAAACAATCATTTATTTTTAAGTTTTCTTACTGATAGCCCATTTTGCACATGTAGAGAGGACGATGAGACTGACTACCATTGTATTTTTAATTGTAAGAAATATACAATACCAAAACTGAGAAAAATGCATTGCTTAAACCAATTATTCATCCCTGTTAGTACTAATGTCTTGCTGTTCGGATCAGCTGAGCTATCAAATGACCTAAACACCCGCATCTTTGAAATCTTCTCGACTTATATTAAAGATACAAAAAAAAATTAAATAATCGTCAAAGACAAATTATCTATCATTGGGATGATGTCCATTCAACACCTGCCACAGAATCACTTAATCGTTTCTCTCCCCACCCATTCTCCCCCTCCCTTTCTCTTCTTTAAACTAGTTGTTTTACACTTATTTCGTATTAACTTTTTTTAAACTTGTCTCTGCTTTTCCCCTATACTAATATAATGAATTTTTCATTATCCGTTTGTGTTAATGCACAGTGTTTCTGATACACGCATAAGTATATACACGTAATGGTAATCCTT
This sequence comes from Margaritifera margaritifera, assembly GCA_029931535.1. NCBI lineage: Eukaryota > Metazoa > Mollusca > Bivalvia > Unionida > Margaritiferidae > Margaritifera > Margaritifera margaritifera. Next base: position 4,475,578 of record JAQPZY010001579.1, on the reverse strand, counting down.
GCCATTTTTCATGTATCTACTTTTGTTTTTGGAGGAGGGCTGTTGCTAAGTTGTGAGAACTATTTACCCGATCCCATGTGCTGTAAATATGGCAATACAATATGTTTAAACCAGGTAAGTGTGGAATGGAACCCAGTTATAGCCACTGATAAGAGGTGTAAAGCCCCAACACCTCTACCTGGCTTGAAGGGTTTCGGATTAAACTACAGGCAATGAAACAATGTATGGAGCTCACATATACCTTACATTTTACTGGTATAAAACCAATTAATTTAATTTCCTCACTGAGAATTTAAATAGTATTAGAAGCCAAAATAAACTTTCAAAAATATATTGCTCGGGATTATGATCATGAAGTGCATCTAGGGTATGCTTACTTGTCTTCTGTTTCCAAGATAAACTAATCTGGCTTCTGGATATAAACCATGCAGCTGCATTAGAATGTGTACATTGGAATGTATAGTAATACCTTGTTTCCAGTGTTTCAAATAAATTTTATCAGTTAATGATAGCAGTCAAGCCATTGTATTTATGTTAAGTAACTGTTGTAATAAATGAAATGCATACTGTAGACCACATAGATATATCAAATACTTAAGTTTTTTCTTAACTGGCTGAGATCTTTGAAATAAGATTCCTGTGAAAAAGTCTACTTTTTATACTAAGGTTCTTGTGCATTAATGATTCGAACAAATTTGCATTCAGATTTCGGTATATGTGGAAGTAACACAAAATCCTTATAAGGAAGAAACAGTGGAACCCTTCTGTCTGTCTTCTTTCTTTTGAACGGTCCATCTTGCTCATCTCTCACACCCCCCCCCCCCCGCTCCTCTGTTACAATTTGCTGTTCATTTCGTTGTGGCCATTTTTAAAATCCATATTCTCTGAGCGGAAGTAGACTAATTGATATAGATAAGGCAATATAAAGGAATATCATAGTGAATTCTTGTAAGCAGAAGATATTAGCATTGCGGTGATAATGACAAGGACTTTGTTACGCTTGTGTCGTAAATGTACACACATTTCTGAATAAATTACAACTTTCTCATCATACGAGATAAAGACTAATTGGTCTATTGTTTACCAGTGTTACTATCCGACGATAAAATGACGGCGACGTTGAACGTTAAATGAATAGGTTATACTGATGCCCTTTGGGTGTACAAAGAGATACCTTTGGTGAGTTAACCAACACTGTAAATAACCATATGCAAACTTGTTTGATGTAGATAGGGCATTCGTTTCACGTTAGATGATAAATCGGCTATGAATATAAGCAAATAAAAACTATATCTAAAATTCAGAAACTTATTTGCTGTATAATTGCCATTTCTCGCAGCTTTATGGACATTTTTGTTTGAAAAGCGGTATGTGCGATTGCAACTATTGCAATTTTGGCTGGCTGGATTAAATTATTGGTTGTATAAAAGTATTAATATTTTGCGGTTGAATTGTTAAAGGTTGCGCTCGAATCGCATAAATAAGCGAAACTTAGACAATTACGGTATAAAGTGCAACAAAATATATCTGTTTATGACCTTGAACTTGGTCTTTGTTTCGTATTCAAATCGTCCTACTTCGCCTGCTTACAAACATGGATATACTTATTTCAGCATAAACATAGATAATAAAATTATTTGAATTGAACATCGTTGAGTGTACAATTATGATACAATATTATTTAATGTATTTATTGTTTATGTTTTTTTTTTTTTTTTTTTACAATCTCTTGTTTCTCTTATATCGTGCAACATAAGTAGGTGAATATTAAACACATATATGTGAACCTGATTTTCTTACTTCTCCTCGCGACATTAAACGGAGCAATTCAAGGAAATATGGGGGGGGGGTGCACATACTAGAATATTACTGAATAACGGCGAAATCGCATCTGCTGCAGCTAAGAAGAGAATACAAAAGTGCAATTATGATTCATGCTGCTGTCAGTAACATAATCGTAAAAGAAGAATGAGTCGATTTTTCGTTGAGTAGTTGAAATCTAATTAGCATGCCAGTGGAACACCTTTCGTTTCCTTCTCTAAGCATGCAATAATAAATAACGCGATGGTTCCTTTATATAGCTAGGCGTTTAAGGTGGCGTGTATTCAAGGTGAACTTCCTCTTTCTACTCGTTTATTTTATGGTTTCTACTGGGGTTTACATGATTATATCATCGCAAGAAAAGTGACATGCACACAGTTATCGGCGTTACACCGTCTGCGGAATTATCTTTTGTTACTGGCCATGTGGTAAGGGTGCAGCGCCTGTTGACCAAAGACTAATACGTGATATTCGTTCTACTATAAATTCGTGATGCTGTTGCACGAACATGTTCGGCCAAAGTGAAATGCATTCATATTATTTAGGACAAATATATATTCAGACAGATATATAGATACAGACAGCACATCCATGGGCATCTGCCTCAGGTTTAACCCTACAGGTATCAATTTATTCATTAAATATGAATATAATTACATGAACACAATTTCGATTACGAAATAGCAAGAAAGGTCTAGATTATGACAATTTAGTGCATACATACTTAACAAATATCAATTCTTAATTTCAATTAAGTATGACTGAAAACAACATAAATATTTACTTAGAGTACTAAAATTACTATTGGAAATGTGGGAGTTTTCTAACTCTAAAAGGGTCTAATATTATCTTCATATTATTTGTCTTGTACTCATACAGTCCTAATTTACTTATCCACTATGTCACTTGTTTATTCAAAACTCTCACTTTACCCAATTCGTATGATTTAGTAGTGATCTGTTGCTTTTATATATAAAAAACGGGATAGTACTAATTGTAATAACTTCCATTATAAATATTCACATAAAGTCTACATTATTCGCAGAACAAATTATATCAAGCTCTTATAATTGCAAGCCTGAGCTAATTTACTTTTGTCTTTGGTCCAGTTATTTTTTTTTTATCTCTGTTTCTCTTTTCTGGCCTTCAAAACCTTGTCGCGTGAGTATATTCTCCTTTCTTTGAATCACCTATTGTCAACATAAAAAAAATCAACAAGCTCATGTCGATTTTTCTGAATGGCAAATCAGAGCGACGATGAAATTTGTCATCGAACAGTTTATTCACAAATATTAACACCTGAAATGGTGGTGTTTTGACAAATGAAGGTGACCTTTACATGACATATTGATATTAATTACAATTAAGAGGACCACGACCCCATGATCCTGATGACCTGTTAATTTTAACCGAAAAGCAGTGATGAAATCGGGTTATAATTAGAATGATCAATCAATGAATTACTTGCTTTGATATATTATACAGAAGTAATCAAAATTTAAAGTTTTGTCCAAACATAGGTTAAAGATACACATTATCATTGTCACTTTCAATAATAGCCTGGAAGACTTTTATCTATGAAACAAAACAAATTTTGGAAGCTATTTACAGTGATTTTTTCTTCTTCCACACAACTTATCTGCAACTACGACTGTAAGAAACAACTGCACAAACTACTAAATAATATCATACTTCTACAATCACTGAATATTTCATTTTGATACAATCACTTATTACATGCACTTTCAATGACACCCTGTGTTCTCGGAGTTACAGAATAGACCAGATGTGTCGTCCTGCATGTCATAAGAGGCGACTGAGTGGAAGCAACCCGACTGCCGTGGGTTGCGCCAAGTGTCGTTAGAGCAAAGGATCCGGGTAGTTGAGCAGGGGAGAGGCCAATGGTTGCCACTCCAATGCAACAAATTACTTCAGCCTCAACTTCAGTTAGACCGGTGGACGCCAAGCTTCAGGCGCTATGTTAAAGACATTCAGTTTCACTGATCTCCATATTTTTTAAGGTCAGCATTGTGACAAAAGAAATGCACTATTATTCTAACAACTTTACAAACGACATAACATCTAAGGGCGGTGACAAACGTATCACCACATACAGCCCAGACATGAAAAACAAATAAATAAATGAGCCAAATCCACTGTCATCGTGCTGGGCTCCTAGGCAGGTAGGGAGCAAAGGTGACGAAATGATAGTATTCCATTTTAGGAAAACTCGCCAAAATCTTAACTAATTGTCTCAGAAGAACTAGAAATAATTCAAGTAGTGACTTGAAAGCGGAGGCGTTTCCGAGTCAGAGAAATTAGCCACGATTTCTTATCATTGAATCCAATAATGAAAATCAAAAGCTAACCAAGCTACCACCTTTTGTGATAGCTAAACGACTCTTGGGCTTGGATGGAGAGGCAAAGAGTGATAAAGAAAACTTAGCACAGGTCAATTGCTTGTTACAGTGTAATTGCAAAGTTCAATCTTGCAACCTGCGTCGCACGAAACGATTTGTGGATATACCCATTAAGGTGTCTCCAGAAAATCGCTCAATTCGTCTAGAGGTGTTGTGCGATCTAGTCATTTCGATGGCAGCTGTGAGACTGAGATGATCGAAAATCTCACATCTACGAGTGTATCACATGTGAAACGAATCAACATTTTACGTAACGGCAAGTTGATTCCCACAAGAACTTACATTCTCTCGTTCTACTGCGCCACTTGACCTACATCGAGCAAAACCATGATCCTGAACATCACAGCTGACCCTTTCATCCATTATCCTTTGCGGGGCATTAACTTCCAGAAATATTTCCACAACCATCTTGGCTGTAACGGGAAACCAGTATACTCTAGATGTGGGAAGAAAGGTCACAATGGATCGTCCTGTACTGAGACAATCTCTTGTGCAAATTGCCAGGGAGAACGTCTCTCGTGCTATAGAGACTGCCCCAGATGGAAACACAAGAAGGAAATCCAACGCGTGAAACAAGAGAATGGCATAAGATTAACCGAGGCCAGGAAATTAGTGGAAGCCACAGCTGCACTTAACACAGTCAACAAATCCTGCGCCAAGAGCGGCTCAAGTGGAGAAGACACCTTCCACAAATATTTTATGCACGCAATTATGTAAATCGGCATGTTATGTGTACTTAACAAAACATGTGGAATGACAAGTACACAAACAAGCTTCGTAACATCAAACCAATCATTGGAGGTTGGCATCCCTTATAAAGAACAAATCGCATATATGATGTGGTATTGTGCCGATCGGGTATAGGAGACATATACCTGACTCATGCATACCTACTGAAAGGTGAACCTCGACCAGAGTGCATCCGCTGCTAGTGTCCACAGACAAGTGGAACACATTCTTGTCGAGTGCATCGACATCAACCCACTGAGATACAAGGGAGAACTCAAGCAAAAGCCTCTCAACGAGGCATCCTATAGACCTCTAAGCTGGTGCAGATTCATTGACAACATAGAATCGAAAGGGATCGAAATGGCCGACAATTTCAAAACATATTTTGAATTCGCCAATAACTTTCATCCTACGATTAAATTTACGTCGGAGTCATCAAACAAGTCCGGTATCTTTTTGCATACTCAATCTACCTTCCTGGAGGGAAACATAGAAACTGACCTGTATTCTAAACCTACTGACTCTCACCAGCATCTACTCGCGACCAGCTGTCACCCGCAGGACGTAATAAAAATCTTCCTTACGGTATATGCGTTGGTACCAAACGCATATGCTCTAATCCTGCTACCTTTGAAAAGAGACTCGAAGAGCTCAATGGGCACCTTAGAAGGAGAGAATACAGAAGGAGCTACATTGAGGAGGCTATTAACAAAAATAGACTTATCGACAGAGGAGGCCTCCTGAAATATAAAACAATGAAAACCAACAAGCGTGTCCCCTTCGTCGTAACTTTCCACCCCGATGCCCCAAACCTACAACAGAACATTCGGACGCATTGGTACTATACTGAATCGTCCTAAAGTCTGAAGGGTATATTTCAAGAAGTTCCTATGGTTGCGTTCCGTTGACCTAAAAATCTCAAGGACCATTTGGTAAGTACCAAGGTAACATCTTTAACTTTAATAAAACTATAAAATTATAGGAATTGCATACCTGCGGATGAAAGGTGAAGATGTGATTTTCTTCTGTTTATTCGTAATGTTATTATTTCAAGATAATCGGAAAAAGTGCTGAGAAGTGAATTGTTTCCTTGGTTCCTTGCGTGTCAGAGCGATATTTGGCTGTGTTGATCAAATCTACGTGTCACAAAGATATTTGGTCGTGTTGACCACATCTTTGAAAATTTCAATATCTTTGTGACAGGTAAGGAGCCAAGGGTACAATTAAACTACAAAGTTGACGAAAAGTTGACAAAAGTTAGGATTACTCCAAATTTTGACGATTCCACGTCTTTACATTAACCCAATCATAGTTCCAACATATTTGAATAATAAAACCGTATCGTCTTGATCTAGGGATTTTAATTTTAAGAAAAGGACGCTTTTTTCCTGCTTGGACCTTTTGCGGATTATCAAACAACGTTAACCAAATATTATTGACATATAAACACGCACTATATGGTGTGCCTCTATCAATGAGTACAACTTTTGTAACACAAAAAACACCACCGAACAAATTGTGGAGTTTTTACGATGCTACCTGTCCATGCGTGCGTACGTACGTGTGTGCGTACCGTCTTCTAACTATTCTTATACCTCTTCACAATTTGGAATATGATCGTGGTCAGTCTGGAGATGTGCTAAACTGTTTTACAATTTGGATCCATCCCTTGGGGGTGAAGATTGCGACCGTGGGGACGCTTCTGCATATATGTAACTGTATATATAATGTGTAGTGATTTCAAGCGTAATGTTGTGAAACATCTCCTACACATCTTAAAACATAATGCTTGAACTTTGGAGTATAATTGGGGTAGTCTGTTGATGTTCACAATGGTTTTGGAATTTAAATCCACCCCATGAGGGCAGAGAGGGGGAGACGGTGGTGGCATTTATACATATATGGGCATGGGGGTAGTGATAACTGTTTGCTTTGTAATAATACGCAAGAGCCAATGGGCTGAACTCGATAAAAAAAATTCTGTTAGACTTTAATGCTGTAAATCTCCAGGAAAAATTAGAAAAACAATATTAATAACTTTCTTAGTGACTACAATACGATGCAATAACAGCTGATTGGCTCAATTAGTGTAATGCGTTTCTGGGGTAGTAGTATTATTTTCACTTCGCCAAAAAGTAAACGAAACTGCAGTTATTATGACTACAATGATTTCTGTCTAAAAACATCTAAATAATATCATAATTTAAGTAATTAATTATAATTACTACCATTAGTTTTTAAAGCTAAGTAGGAGAATATTGGTACTGTTATAATAGGTTCGCTTTTAAAATATACGCGATTTAATCGGACTTTTATAATTTTAAAAATATTACCGTGGATATGATATGAAAAAGAAAGCTCTGTTAGGCATTCCTAAAGGTCACTACAAAACGATTTAATTTTCAAAACAAGAATGTTTATAAATCTTATATTTAGTTCCAACATTCCAACGCTATTAGACTTTTTCTTAGCTGTCTTGCTCCACTGCTACAACTACCTTTGTTGTTGAACATGCCGCCATCACGTGATACTCGCCAGTCCACCCGTGCTCAGCTATGATGGACCCTCATTAATTGCTTTAAATGACCACTCCTTGGCTCTCCACACAATATTGTGCACTAGACTAAACGACCTGGCACTACATTCATCATTACTTAAATGTAAACGGAAGCGAAAAAAGAAACGTTGTTTCAAAGCTGGCCGGCGTAGAACAGGAAGAAGAATTCCAGTTATCTCCCTTTCGCCATTTCCGGCACAGCAATTTGAAAACTCGGCCGTTAATTTAGATATATTAATTCAAATTCCTCTGAAATCTTCAACCTTTGTGTCAACTATCCAAGTGATACCACTGCGCATCGCATTATATTATTCAACGCCCAATCAGTAGGACCACCGGAAAAGTGCACAGAAATAGTTAATTTTATCAACGATCAGAATATCGACATCTTTTTCCTGACAGAAACATGGCTAAAAACATCAGGCGATGAGCCCAAGTGCGCGGATCTAACACGGTTACTCCATCAAGTCGTTCCCCCGCCACTCCCGCAGAGGTGGAATTGCTGTCATCGCAAAGAACTCCATGATCAACCGTCTTAATCACACTACAACCTTCAATGTCTACCACACATCGTTTGAACTAGTCCAAACCACACTCACACTGGAACAAAGGTCAGTCCATTTTTTCTGCCTCTACCGCCCTCCTCCTAGTAGAAAAAACAAGCTGACTGAATCTCTCTTTTTGGAGCAGTTTCCGAATCTCTTGGAGTATGGAAATTCGATAGGTGGCAACCTGATTATTCTTGGAGATTTCAACTTTCACTTTGACTGTCCTGGAAACCCATACACATCAAAACTCCTAGATTCCATTCACGTTTTCAACCTCAAACAGTCAGTTAGCCAACCCACACATAAACATGGTCACATTTTAGACTGGATTCTTCATAGACTTGATGATAATATTCTACAGTCCTCCCTGGTGTCAAACGAACTTGCATCAGATCACTTCTGCATTATATGCCATCTTGACGTATCAGTCTCTAATCCTCCACCTTTATTTGCTACTAAGAGAAACCTCTGTATGATAAATAGAACCCAACTAATGCATGACATCCAAGCAATCCTAACAACTTTGTTACCTCCTACAGCAGAACAACTTGATAACTGCATGCGTTCATTGCTTGACAAACATGCACCAGCAACCAAGTGCAGAGTATCAATTCAAAAGTGTTCTCCGTGGTATAGCAGTGTTAGGGACCAGTGTCGCACTGCTAAAAGAGATCGCCGTAAGGCTGAGAGGCTTTGGCTTTCCACCAGACTCACTATTCATTAGCAAATCTATGAAGCCGCTAAGAAGAATGTTACAAACATAGTCCATGCAGCAAAATCAGCCCACTACACTACTAAGATCACTGAAAGTTCCAGCTGCAAAGAGCTCTTCGAGATTACTAACAAGCTAATGTCAAGGAACAAATGTACACCACTTCCAACTACCTTCTCTCCAGTCGACCTTCCGGACCAGTTTGCAACTTTCTTCCGTGACAAAGTACAAACCATTAGAGATAAGCTTGACAACACAATTTCAATTGACTCGTCGTCGCCATACAGTTGCGATACAGAATTTCAGCGGCAACCGTTAGCAGCATTTGAAATTGTCTCTATGGATTTAGTACGTACAATCATGATGAAGAGCGCCCCAAAGTCATGTGAACTTGATCCGATTCCGACATCACTGCTGCTTGAGTGCTTAGATCCAATATTGCCTTCACTAACTGATGTTATTAATACTTCTCTGTCATCCGGGGAATTCCCATCATTTTTCAAAACTGCCATTGTAAAGCCTCTGCTAAAGAAACCAACACTTGACCATAACGATTTAAATAACTACCGCCAGTTTCTAACCTCCCATTCATGTAAAAAATCGTAGAAAAAGTTGGTCTATCCCAACTTGTATCTCATCTGAATTCAAACAGTCTTTTTAGCAATGTACAGTCTGCATATCGCCCTCGCCACAGTACCGAAACTACCCTTCTGAAAGTAGTTAACGACCTTCTCTCTGCTTTGGATAGTGGAAAGATTACAGTCCTCACCCTCCTTGACTTGTCTGCAGCATTTGATACAATAGACCATGATATATTACTTCACCGTCTCCATCATGTATTTGGCATTCACGATACAGTCTTAGTATTGTTTAAGTCCTACTTGGTCAACAGGACACAAATTGTGTCCGCAAATGGAAGACACTCCAGCCTAATTGATCTATGTTTTAGTGTTCCACAGGGTTCTGTTCTTGAACCTGTTCTCTTCATTCTATACACTCAGCCGCTCTCAAGTGTCAAAGATGGTCATCCAGTGTCTCACCAATTGTACGCTGATGACACCCAAATATACAAATCGAGCCACCCAACTGAAGCTGATGCTACCATCCAAGGTGTAGAGAGGTGCATTTCCGATGTGAAATCATGGATGACATGTAACAAGCTGCAGATGAATGATGATAAAACTGAAGCCATTCTGATTACAACACAAAGACTTTCTCATTCATATCCTTTACCTCAAACAATAAATATCAGCAACACCAACATTAAATTCACACAGTCAGTACGAAACCTAGGTGTTACTCTAGACAGTACTCTCTCATTGCACCAACATGTCATGAACATATGCAAGGCTGCATATCTTGAGCTGAGACGCATCAGCTCCATTCGCAATTATCTTTCAGTTGATGCCACTAAAACACTTGTGTGGTCCTTAGTACTTTCAAGACTAGACTATTGTAACTCAATTCTCTCTGGTTCGTCTCAGTATCTACTCCAGAAGCTTCAAAAAGTTCAAAACACAGCTGCTCGGATCATTCTTAGAGTACCACGAACAGAGCACACCTCCCCCTGCTCTGTACCTTACACTGGCTACCCATTCGATCCAGAATCAAACACAAAATTTGTTCTCTGTGCTACGTTTCACTGACAGGCTCCAGTCCAACGTACCTATCTCACCTCACCCATGTGTACACACCAGCAAGATACTTACGCTCCTCTTCCGACACTCGTATTCTCATTATCCCCACTATCAAAATGAAGTCATCGGACAACGTTCTTTTGCATACCTGGGCCCAGCAACGTGGAACGAATTGCCCACTGAACTTAGACACAAAGACACAGTGATCCCATTCAAGAGTGCTCTTAAAACTCACCTATTTCGACTGCAAAAATAGACCTAAAGACTTAATGTTTCCTTACCTTAACTATTTTCAGCATGTTTTTGTTTTCTAATTTCATTGTGTTTGTTTTTCGTAATCATATCATTATATATGTTTTTAGGTGTTATCTAATGTTGTAAAGCGCTCACAGCTTCTAAAGATTAGACACTATCCAAAGTCCTCATTATTAATATTATTATTATTATTATTATTATTATTATTATTATTATTATTATTATTATTATTATTATTAACATAGAATCAAAATTCCCGTTTTGAGTTGTTTTCACTTAATTGTGCCAATAAATCAAACGGATGTCAAGGGGAATAAACACATGAGCATCTGTTGGTGTATAGGTAGCGAGAATGTATAGTTATGAATTTAGGATATACAACTTATCACATCACATGCAAGATTTCCAGCCTTCAGTATGCCGGAGAAACCAAAAAACTACTCAGATGGATCAATCTGCACAGATCGGATTGGATGACCAAAGAAGCTGGACATAAGTCCAGTCGCAGAACACATTTCTTCCCCTGGCCTTATTTTCAGGGATACTATGCTAACTGCAATTGCCAACAACGGCTAATGGAGTTCCGAAACCAGGAAGAAAGGGATACGCCGCCTACGAACATTAAAATGAAGCTCCTTACAACGTTTTAACTGAATTCAACTTGACTGTTAAGCTGTAAAATGTCTAACTTGAAACAGACTATATTCTTTCAGATGGCGTGCCGTTATGTCACATAGGTCTGACTTTCTAGAAAATTTTGAATAAATTCCGATTCATTCAATATTCAAACTATTTCTTCACCTGAAACGGATAGCAAGAAAGAATAAAATGTTACATTTTCACACATCTCTACAGCTGAAGATTGCTTCTGTAAAGTGGCCAGCTCCCTGATAAGGCTCGTATACATTGTTTCGATATAGAGAAAATTAGCACTATAAATACTAGCACGTGGTGAAATCAACGGCCAGAGAGCACGAGGTAAACGGGCCCTCTACTGCCGGCACTTTGTGCGTGTTGCAGTGAGTGATTAGAAAGCAGTGTTTTGAATCGCCAAGGCTAAAACCAAACACCGTGGTAATGCTGAACGTGGGAACGAAATTCATCTTCATTCATGTTTATATATAATACAACGGTATTTTCGTGCACACAAAACCGTGATACCTGGTCACAAAATCGGTAAATAAGCAAGACTGGGCTTAGTGGTAGAAACGAAAAGCTGAACCAGACTTAATTTAGATACGTGAGAGTTCCAACAACACAAATTCCACGGAAACACTCTGAGAGTCTGTATTCCAAGTCGTTACTAAGTATACATCAAGCGACTGTTGTTGTACGGAGTAGCACTGGAACAGCTTCACTGAGTGTGACCTTAAAACAAGTTCATACATAATAATAAGTGTTTGGTGAGCAGTGTTATATTCTCTCTCTCTCTCTCTCTCTCTCTCTCTCTCTCTCTCTCTCTCTCTCTCTCTCTTCACAGCAGTGCCAGATTGTGAGAAAACAAAATTTTAGTTCGATTTGTGTCTTTTTTTGATTTGGTAATATATTATTGATAAGAAAAGAACGGCTGATCGATATGTTGTATGGTTTAAAGCGCCGATTATAACTGCCCATCGTAGTTGAATAAAGAACAATATAGTATCAATTTTCCTTCTTATGTATTTTACCCATGATGCCTTTCGAATTTCTGATAAGGTCGGTTAAAATTTTTTATAATAAAATTTATTCAATTTTACTATTTAAAGTTAAAGTTATAAATTCGGATAAATTAATTTCACGTTGTTAAACCTGCGAAGCGGCGACGTCAGCCATCTTGAAATCCTGTTTCAAGGAACGTTGTTCGAACACCCCTTAAAGACGGCGTGTGACTTTCCGTACCCCCAGGCAGGGTTTCATACATTCTGAGAAAACTGCAACTGCCCTATCTTATGCATTAGCTATTATCTAATCAAAGGCCAAGAACTGTCTCTAATGGGTAATAAATACAAATACATACGTACATACAACAGGACATATTACTTAAGTAATTTTACTTACTGATTTCCATATTTGTTTAACTCCTTTCTTACTTACTATATTATTTACTTACAAAATGACTAACTTATTTGATTAATTCCATATACAGATACATGTTTACTTACTTACTCATTCTTTCGCATACGTGGGTAACTTAAGTGCTTACTCACTCACTTACTTGTCTGACTTCAAGAAAACACATGTAAGATACATAATAATAGTCAAACATGGCACATATTTAAAAAAAAGTTTATTGGAATCAACCTTTCTATCTGAACGTTGAACCCTGAGTAAATAGCATTTGCATTTCTAATTACAACCATTCAATAAAAGATAATCACTGATCGAGAAAATACAATATGCACGAAAATAACATTACATATTACTCTCCGGGTTAAGAGAGAGAGAGAGAGAGAGAGAGAGAGAGAGAGAGAGAGAGAGAGAGAGAGAGAGAGAATAGTTTTTCTAATGCTTTGATTAAAGACAGCTGTCTCTTCATCATTTTAAAATGTTATGTTACCCTCAGTAGTTACATGCCTCTAACACGATAATACTCAAGACGAAAACTGACATATACCACAAGAACAGCTAGATACACAGCTGCTATGCAGTCTTTCAGTTTTACTTTCGATATATTTGAACATGCTGTAGTATTTTATATTATAAATATATTAGATAACATTCGATCAATTGTGTCGTTATTAATGTTTTATGTCAATATATATATATAAACGGTCGAGACGGTTTTTAAACATAGTTTGTTTACCGAAATGTAAAAAATAGTGTGCAGTGTTTATACATACTGGAAACTTATACACATATCGGAATATTTGTATATTACCATATTTATCAGAAGAAAGCACAATTTGGTCTATGTTCAATCAGTCATGGATAATTTGACAATTTCTAAAGAATGCAAAGAGTTTGTTGGTCTATATATGAATTATCGCTCTGCATTAACTGTGTTGTCCCATTGGTACCTTATACAAATTCTAAACTGACTTTGTCCATTCCTTGGAAAAGAAAATAAAGGATGTATATTTGGAATATGCCGCAGAAATAGTTTGGGTTAATACTTATACTTATTAAAATATGCTTTGAAGGATTCAAAGTCAGTGGCGCTATACACAGTGCATGATGAAGTTTTCTCGCATTTACCTGATAAGTTTGGCAAAGACAGTACTTTCTTTTGCTTCTAGATACAAATTGTTCTCAGCGGCACACTTAATATTTTTGCATGTGCAAGTTCTAAATTTGTAAATGTAAAGAATTGCACCAAAAACCTGAGTAAGATAAACCCTTCCAAATAAACGTAAGCATGAAGTACTAAAATATAAAAGATACAAGATAAAGATGATACAATTCTTCAAAAATGTATATAAAATCAATGATAAAGGTAACAAAATGTAACTACCTTAAAATATTGAGTCTAAATTGGATATATTATCCGCATTCCCTCCTAAAGTCCACGATTTTCTCTGATGGGACATCATCATAAAGTGTCGCACTTGAGTTGAGATAAAATAACTTCTGTCTCACAGGGTAGTATCAAACAAAGAAAATCACCGAATCATTACATACACATATAGACATTCAACAACACTAGTTGCACGATAATGACATGCTACACGCCCCTGATGCAAATCATATTTGGTTTCTATAAATATCTACCTAACAAGAAATACGATTCTAGCTGCTATCAACACTAGTTCTAAAAGAATTTAAGATTATAAATTTACAATCAGAACCTTATCGGTTAAAGATTCTGATCCTCAGAAGTACCGAAACATCAAAGTTGAAAACGGAGTGAGGTAGGTCTCAAACTTTGGTACTACACAGTCTCGTCAGAGGCTATAATGTTCAATACCTCTGCTCAGAAACAAAACAATATAAAAAAAACAAACTGGAAACTAACAATGAGATGAAAGCCCCCAAATTGCCAACATAAACTTTTAACACCCAAAAATGTAATTTTTTGTACACCTCTACAAAAATACCATGAAAGAATGTACATCCAATATACATCAGTATGAATTTAATAAGTGTATGCAAAGGAAGTATGAAGATCTCATGATGAGCCCCATGCTTGGAAAGGATAATATTATTATATTGATGTAATTAGAGTTACATCTCATTATATCAGTACAATGATAGCTTTACTGCACGATATGTGGTTTTATTTCGAAGGTGATACCAACTTTGGCATTATAATATCATTACTGTATACAGCTAAAACTGGGGGCATATTTGTAAATGAGTGATCCTAAAAATATTCCGTAGAAAGATTTCCAAAACAACACAAGACTCCAATCTACCAGCTAAAAACTAAATTTCAGTACCCCAGACAAGACACAAATTTAAAACTTTTGAAGCAGCCCCCTCCCCCCCCCCCCCTAAAAAAAAAAGTACTAGGCTACGAAACAGTACCCACCTACCCAAACTCCATCCCACACCTGGGACAGGTGTTGAGAGGTCAGGACATTGTGTTACTGAAATAGTTTCACGAATGTCATGTTCAAAGTATCACCATAGTGTTTGGAATGAAGTATTATTCAATGAATTTCTTTAGATAACGTACTCAAATGTTAGCCCCAATTTATGCTATATTACTTTTTGCGGCCTGAAGTTATTAAATATAAAGGTTGTGAGATTGCGTGATGTATTAACTCATGTACACTTACTGAAATCATTTACCAATCGAATGCTTGATAAAGCGAATGCCACAGTAGAAAGTAGGTAAATTCGTCAGTAGATGTTTCATGTATTGTATAAAGACATATGCAACATAATCTAATATTCTTATAATTAGAGTATTGAACATTAACGCGTGAATTATCTTGTGTCTTATGTACTTTATCACTAATCTCACGGCAGATATGCATAATTTATTTCACAGTTTCATGTGGCTTAGCACATGTACATACTGACCTTTCATAAACAACTTACGAAACGAAGTTGTACCGCCAAGAGATTCTTACCCAATAAATCATTGCCAATACTTCTGACTTGTAACCTTAAACTGCTCTCTATTCCCATCAACGTGATCTAAGAGAATGTTGAATAATTTGATGATGTGTAGGTATTATCAAAGGTAGATTATTCCTTTAGGCGAAAGTCAGTGGGTAATTTGATGCTTTTGATGTAAAGGTCTCTGATAAGTAGACTCAACATCTCCTTAACGACATGACATGTGTCCATTTTTTTAAAACAAAAACATGCATCACACATACATATATAAGTGTATACATACATACGCACATACATATATACATAAATACATGCATGTATACATACATCCACATACAATCATGCATATAGACATACATACATACGTACTTACTTGCTAGCTTGCTTATTTGTTTAATCGTTTGCTTCCTTACTATTATATTTACAGACAGGCTGTCTCACTTAATTACTTGCTTGCTCTTACAGCTACTGGTGTAATCACTCGTTTTCTCATTTTCGTACTTGCTCACTCACTCTCTTAAATGCTTTCATACTTGCTTTTATACTTGCTTTCATACTTGCTTTCATACTTGCTTACTAACTTACTTACACAAGTTTGATGAACCAGAGGGGTAGGGCATAAGAAACATGTAAAGAGTAAAACGCGGTACATCAAAATGTTAATCGGATTATATTTTTCAAATCTGGACATCGAAGACTGTCAACTCCATTTATAAAAAAAATTCCAAACAAAAAATAATCTTTAAATTTTTTATCAAAGTAAAACAATGTCAATATTCATAAAGGTTTTCCATTTGAAGCAGAAGATCACAATGCTTGCAGAAAATAACAGGATAGAACCTCCCTGCGGGAAATGTTTTCTCAATATTGATTGGTTGGCAAAGATATACTTCGCAGAGCGCGCGCGACTGAAGTATTCAGCAGATGCATCATTGCTGGACTAAAAATCGATATAGAGCTCCAGTGCCGAAGTATTTGTAAAAACACAGTGTGCGCAGTGTCGCATCTGATTGAAAATATATACACTACACCGGCTGCCGCTGAAGATAACGTTAGAGACTGTTAGAGGCTTTATGGGAGCTATAGGAAAAGCTTGGATATTACTAACCCTGAATCGTGTCTTCCAGCTACAGACCTGAAGCTAACAGGATTTTATCCCTTCAGTGCATCCTGCTAATAGGTTTTCGCCTGCACCCTTTGGGAATACCCTAAAGATGAAGAAAGTTCCCTGTACTGACTGGAAGTAAGAATGCATACCTTGACTACCTGTTTAACCTATGATTTCTTTGATTGAGATGGGAATATCTAGTTAGATCCTGTGGAAGGAGGTAAGGTCAATTATTGTTCTATGACTTAATCTATATTTGTACTGATTTGGGCAGAAGAAGCATGCTGCTAAACTTGCAGAAAGGTCAAATAGTCTGTTTCTTGTAAATTTATTTTCCTTGTAAACCAGCGAGGCCACGTTCATGTTAGTTTCTATATTTACAATATTGAAACGTGAAAAGGGAAAATGGTGTCAGGAATACATTTAAATATTTGCTGATATTGGGTAAAATAATGTATACATTGGTCTTGTACAACATCAAATACTACTAAGTTAGTTAGGTAGGTAGGTTGTAAATTGTACAATCATCAAATCACAGTGTATTTTCATGAATAAAAACAACAAATAATTATGTTTTCTCTGTCTTCACCGTCGACTTGCAAGAACAAGATGGTAAATCTTACATCTAAGTTTTCGTTACGTAAAATGTTTGATACAGTGATCTACGTCTGCATTTTTAGTAGACGTTTATGTCCATTTCTTAACCCAACCCAGTTTGCAAAGTTTATCGTTTACTTCATCTACTTTGTTCGCACTGACTATTATCTATAATGTAACCATTATACCAATTTATATTCATCACTCACATAAAGATTACTTTAATTTCGTTTGAAATAATATCTAAATATAAAAGCAATTAAGCATAATGGTGCTAGGGTATGTTTGTGAGAAACTATAATTATATGAGAACGTTTTGTGAATATCGTCTTTTGTTTTTCTTGATATCGAATCCCCTTCAATGTGTCCACGATCAACCCGTAAAAATCACGACACCAGGTCGAACATAAATGTAACCTCTGTAGAATTCCTGTCTGACATTTCCATTTCAGATATTTTAGAGATGATAATAAATTCGTTAACTTTGAAACATGTATTTCATTTATTATATTTTTATGTAACCTACACATATTTCTGCGACTCGTATTTCTTGGGACGAATTATGCTGTTATACTATATCCTGTGCCTATTTCTTTCACAACCGTAACTATTCAATTCTGCAAAGGGTTGTTGCGTTGCTTTATTTAATGCAAACAAAAAGCTCGTTGGTGTTGAAACTTATCTATTTAGTTCGACTGTGGTAAAGACTATAAACTTAGACTTTGCCATTTGCTCCAAGCAAGAAAAAACCACGTAGCAGACAAACGAAACAGATGTATTGTTTGCATGATATTTTTCAATATCAAGCGATGGTGCCACGAGAGAAACATATAACATATCAATAAAATACAACCAAATATTTCAAGAGACTTATCATGATAATCTAAAATTGTTTCAAACACGCTGAGGACCAATGAACCGTACTATTGTATATAATTAGAAAATGAGCTGTGTACCCAGTACGGGTGAGTTAAGTTAGTAAACCAAAATTTTTAGCGACGTTTAGCAGCTTGAAAGGTGTAAAATTACGATAAACATTAGAACTAAACGACTTAGTGATCTCATGTTACATACAGTCAAGATTATGTAGTCTGATGATTGGAATAATGCAACTTAATTGTGTATAGTGAAGTATAACGTAATCGTGGGTAGTGAAGTATAAGCTGTAAGTAAAAGAATATCACGTCCATGTATTTCATTATGGAATCATTAAAATATATTTCTACATAAAATAAGAGAAACAAAATTTATATCTAAAAGCTCGATTTGAGAGAAATCTGGTTTAATGGCGCTCTTAGTTTAGTCATGTTTCAAAGTTGGGAACGTCGATAAAAATCGTCCTCAACTTTAATGATTTCTTTTTAATTTTAAATAAGAAATAATAGGAATTAAACAAAAAATATTGAGGTATAAATAGAGACCGGGTATTTTCATGTATTAAACAATATAAAATCATCTGAAACTGTTAAGGAAATTGTAAAGGAGCACTTCTGGATTTATATATATAACCATAACATCTAAGGTTAATTCTCTTTATGAACAGGAAAACTTGGATATTGTTCGCTGTTTATAAAATTAAGATATATAACTGCAGTTGCTCATGCAACTGATGAAACTTTGTCACTTATTTCTTTTGTGCATGAAAAGTAATTTATTATTATTATTATTATTATTAAAGTCATTTATTCCACCGGTGTTCGTTCGAGTATGGTTTCTATGTTGCGCATCCCTTGAATACAAGTTGTATTTGAAAAAAGTATAATTTTGTGACAGCTCTTTTTGTGATATTCCTGGACTAGTAAATTTATAACGGTTTTGACAGGTAACACATGAACAAGTAGAATGAGAGAGAGAGGGTGGAGGAGTTTAGGTAATCACCGTTCGTTCGGGTAGATTCCAAAATAGATGCTGATACTGTTGTCATGGGAACAGTGACATTTGGGACATTATTATTTATACAAGTGTGCCATCCAGAATGACAACGGGGCACAGATGAACATGTTTACACTATAATTCCCCCGCTCCCCTTCTATACCATTCACCCCCGCCCGCCCCCACCCCTCCCCCTCCTCCCATGGCTAGATCTTACTAGCAAGGAAAATATTGGTAAAAAAGACGATGAAGATTATTTAATTGTTCCTTAGCTTACAGATTTTACATCCAAGACGCCCATCACTTCGAGGGCCCTGAGATAATAGTGTTGGCATTCAAGAAGAGAAGAAAGGTTTGGAAATGTGCAAGTTATGAAAGTCATTTTCATCCGCATTTTAAAAATTATTGTGCATGTGCTTGGTTAGATCCGGGTCTGATTGACCCACCGGGGTGCCTGGAGATTTCTCCGGAAACCCCGGGGTCTGGGGGGCTGTGGGCACTAGGGCTTCGAAGGGACAGAAAGACACAATATAAGCGCGATTTCCCCGCGGGAGGGGGAGGGGAGTCCTCTCGGCCGGCAATTTGACCCTGGATCAGATCTTGCAAGAGGTATGAAGTGCTGAGTTGGTGGGTTGGGTGGTGTTGGCTATAGTTTTGAGTGTAGCCCCTACTCTTCGTATCGAAGTTATGTTAAAGGCAAGAAACTTCACATTGTACACTGTACGTTTTTGCATTGCATGTTGTTATTTACAATATTTGAATGTAAAAGTGATAATTATTGAGGTTTAGGATTTTGAAACTGTAACATCAGTTATTTCATATTGTTATGTCAGATAAACAAATGCACATCGGTTTCTAAGGCTGTGATAATACAGCATGTAATGGAGTGCGTTTATAGTTCAAAACTAACAGTAACGCAGGACGAAACCGAAAGTTGCCCGTGAAATAGCACACAAATTTATTTCGCTCAGCGTGCAGTTTCTTTTTAAAGACACTTATCTGTCTGTGCTGTGCGAGAAAGAAAAAGAATTGATGATTATTCCGCTATTTCTAGAGTTATAAACTACAACAGGCAACAATGGATCTTAATCTATCACAGTACTACTCTGATTTCATTCAGTAGCGACATACCAAAGGTTCTGTGTTTCTTCCCTTTCAATTAAAGAGATTATGTATGCATTTGTATCAACTTCTTGATAATAATGCGGTATTTTCTCAGTGAATAGCACTTGCAGCACACATACAACAGCGTTGATTCAGCCCTGCATGCCCAATATTCTACAGTAGATCTGGGTCTATGCTATATAGGTATGCTATTCAATTATATAGCAATCACGCCTTCTCAGATTAATGAAAATGGTGCAAAACATTTGTAATCTCTCTCATTGATGGTTTCTCATCCGCATTGCTCACTGAACATAGAAGTCGAATACTGTATAAAATAGGGAAATTGCATCAATAGACAATGTTTTATTCTTAGAGTGAATATGAAATGATTTGTTTCTTTACATTTTCAGTTTCCACATTTTCCACTTTGAAGGGACGTAACAAATCGCCGCAAAACGTAAATCATTTTTCTTTCTTCTCATTTTCTAATAAAATCCATTCAAAAGGTTTATTTTGGTCCTTATATACAAAAGCAAGTTGATACACAATTGTGTAAAACTGAGAGTTGGAATAAATTTCCTGCACATATAATGATAACCTTCATTTTACTGTGGCTTATGTATCGCCGCTACACCCCTAACAAAGCAGGTTTGTAGGTAAAAAAAAAATTAGAATCACATCAAGACAAAGTTGTCTTTTTTACATTTCAAGTTTGGTTCAGCATGTAATGATGTTAAGAACGCTTTAAAGAATGTACCCAGAACAATGAGAATTGTTTACAAAAACTCAAGATTTTTTTTTCTACAATCAATGGAAGATTGCCCAACCTGTGGTTAACAGGTGCAATATATCTAACTTTTAATCATTTACAAGATAATTTTATATGCTACACTTCTAAATTACTCTCTTCTTCTGAGTATGTCAATGACATGACGTGATAGTATTAAGTACATTCATGTCAATGACATGACGTGATAGTATTAAGTACATTCCTGTCAATCAAATGACGTGATAGTATTAAGTACATTCATGTCATTGACATGACGTGATAGTATTAAGTACATTCCTGTCAATCAAATGACGTGATAGTATTAAGTACATTTTTGTCAATGACATGACGTGATAGTATTAAGTACATTCCTGTGATTTCTGTGTCAGGGATTATTTGGTAAAGAAACGATCGATGTGAAATGTAAAATCAGTTCAGCTATTTGCAGCCGACTTAATTTCTAAACCTCTAGATTAAACAATTAAAACGACTTTATAAATAACACAGGATTTAGCTTACATATGAGTGTGGCAAAATCTAAAGGCATCACTATTAACTCCGAATGTAATAGTTTCTCAAAAGCCAAATGTAAAAGAAGTTGTTGTTTATTGAATTAAAAATTCTGGTTCTGAACTCTATCTCTCTCTCTCTCTCTCTCTCTCTCTCTCTCTCTCTCTCTCTCGCTCTCTCTCTCTCTCTCTCTCTCTCTCTCTCTGTTGGTGGTAAATATAAGAAAATCAAGCACGATGTCCGTGTGTCTGTGTGCCTGTTAATCCATTTGTTTGTCTATCTGTATGTGCTGTATATGATTTGGACCAATACATTCTATCTATATAGCATCCTACGTATCTTCCTACCTACATATATATTTTGTGCATGCACGTACATACATGTATACAGACACAGATACGCATATTCATACATGTGGTTAAGCTCTCGACGGAATTAAAATGTAAAAAATAGTACAATATTAACCTAAATCGTCAAATATTTGACCAGAATGCATCCAATCTCGTTTTTTTTCCCCCTCTACTCACCCACCCACCTACCAAAACTCCCAGCACACACATATAATCGTGAATTTCATAATATCTTAAAATAATACCAGATAATACTTCGGTTAGACTTTCGATTTCATGTTAAACAGTGCTTCCCTTGTAATTGTACAAAATTGATTCCCTTACACTCGCCTGTGTATTTTATTCGAGGTTGATGGAAGTTCATGGAAATTTATTGTGTCATATCAGGATATTGCCATAGCCAGTTTTACGTTTGATGGCAATATAGGTCTAACCAATATACCCAAGTGCCTGCAACATCATTGTAAGTCTGCCCCATGCCGAAGTCGGAATCCTATCTGTCACTGAACGTTTTTTATTTTTTTTACAGTATCATGAATGAGGTGAATGCTGGATAAAAGGATACAAAAGTATGTGCCTGAAGTTTCATGAATATTTAAACAGCATATATATCTATCCATCTCTCTCTTGTCTCTGTCTGTCTGTCTGTCTGTCTGTCTCTCTCTATATATATGCACACACACACACACACACATACTCACAGACTATAATTCTTGCTAGATTAAGAGCGCTTTAAAGCTACGATATTATTTTAATCTGCCTTGCACTTTACAAATAGAAAAATAGTCTTGCTATACATTTACTATGCACCTTCTTTAAAGAACAAATGAAAAGCGAACATTTGTCCATGGAACTCAAAATATGAAAATTATGGCGGTGAACGAAAGAAAAGTAAAAGGTACATTGGAATAAAACGTGTTCCTGAAACATGACACAAAGGAAGTGACAAAAGACCTTTTAAAGTTGATTTTAAAATCGATAAGAATGTCTTATTTCAAGACTTCCGTTGCACAGAAATAACTTGATAATTCAGTAAGATCTATTTCGAGAAAAATGTTATGAGCCCAGTTTATCTCGAATATATATTATTTTAAATGCAAGAATTTGCAATATAGGAAACTTGCTTGGGATATATATATATATATATATATATATATATATATATATATATATATATATATATATATATATATATATATATATACACACATATACATACATTTACGATACAAGATCTTGTGACTAGATACATGTGAATTTTTGTGTAAATATAATATAACATATTCGCCCAATATGCATGGTGACAATGATTCAAATCAAGTATTTATCCTGCAGCTAGGGATAATATGTGTTCTGTATTGATCATTATTTATATTAAATTATTATTATTATTATTATTATTATTATTATTATTATTGTTGTTGTTGTTGTTGTTGTTGTTATTGTTATTATTATTATTGTTATTATTATTATCAAATACAGAGTTATACTCTGAATTTATCGAAGGATGGAAGTTGTTTGCTTCTGATATAAAGTCATCCAGATTTTCTCTTCTATGTTGCAATTCATTTCTATGTCATCGATGAAGTGTATCCACTGGTATAGTGTAAGTCTCAGCGATCCTAAGAGTTGACCCTCCAATCTTCCCATAAACATATTAGAATATGAAGAGACAACCGTTGTACCCATTGCGGTTCTATTTATTTGGAGGTAGCTTGTTTTCATTTAATACAAAGTCATTGAATTTTAAGACTAGCTCCAGAAGTTTAAGCAGGAAATGAGTGGGCGATTCTTGAACAGTTCTTGTTTCCCGTGCTTCCTTACATGTCTTTATCCCTTCACAATGCTGTATATTAGTATATAGGGACGTGACGTCAAAAGAAACAGCAGTTGTGTCTGGCTGTAATGGTTCAGTTCCTTTGCCTTTTTGAGATAATCTGTCGTGTCCTGAAGATAGGATGACAATTTGTGGACAGGTGATCTCATGAAATGATCCAGATATTCTGATATCTTTCTGTGGAATGCCCATTATCGGGGATTATATGTCTTCTCAGGTTTACGTGTTTGTGGATGTTAGGTTGAAGATAAAATCTTCCCGCTCTAGGATTTTCTGGGTTTAAGTAGTCTTTGGATTGCATGTATATGAGTCCGGCTTGGTACGCATCATCAATAACATTTGTAATAGTTTTTGCATAGTCTAGTGTTAGATTTTGGTCTAGTTCTTGGTATTACCTGGTGTCGCTTAATTGTTTATTTGCTTCATCTATGTCAGTGGTCTCCAAACTTTATAAGACGAGGGCCATGTTAGATTTTTGAAGGGGGTGTGCGGGCCGAAGCGACCGTGAAAAACTTAAATATATGCAAAATAGTTTTAAAAAAGTACAACACTTTGCGGGCCGGAAAAATCGAAGCCGCGGGCCGGATCCTGAACGCGGGCCGTAGTTTGGAGACCCCTGATCAATGTAGTCATCCATATTCACAACGACAACAGCAGAGCCTTTATCTGCAGGTTTGATTATGATGTCTGTTCTATTTTTCAATGAGTGTAGGACCTCTTTTTCTTCTTTGCTCAAGTTTGAATATTTGCTAGCATGGTTGAAGTGTTGTGAAGTGTTTTTTTCAAGTGAGGTGATGAAGGCTTCTATATTTGCAATTGAGCTTTTTGAGCTTTTGGTGGAGTCTAGCTACTTGTTTCAAATCATAGGTCTGAGGCAGGAGATATCTACATCTGACTCAATTTTAGTTGCGGGGCAAAATGGGCCTTCAGTCTCAATCTGCGGCTAAAGTCGTTAATATCCTTTTGGAACTTACCTCTGTCGTATGTCTTTGGGTGGCGACAGAAAGTCAAACCTTTCTATAACAGTTTTATTTCTGCGTCTGTAAGTTGAAGTTTTCGTTGTGGATTGTTTACGTTTCTTCCTTTAACGACGATATTTTTTCTTTTAAGAGCAATTTTCCTTAGGTGAAGGTTCTCCAGGATAGTGATTTGTTTGCAGGTTGAATCTTTTTAAGTTTTCTTTCCATAACATTGTTTGTTTATCTTTGCAGAGATTTTCTGTTGATCCTTATTTAATTTAGAGTAAAAAAAATCATTGTTCCTGTGTGTGGAAACTGAAACTAACAACCTTTTAATTTTTTAAGTGGTTTCTGTTTTGACAACGTATTAATGGTTTAAATTCCCCTTAAATAGGGCTGTGAGTTTCATGGACGCATCGTGGGTAATTTTACTTCATCTTTTACTGTATCTGGTAGAGGTCTTGCCGATAATGTGGAGTTTTACATTAATTTGAAGACCTTTAATGACTGTGTTTGTTTCTTGAAAATGGTACGAGAGAGTGCAATCGTGCTTTCGATGAAGTAAGGCGTTAGTTTCGTTGCGTAAAGTTTTGCGCGTTTTTTCTTTCGATTCAGACAGCGTGTCCATAATATTGATTCAGCACTCAGAAGAAGGTAAGATGAAAGAAACGCGAACGTGTACATCAAAACAAGATAAAACGCAATGTCATCTTAAAATATAGAAAAAAGGAAAAGTTTGATCGCATACCATTTATCCTGACCTACCATTCAGACAACCCCAAAATAGGTCATATCATCCTGTAACACACTAAAGTTAATCCTCCAGAACAAACCAGTAGTAGCCTACCGCAGACCGCAAAAACTCAGTTACATCCTAATCAGAGCAAAGCTAATGCCAATCACATGTCAAGACCATCCTGACACATCTGGTCCCTCTGGTGATAACAGGTACAGAATCTGTCAACATATGAAAGAGACCAACCGAAAAGCTACACCAAAGGATCAATTTTTACAGATCTGATTGGATGACAAAGAAGCTGGACAGTAGTCCAATTGCAAAACACGCCTCTTCCCCTGGTCATGCTTTCAGTGATAGAATATTAACTGCAATTGCCCACAACCGCAACTGTAGTTCCGAAAACAAGAACGAAAATGAATCTTACTGGATACGCCGCCTAAGTAACCTCAAACTAAGAGGTTCAAACCAAGAAGACTTTAAAATGGCATCCACACGCAAAAAAAATCATCAGCTGTTTAGAGTCCCCATTTTCTCCATTCAATAAATCGTTCCTTTAGTTCATTATTTACTTACTGACTAACTACTGTTTATTATTATTATTATTTTTTTTTTTCGTTTTTGTTGGTATTATTATTATTAGTGCTGTTGTTATTACCGTCATTATAGAAACAATACATTATCCGGGATATAATCTACGGTTACATCATTTTACATTAAAAGAAATAGCGCAATTGCTGCTCCTTTTGTAGGTTAATATCAATTAGGTTGCCATTTGATCATCGTAGTTCAAACCAATTAGGAACGACATCTAAAATCTTGCTTCCATTAGACATTGGCATGTAAACTTTTGTAAATGCAAAGATTTCTTTTGTGTTTATTGTTTGTCTTGTTTATCTCAGTTTTGTAGTTGACTTCGACAAAGACTCAACGAGAGTCGAAAGCGCTCAGGCTATTTAAAAACTAGTTTTGCATTGTTCGTTGTCAGTTTTTTCATTTATCTTAATCACTTAATCAAGCAAACCCTTGTTAGGTCCAGTGCACTTGGAACACACACACACACACACACACATGTATATATATATATATATATATATATATATATATATATTGACACCTATAAATTTAAGAGAGAGGAAAATGTTATGTTTGGATACATGATTATATGAAAGTGATTTAAAAAGAATGACACCAATATAATCAAAAAAGTTAAGGTTAGAGAGTTTATATTCACACCAGGCAGGAATTGAACCTGTGCCACGCATATCCTGCTTGGAACGAATAATAACATGTTTGAGGGGGCCCCGGGTGGCCAAGTGGTCTAAAGCGCTTGCCTTTACAGATCAATCACAACTCATCTCTGTCTGTCGTGAGTATGTGAGAAAGCTTACCAGTAGTTTCCCCTTGGTCGGTGTTTCTTCTCGGGGTCTTCCCGGGTTCTTCCTCCACCAAATATACTGGCCGCCATGTATAGCCTATCATGTGCTGAAAAATGACGTTAAACACACCCTCCCCCCCCCCACCAAAAAAAAAACAAACATGTTTGATTATATTTGTATCATTAATTACCTATCTATCCCTCTAGTGAAGCCTGCTCAAAAAGACACTCGAAAATAGCGGACACCTGCAAAAACGGGACAGTTACCTCAGTCACAGTTTTTTTTCTTTAAATATCATTATATTATTCCTTCAGAAATGAGGGCACATAAAAATTAAGAATTGTGGACAATTAATTCAGCCCCAAAAGATCAAAAGTGGTTTTTTATCTGACTCATAAACTACGGGTAGTCTGGATATGGAAGACGCTTACTGATCTACAATTAAACGCTAAATATAAAATCTGAACTAATATTCTTTCATGCCGAAATGGAAACAAATAAAACGTAATCTGCGTCAATCACTCAATGATTTCATCCGTTGTATCCAGCGAGGAAAAAATGGTCAATCACGCACTTTCCCCATTAAATTTCGGTGATATTTTTTGAACTTAGGCTACTTGTTCATAAGTCTGTAGACTGTTTTAGTCAGGTTCAAGAAGCTTAATCTCGTGTAAAAAAAAATATGGGTATTGCATTAAATTAACATATGCCAGATAAATATGTTAAAATATAAAAACAAAAACTTAATATGCATGTGGATATATTAATATTGCATTAACGTGGAACAAAAGTCGAAGTGAACAAGTACTATGACTTATTCATAAATATGCTTCCAAATGCATACAGCTTACAACAACGGTCGGCAATATAAACGTTGACCCCTAATAAAAAAGGACATCTTAAAGTTCATCTCACTTTGATCAAGTCCAGTGGGTGTCCTCAGTTCTCAGGTTTTACTCATATTTTTTTTATAGTCTTTTTCTTTTCTTTCCTGTTTTGATAAAGGTCAGTGGCATAGCAACCGCCCAAGCAACCCCCGCCCAACATTTCCATCAAACAACTTTTTTTATTGGTAGGGGGCTCCAGAATTAAGTTTTGCGAGGGGGGGGGGGGCATAATTTCTTGCTACGCCACTGAAAACGTCAATGAAGAGATACATATAAATAGGCATTAAGAGTTAAATACTGTACAAACTTATGTTACAACTATATGTCTTAAAAATATGTAACAGAAAGAAAGTGAAACCAACAATCTAAGTAATATCAACAAGTAATTTATTTCCCTCCAATACAAAGTAAAAATTCAAAAGACACTTACAGTTTGTGAAGTAAATTCCAAATAATCCTAAATGTCCTATCACAAGTCCAAAAATGTAGAATATTCCGAATGAGTTACAATAGTCTTGAATGTCATGATATACCACGATGATACAATCCAGAATGTCTTTGAATGAGTTAACAAAAGTCCAAAGTAATATATTAATCCAAAAGTCAATGAGCACTTAGTAATTCCAAAGAATGTTTAAATAATAATTTATCGAAATGATATGTGAGTTCAATGGTACAATGCAAAATCTGATTACAAATGGATTCTCACAGCCTGATCTAAAACAAGAATAAAGTTAATGTGTATCAAGTCTCTAGTTGTATACATAGTTTCTAATGACCCACATCATAACAGGACGTGAGTCATTCTATGGAGAAAAACACCCAGCCTAATAGTAAATAAGACCGGCCTTGAACTCAAATGGTGGTAAACATCCTGTTTACAAGTAACCGTATTTTAAAGTACAAATAAGTACAACCTTGCCATAATGGACAAATTTAAGCACACGTTATAGATTCAATATACATAACACATAGTACATCTCATCTCACACTTATATATGTGACACCAGTTTAGTAAATACTGTGTTACAGGTAGCAGTACTGTATCAACATTTGATCTTCTGTTAATGGTGTACGTCTGGGATAGAAAATAAAATGGCTTTTTTTTCCGAAAGATAAATTAACTTTTAACACATTGATATACTACCCTCTGAAACGTATCCCTTAATTCTCCTTATTTCAGTATATAATTTTGATGTAGGCCCAAAGGCGCAATCAGCAATAAATAAACCCATGAGACAAAGGTTTGATTGCATTTATTTTCCCGTCACTGCTGCTTTTATTTGAATCTACTATTATTTCAGGAAGAAAATAATTTAATCCTATTTGGGTGAATAACGGCTAAATCGATTAAAATACATCGCAAAATGCGGCCAGTGTACCGTATCCATGTTGATATCTGTATGTTAACACATGCAGCTGAGTTGCTGACTACATTTATAATATCATCGTGTGAACCAAAAGGATTAACGGCAAGTATCAATTGCAACATTATATTATATTCAAGATAAAAAGATCAAAAGTCGTTAATAAAGTTTGTATTGTATTATTTTTATCTTGATCTATTACTATTTTGTGTCACACATGAGCATGGTATTTCAAATTTGATTGGGAATTATTGTATAATTCAATTAGCAAGCATGAGCTTAAAAGATTTACAGTCGCTCACCTCTTCTTCATAAGTGCGCCATCATACCACTAACTTTATTAACTTCCATATTTTCTTCACTTTTCACATCTGTCGAAATAGACATTAGTTGTAACGTTTGATTTTTACGGCTCAGCAACACAATTATTTTTTTTATTTGGTTCCTAGGGAATTAGAATAAAGTGCCTTGTCCAAGAACAAACCACGGTGGCCAGTCTGGGCTGATCAGATGATAGGATTCGACCCCGCAACCTTTCGGTCGCGAATCGGGTATGCTAACCAAAAGTTAGAATGCAACAGGTAACGTTTTCGTGATACATATTGCGAAATGTTAACCGATTATTACATGACTATTGGTCACAACCCTGATGTTTATCAA
The DNA here is from genome assembly GCA_029931535.1 of Margaritifera margaritifera. NCBI lineage: Eukaryota > Metazoa > Mollusca > Bivalvia > Unionida > Margaritiferidae > Margaritifera > Margaritifera margaritifera. The sequence goes on along the minus strand of JAQPZY010001579.1, from coordinate 4,445,778 downwards.
AGCAAAATAGTATTTTAACCTTTACGTTACTGTTGTGTGAAAATAGGGTGGTGGTAGTGGGGTGGTGGTGCTGATATCCTTGCAAGTTTTTACATGCTTTGGCATAACAGTTTTTCTGGTAAACTTTTGTGTAGAGATTTCTGGAGCTGCATGTATCTTTCCCTTCACAGCAGTGGCGGCGCGACGAGTGGTGGGGTCAGGGAGGAGCAATTGCCCCAGGCGCTGGGCGATCGGGAGGGGGGGCGCCGTCGGAAGCTTTTTTTTGGTTAGCTGTAACCAGGACGTAGATGGAGGGGAGGGTTAGAGGTTGGCAACTGACATACAATCTATTCTCTGTGGCAACGTAGGGGCGCCACTAAACAACATTTCCTCCGGGCGCCGCCACAGCTTCACAGAGCACGTATTTGCCATTTTGTTCCATATTCTGTTTCGTGTTAAAAAGTACCAAGGTCGCCGTTACTTGTGTACATGTATACTGCACTCCCGTGATTGTTCCCCTGTCGAGCACTCGCTCGATTGATGCTATCATTTCACAGTGGCATGATAAAGAAGCTTTTATACACATGTTAAATCGAGCTTTTCTAAACCAGATAGGTCAAATATTAATACAACTTTTACTAACTGGGAAACGATATGCAAAAACGAAAACGGGATTTCCCTGACGTTAGAACTTAGAGACAGTATTGTTACGACTAGGGGTAATGTAACAAAAGAAAAGACTCAAACAAGCTTTCAAGATTTAAAATACAAATCTTTAATTTCCTAAAATATTAAAATATTTCAACAAACAATTAAAGTGAAAGAACTAAAAATAACTTACAGTATAGAATATCCTTAAAAGTCCTAAATTGTTCTAAAGTTCACTGTTCCGGAAGTTAATCCAAATATTCCGAATGTATGTTCCGAATGAAGTAACCTTCACTGTACTAATGTGTTAATAAGAATAAGTTATATCCAAGTAATCCTTGCGAATAAGGAATATCACAAGTTCTAGAAATGTTTCCGATAATTCCACGGAGCTGTATAATTATTCAGGTTGAAGAAACAGTACTAATCCAGAATGTACTGTATTAAAAATAAATAGATCTCAAAAGAAGAATATCCCACACACAAAATCAGCCAAATTCGTTTATGACCTCTCAGTTCAATGTAACTATGAAGAATGAAGAATACTGCTATTAATTCTATAATATAGTCTCCCACTGCGGAGAAACAAAATAAAACCCATTACGTCTTAAACAAACAACTGGGTATTTCGAAATATTTTAACCCTCTCCGAACCAATCAGAAACTAGCTTATGCGCGACATCTCCAAAGTGCTAGTGTACCAACGTTTATAGATAGTAAATAACGTATTGACACTGAAGAATCATAAAATCTAGGTCAAAAGTTCAACCTCACGCGCTAACACGTGATGTACTAATGTTACAAGCGACAATTCCAAGTCCAATGTTCTCAGTGAAATATTGATCCAAAATACCGTATGTGTACTCATGGCAAGACGACAGCTGTTAGACTAAGAACATAGATCATAAACTAATAAACTATACCATTATTAAAAGAAAAATATATATAATTCCGTAACAGTATACATAACAACGTAATATTTGTTTCGGTTACATTGTTGACTGATAAACATAGCTCCTGTATATTTATATTTATATAAACGTGTTCTCTATTTAATAATACAAGTCAATAAAGCAACAAATATCTCTCTCTCTCTCTCTCTCTCTCTCTCGATCGATCGATCGATCGATCGATGTTTTTATCTGATATAAATTACGTTTTGTATGCCGTGGCATAAAAATGAATAGGGTTTTGTTTTGTTATCTTGTAATAAATGAATTCTATGTTATTTTAAAAGATCTCGGTAGGTACTGTCTAAAAGGAAGTAACCAAATGAGAAGGATTTGATTTGGACGTTGACTTATTTCTTCACAAATAGTAATATATACAATCTTTCTGTAAGTGGTGTTGACTGTACTTGACGTTTACGTTGACTGAAGGCGAATATAAACATTTCCACAGTAATGCATATGGTAGTCCAAATGTTGAGAAAGAAAACAAAGAAGTAAGGCATACAGAACATCCAGACCAGAAAACAAATTGTAGCGCGTTCGATAAGCTGACGCGATGTGCGAGTACTGCTACCATGTCCATGGTGTTTATTTTTTAAAATCCGGATCTTCGACCAGTTTGCGAAAATAAAGGTAAAAGAATCTATGCAAAAATTACTCCATGAACGAATATTGTTAAGAATCATATAATACATAATCTTTATTTAATTAAAACGTGTGTGGCTAGTGCACGCTTTACTGCGTGTTTTTGAATTTCGGCAAAAATTGGAATTATAAATGCGACTTTAGGCCATTTTCACAGCTGAAAGTCTTAAGATACAAAACAAATGGAGGCAGTGTTTCATCTCCAGGACAGTTTAACACGTGAATGGTTTTGTATGCGGTCATGTACATGTGCATGTATTGTATGTTCGCCGAGTCAAGATCACTGAATTCATGCATATGTACTGTCGAATGATTTTTTATTTAAAAAATGTGATCTAAATTGATGACCAAATATTTTTCTTGATATTTGTTTATCGGGTACGTTAGGCAATCGTTCAGCTAACTGTATTCATCACTACAAACGCTGTTGTGGACAAAACTTCCCTGCAACTGACCAGCAGCGTGATCCTTTCCTATCGAGGATTTTTTTATCATTGGCACGCTGTTGTTATTTTTCTTACGAAGTAGGGGGGCATTTATTTCAGTAGTTTAGTATCTTCGCTACCGCTCGTCCAGTCAAGATGGCCGCATACATGTACTTCAACATTTTCGTTACTCTGTCCGGAACTGTTTGTGGACAATGGCGGTGAATCAGGCTATTACTTACGCCGTCACTACCAACGTCAAAACCGATCTTTGCTCAGTGTGTTTGACTTCCTTCTTTTGAGTAAAAGGAATAGGGTAAGGGTACAACCGGAAAGAGGGCTATTTGTCCAGAAAACTATAAATCAACACCAAAGGAACATTGATTTCTGAAAATACTCTTACTGTTAGATAGATACTCTTCAGTATTGGAAAACAGCTCTGTACTGTATCACCACCGGAAGGTAGTACTGAAGAAGTCCTGTCGTATTACACTTCACTCTAATGTATTGTAAAGGAATCACAAAGAACATCGAGAAGTAATTTAGTTGTTAAAGTTGATCAAGGTAAGCACTATGTTGGAGTTAAAAGACATTTTTATCCACACAAAAAAGTTAAAATTAACTTTTTTAATCGAAAAGACTATGTGGGAAAACCTATTTGCTAAGAGTCATGTTTCATGCAGTAGTCTATCGCCAATTTACAAAAAAAAATAATTTTAAAAAATGCAATTACAATCACCGACATTACCATAAATACCGGCAAATATTAATATAAACAACTGGGTCACTGTCCTACCTCACATGCGCGACTTTTGGTGGCCAGACTAAGGGAAATAACACTCACGGCATCTTCTGGCGCTACTCACATTCCAGTACACCCATCGGATAACGTAAATTGGTATTGGTTTTGCTATCTTGGGATTCAAATTAATATCGAACATTTCTAAAGGGACAACGCTGTACTTTTCACTGACAGCACTGGGCTTATAATTAAATGACTGAAGTATACAGAGATTGCTTTAATGTGAAAATGGTGATTGTCTGAGATTTTGCCTTCACGAATATTCCAAGTTTACAATACAGAACCAAGATTTCTCAATTATCAGCACTTTTCTTAAGTGTATTCTAACCAGCCGCGCCTAGTGCAAGATTTGGCGGAGATCTTAGGATTCTCTCGCTCTCTCTCTCTCTCTCTCTCTCTCTCTCTCTCTCTCTCTCTCTCTCTCTCTCTCAGAAAATATATTAAAATAAATCTGTCTAATCAAGAGTTACCTTTTTTACTATCACCATTTATCTTTCTTCAATTTAAGATTGAAATATATTATCAGCCTTGTCATATTATGCAATAAATGAGTAAAAGGTCAAGGTGGTCGTCTATATGTGCATGTATTACTACAGAAAAGGAGATTTAAACGACAGAAATTACCTAAAATAACGAAAGTAAGGTAGGCATAAGCCAATTAAAATACAAAATATGAAGTTCCAAAACATTCACTGGATGAAATTGGTGGGGCACAAAATCATGAGAGGTCATCACCATTAAGCATGGTGATAGAGATCAACGTGATTATATCTGAAGCATAATGTTTCAAAACACAACTGGGAAATATCAAATTGGTGACCATAATAACTCTATAAATGACTCTATAAATGATAAATTGTCTAAACTTTATATATTTGATAGAATATATATATATATATATATATATATATATATATATATATGTATGTATGTATATGTATATGTATATTAAATAATGTGCAAAATACCCCACCTTGCATTGTCAAATCTACACACTGCACCCCTCCCCTACCTTTCATGTCAGCAGTTGCCATATCTGAAAGTGTGTTTAATATCCCCCTGAAAATCACTCTGAGGTAGACAAAAGGTATTCATTTTGCTTGTTATCGACAAAAAGAACCACAGTTTCGCATTTATAGTAAAGTTAATTCAACATGCATATGTGACACCACTGTAGTGCTGTTGTTCTCTATAGGAGTCACAGTACTAATTCAGCTCCCATAGTAAACCTATGCAAACACTATGCAAAGAATCGGATGCTAATATCAGTAATGAGTTTTCCAAACTCAAGTCTGTAAAAGGACTGAAATTCCATCAATAAAACTTTGTCTCTATTTTTTCAGTTACAACTAGGTAAAGTTCTCAAAAGATTCGTTTTATTAAAATCTTACTTTCAATATCGACCAATCCTGGCCAGCCAAACTCATATATACTCTATATACTCTATCTATCTTCACCCATTTCTAGACTGGTTCCCATTCTTCCATATAATTAGTACCGTGTGTCCTTAAGCGATCACTAACTAGTCCCTGTTTGCCTCTCAAAGCATCAATTGTGTTTTCAGAGATAAAATCTCCCATCAGCGCGTGCAAATTAAGAAATTTCGTCTAATTCCAGCTTTGGCGATTTAAATCACGTTTTTCTGTCTTTGACACATCTGTTACCGGGCGATAAGGCTATTTGGAGTCCACGATTTGAACTTCTCATTGACAATTTGGTCCAATTGTAGCTCAAAATTGGATTCTGCATTGGTCAGTAATCTTGTAATAGCTCTTCTGCCCTGACTAACAGGCAAGCATCTCTTGTCAAATCAATTGGGCTGACGATGAAAAAAAAAAAAATAAAAAAAATAAATTCGATTACAGAAGCGCTGTTCAAGGGCTTCGCGTCAAAATAATAGCTTGATGTCACCGATACCGCAGAACAAAATGCTGCTACAGCTAACAAAGGGCTTTCCCCCCAAAGTATGACACGAATAGTGGCACTTAACGATGATATGTATAGATGAATTATGCTAATGGTTGTCTCTTTCAGTTATAGATAATTCTTTCAGAGCAACCAAAACCATTTTTGTGATTAATTAGTCAAGGGTTATTTGTTATCAGATTACTTCAGTATGACTCAGACAGGGACTCTCTCATTAGAATCTATACTGCATTTATACGACCTATTTTTGAATATGCTTACACGGTTTGGATTAATTGCTCTAAGGCTGAAAGTGAGTTATTTGAAAGTATTCAAATTGAAGCAGCGAAATGTATTGCAAGTCTATAATTGTTTTTACGAACTAGATTGGGAATCACTGGCAAAACATAGACAAAATTATAAACTGGTGTTTGTGCATACAATTCTATATAATAAATCACCTGAACATTTGCGAGAAGTGATAGATGCTTATAATACTCATAGTAATCGCTGTAATACAAAATAGAATTAATTGAATTATCCTATACCAAGGACTCAGTTATATAAAATAGGTTTTTTTTAAGTCTACGGCTGAACAATAGAGCAATTTAGAAGACGAAGTTCTAAATTTTACTTCATTGTATACTTTCAGTAAATCTCTCCAAAAAGATTTATTCAAACCAAATAAAAGTCTCTCATGAAGAACGGAAACTTTCCATTTTTTTAAATTTCTGATTCAGGTCACTTCACGTAGTGTACATATGTTGTTTGTTTAGAATGTTTAGTAGAAAAAAACGTTTATGCGTGTAGACTAATATGTTAGTTGATCAACTGATAATTTGAATAGTATCTCTTGTAAGACTATTGATATCATACCGAGTATCTCTCTCTCTCTCTCTCTCTCTCTCTCTCTCTCTCTTTATATCTCACACACACACACACACACACATTGCTTGTATTAAATCTTTCCAGTTCAAACCTATTTTATTTATATCTTCTTTTCAACTCCCCCACCCCTCCCCACGTTATTTCTCCCTAGCCCGTTGCCATATCACTTTAGGAGAGGGTATCTATATAGCTTTTATCCTGCTGTCCGATCCTTTTGGAGGAAATAAAGTTGTATGGATCTGTTAAAATTTGTATTATTATTATTATTGTATTATTATTATTATTATTATTATTATTATTATTATTATTATTATTATTATTCTAGCAATGCAAACCATCAAAACATTGTGTGAATAACTAAAGAAAATTTTGTGTGCACTCACATGATCTCTAAAATTATAACAAAAATGTATACATAATTTGGAAGCTCAAAAAAATTGCCGCAAAATCAAGGCATGGTGGCAAGCACCTGTTTGGCATGTATGGCATTGTGATACCACCATGACTTAATGGCCTGATGGAAACTACAACATGGGACCAGTCAAAGAAGTCGGAAAAATCTGATGTCTGGCATCTAGAATGAGGCATCTTCAACTTCTCAAAATATGGCGTGACTGCAATTATTGTGTGCCTATAACTGATACCCTAGCAAAGTGAAGTGATTAACACAATTCGAAACATTTCAATGTTTCACTCAACGAGTCAAACCATCATTGTTTCAGTCTTTGGTGAGAATCTCCAGTCCCATACTTCCAATCAGCAAACAAGAGACTCGTCTCGTAATGGATTGAAGTTGTTTCCATGGTACCATTGAAAAATCTGTACAATCCTGAGTCAAATATTTTACAAAGAATCTCGAATTCATCAGTTAATACCTTTGAAATTCGTGCCAAATTATAACGGCTGCAACTTCTTGAGAACGCCTGGAGAATCAGTAATTGCAATCCATACAGCTAAGCTCGTGCAATAGGTATGTGAGGAATTGTCTCACCAAAATAAGTTAAAGCTTGCGCAAATGGAACTAGGTTGCTGTTTGCCATATTTTCATGGTCATAAGATGATGTTTCTGCAATAGGTTGAGCTTATTTTGTTAACTTATGTTTTTTCGTTCATTTCTATGTTTTCTGGAAGAAAGGGACACATTTTTTTATTTGACTCGGAACTTCATATGCTGTTTTTGCATGACAAATCGCTTTGACGTCAACGAACACTATGCTGGTTCGTTTATTACATTACATCCCCGCTAAGAAATGTATCCCTTACGTTTCTATATATAATTTGATCCTTTCATATGTCGCTGCCACGCAAGCAGTATTCTAATGTTGAAAGATAATATCGTTCAAGATTGAGCGTAGCAGCGGCTGTTTTTATTAAACATGAAATGTACAAATACTGGCGACGATCACTGCACCCGCGTCTCTAAGAGTGCGATTTGCAATGCCCACTTTTGATCAAAAGCTGCAAAGACAAAGGCCATGGTCAAACCAAAATCGGTATTTACAAATTAACTTGATTCAAAGAACCAATTCTAGGAAATGAGACAAACTGCCTTTTTAATCATGTAGTCGATAAAGCGGTATATTTTTGACAATAACGTATAATAAACAATCTTGACAAAATGGCTGTTTACGACGTGATTCCTTGAATAAATGTGACTTTTAGGGCAGAATTGATTGTTTTTCTTGTAAAACGTTCCGGTTTGTTATTGTAACATTATTCAAACACTAGTGTCTTATCTATCTTAAAGTCCTTTTCAACAATATCTTAGATCTTAATGTCTGATTATTTATTGTAATGTTGTTGATCTGATTGACATCAGTTATCGATTTATGTGCACACACACACACACACACACACACACATATATATATATATATATATATATATATATATATATATATATATGCGTGTGTGTGTGTGAATAGGGTATACTTTAAAAATCGATCTAATTTAGTTCTGCTTTTTATTCTATCGTTATTGGTTAATTCATTTTCCATGAATCATTATTCCGAAAATATCAGTTGTATTTACTTCCCTCTTATGCCGGTAAAAATTTCCTATACGAGTTTCAGTTACCGTTTAATGTGTGCCATAAAGACTAACATGAGAATCCAACTGTCATTTACAGTACCAGAAAAGACTCCGTCGCTTTTTTGGGATGAGCATTGTCTAAGCTTGGACATCAAGCAAATAAATTAATCGGGTATATGGCTAAGGATCGATAAGAAAACATCGTGTATGTCATTTTTTTAAATGATAGTAAATTTCCAATGCTCTTTATGTCTGCTAGGTTCTTGCACAGCTTCCTCATATGGCTTTTGTCAGATTCTACAACGCTCTAAGTCTCAGGGAAATCGTTCAATTAAACACACAAAGCGAGTTTCGAGTTTTGTTTGAACAGCAATCATGCAGTGCATAATCTATTTTGCTTTGGTGGCATTTATTGGCTTTCCCAAGATTTGTCTGTTATGTGGGCTGTCATCGAGGCTTCATTTTTAAATTGACAGCTTTTGAGGACAGTTCGAAGAAAGAATGGTTTGTTCGAGCAGTTTTTTGTTACCCCCCTCCCACAACAACAACAACATTAGATATGTCATCTCAGTAGTTCGAGGTACAAATTGTCAAGAGGTAGTTTGTTTAACCAGGTGATACTTTGCTTTGATTCGCTGATCCACTACCAGTATTCGAGTTCATTCACTTTTGCAATGATTTTTAAATGAGCATGACCGGAAGACCTTTGATCTGCACTTTCTGTGGAATTATATAAGAGACGGCTTCACCTGGCAAATATTAGATTGAATTACATAAAAGAATCAGCTGCTTTGTAAAATCAATATGGTTTTACGTGGTCTTAATAGACTCTCTTTCTGGTAAATAATTGGATTTTACATATAAGATTTAGAGAACTAGTGCATTTATTTTCTCACTTGTAGAACTATATTTGTAATTAATAATTGATTGATTCAGAGCAATCGGAAGGATCAAAGTAGTGTTCTATTTCTTCACCTGTTTGGTTATGTTCTCAAACCATGAAAGTATATCAAAGCTAGCAACAGAGAACCACAAAGGGTAGAGGTCGGGAGAAATGTGAAAACTGAAAAACAGTGAAATCTGTTAAAACAGGCACTCAAAGGAATACAAAAAAATTTGTGGACAGGTGTCCGTTATGTAGGGGAATTATTTAAGGTTAAAAGAAGAGGGTTCATTATGTTGTCCTTGATGAACATGTGTTCTTCATGAGCAAATATACTTTATGAGCAAGTTTCCGTGAGGAACAGGTGTCTTTTAAGAGCATGTGTCTGTAATGAGCAAGTGTTCTTGATGAATAGGTGTCATTGTGGAATAGTTCTCCTGTACGAACATATGTCCGTTATGTATACGTGCCCTTTATGAACATATGTTCTTTACGAGCACATATCCTTTATTATCAGGTGTCCGCTAAGACAGGTTTCAGTGTATTGAAATCAAGGATGGAAGATTAATCCAAGAAAGCCATGAATAGACACTAGACATAAAGATTTAGACTTCACAATAGATGCTGCAATTCTCTGACAGATTAAAGGCCTTCTGTATGACCAAAACAATGCCATTCCAATGCTAGTATTTACAGTTCACATCACGAAGAAAGGAAAGGGGATATATAAAAAAAACACAGAATAAAAACTTTAATTTGATATACATTCTAAATAAAGGTGTAATAGTGTAAACCGCTGGAAATCATGGACGTAAATTATCTACTATATCTATATTGTCCTCAATATATACGATCGAATACAATGACACCGATAATACCAATTTCTGATATCATATCGATAATTCTAATTTATTACCATTTAGGGCGAATGGTAAAAGAGCTTAAGCGATAAATCTTTATCCTGTCGAAAATTCCTGTTGAAGAAATATTGATTCCTAAAATGAGGCAACAATAACCTTTAGGTTTCTCTGTAAGTTTTCTGAATTACTCTGCATGAATTACAGATGCCCCATGTGTGTTATTTTCGATAAATCACAACCAAGAAAACTGCATTGACACCCTTTTTTTTTTTTACAATGTCTGATTTTCCTGCCAAATTGACGTAAACACAAAACTTTAAAAAAAATCAATTAAGCGTAAATTGTAGGTCATACTGACTTAAGCCTTTACCAAGAAGCATCCATAGACCTGGTGCCTAAAGGTGCATAAGAATCGGATCTAAAGGCAAAGTTTAAACACATTGTGACAAACTGACGGAGAGGAGGTATGGTTCCCAGATGGAAGGACGAAAGGACGAACGGAAAAGAAGGCTAAAAACTATATATTGAAGCGATATTTGGGTAGGTACATACAGAGAAGACATCGCTGATAATAAATTATAAATCCAAAGACAGCTTAATTTCTCTCGATAAAGTAATAAAAATACTAATATTTTGTCTTGCATTATAGACTACAGGGTATACCTTTTGGATACAATTAGTCGATATATAGATTAAAGGGTATAACTTGTGGCTACATTTAGTCGATATATAGATTAAAGGGTATACCTTGTGGATACATTTAGTTGATATATAGATTACAGGGTATACATTTTCGATACATTTAGATGATATATAGACTACAGGATATACCTTTCGGATACATTTAGTCGATATGTAGAGCATGATTGTTCCAGCCTCTTGAAAAAAATTAATATTGTGATCTAGCTTTTATGGATTTTCGTTGACATTTGATCAGAATCAGATATAATTGGAGAAATCATTCCAATGTGTGTGTGTGTGTGTGTGTGTGTGTGTGTGTGTGTGTGTGTGTGTGTACATGTATAACCGCTTTAATCTCGTCGTAGGTAGCGCTTATCTATGTTTCTTGCATGCGTAAGAAAGATCGAGATAAGTTATCAGGAGGAAAATATAGATGTTTATTTAATGTATCTCCAAAACATGAGTGATTATGTGTCAATGGAATATATTTTAATTAAAAATGCAACGTTAATATCACACAGTGAAATCAGCCACAAAACTTACAGATTATTTGATATTATTTATTTTAAAACAAGCCATGGACTGCAACGTATAGCAAAAAAATAGCGAGTTTCTGTGTCCATATACGCAATTTAGCTACAACATAATATGGGGTAGAGATGATTTTATTTCATAAATAACAACGATATGTGAAGAAGTTAGCATTTGTAACTTTTGGCTCTTTTTTGCTCACCTTGTTAAATCTCATTTTCAGAAATATTAGTTGTAATTCATTCCAATCCAACTTGGACAAACACGAGGAATTTTTTTCTTCAAAGCAAAGAAATGTAATGCCGCGAAAAAAAATTCTCAGCTGAAACTTTTATTTTTTTTTTTCTAATTTTTTTCTCCTCTGTTTTGTGTATATATTATTTCAAATTGATGATTTTTTGCTACAGGCCATTTTGTTACCTATGGCTTAGATTGTCTCCTTACAATTCTGATGTCACTGTCGTTACACTGAAGTCACTGAAAAGCTATACAATTACCTGTAAGATATTGACAATGTCGCGATTGTTACATACAGTGCAATATACGAGTGGTTGATACTAACCTTGCTTCAATTAGTGTCACGCTCTTTTAAAACCAGATTTTGCACAATACAAAGCGCAAATGGATGGGGAAAAGAATATGACATCAAACCGATAATTATTCTTTCCGTGATCGTATATAGCTATAATTTGTCAGATGTTCAACAGACAGGGATTTCAGTGTCAATTATAGTAAATACAATGGCTCACTACAATACCCCATGATTTTTTTAAACTGCATATTCCAATCACCCCATATTTCTACTTGTAACCACCCACACCCACAGACAGTGACCAAGGGGTCATACTGCAAACTTCGTCATATACATCATGCGTCTTCGTGCTAAAACTGCATATAAAGTTTGATCAAAAAATATTTGAAAATGTGGTTGCAATTGAGACATTTGCAAATCTGACCTTGGACCCGCTCCTAGGGATCCCACGATGGGAACAAATGATAACACCCCCCACTTGCAGATGGGTTCTCCAAGAACAACATAACTGCATTCTTATACGGTGCTTAAAATAGTTTTTCGAAGCAAACATGCTCAATCACGATTTGTTACCATATCCGTCAGAATTTTAATCTGTATTTAGTTGCTTATAAATGCGGAGATTTGGGCGATGATTTTGTTACTTATGTGTTCAATATTTAAAAAAAAAAGAAAAGAAATATAAGAAAATAAAATGGTGAACACAAATATCAAAACACCATACAAACCCTATAATGTCTTCGATAATATCCATAGAGTTGCTACAAGATTCATATGATTCGATAAATGTGAATTGAAAGTTACTATTTTTTTATATATATTTCTGTACAATCATATACAATTGATTATTGTACAATTTTAGAATCAAAATCGATTAAGATTTCCACTTCTACTGCTTGAATTTGTTTCGAAACTTACCTTTTCCTCTCAGAGGGTCTTTTTAATCAAATCAAAAATGAATACACATACAGTTCAGGCGCATAGACCAGAGAACGAATCTTATCGATTCTTATACCTTAAACACTGTTTAAAAACGTTATTTACACGCCGAGGAGACGGAATATTTCCAGAACTTCTAAAACTGTTACATGCAAATTATCCCCTGACTGTTTGCAAATTATCCCCTGGCTGTTCTCGACGGCTCTTTTCAGTATTAACATGTTTTATTTTTGTACCCTAGTTGAGATATTATTGGTACTCAAAATCGGTATAAAGATCGATAAATTCTGATCGAATGTTCTCCACAATGAGCTTGGTGTAAATACTAAATTGTATACCTTTCATTATGATTTTCGAGCACATTCTCTGATATAACGTCGTACGCCTTAAATAACTTGGGATGAACCTTTACACGTAGGGAGTGGATGGAATTGGCTACCCTAGAAAACCACATAACACCGACATCGACCCTTTCTCATGATCATATCGAGAGTCACGCGACATAGATCAGGTTAACACAGAACTGGGTGCATAGAATAAATGTAGTATTTGTAAAGTACTCGAATTTACAAACAACTCGATAGTTCATTAATGACTGACCATCGTACACAGCGAAAGCCGTAGGCTGATAGACACAATTCACCACAATTCCTACTAACTCATGGAAGGCATCATTTTCAAATTAAGAACTATGCCATTACAGTGACTTTGCAGGAAAATAAAAGTTTGAAGAAAAAAAATATATAGTCAGTTTACGTGAAAGTAGGAACAAGTGTATGAAGAGGTGAACCGTATATCTAGGTTATCTCTCACTGTTTATTGTGTCTAGATCTGTAAAATCAGGCTCAACAATATATATAACAGCTGGCCTTTATTAATGAAGTTATGATGCAATTTCAAATTCAAAAGAAAAGGCAATCGCCCGAAGAATAACACATTGGAAATAAAATCGATTTTTTCTAATTCAATACAAGTAGCAATGGTAATAATTTATTATCATCCCGCGTCGGTCGTTATTCGTCAGTACTAAGTTAATTGTCCATGCATAGCTAATGTATCTAACCTAATACAAACATCAAGCTTGCTCATACTAGAACATGCTAGTACGTCGATGTCTTCTATGGACTTAAAAATATAAACAAAAGTGGAAACTTTAAGATTTCCTAGATTTGGGTAACGCACTGTTTCATTTTGTTTTGGAATGGAACACAACGACATTTTTGAAATCGGTGACAATGTTGACTGTGTCTGAAAATTAAGTAAACTTTGTTAAGTAGACTCTAGCTATTGTAAATGTATCAATTGCAAATGCATTAGTAATTTCAAAATTAAATTCCAATCTTACTGAATAAATTAACAAATGTATATCTAAAAGATAGGCAACATTTTGGAGTGAAAAATGCAGATAAAATATAAACCACCTCATCATGAACTGAAATCCTATTTAGAAAAAAATCCGGTTGGCTAGTTGCTTGTTTGGTTGGCTTAAACGACACTTTTAACACATTATTGCCTATATCATTCCGAGGAAATGCTATCTAAGTGCTTTTCTCAAGGAAATCCCGAGGCAGCCAACACGGACTGGCCTGAGCAGGTACTGAATCCCCGACCCTTATATTACGACGCTCTACCAACTGAGCTAATACGGCTCCATCAAATGTAAGGAAGGTTATTTTTTAAAAGCATGGATATTTTACCTTGACCTGTTAGAATTAGCACTCAAAGGTGTTAAAGTCATTACTGGAATATCAAAGGTTCAAAGTAGCACGTGAAAATGCCTCCCATTAAATGGGGTGTATTTCCTGTTGATTTAATCAAATAATTTATTCTTAATTTATAACTATGCTAATAATGGAATGCATTATGGCCAGACTGTTGTTGGAATATTATCAGGACATCTATGTTCATTTATAAGGCAATATTCCGTGTCAAAACAATTAGCAGTGAAGATGTTGCTTAATTCATAAATCATTCATGTTGATTATAACTTGCCACATGAATGCCAGAAGAGATACATTTGATTTATGACTGCCCCTCTGTTGCCGGTTGATTGCTAATATATTTATATGCTATTTTATTCAAGATCTATACCATAAAAAACTGAGCAACCACACATATTCACTGTATGAATGACAGTTTCTCTCCTTCCAGATAGGTTTTAATTTTGTGACAAAAATTGCTTTTAAAGTGTGTTACATATTTTTGCTTTGTTTTCAATGTTTCAATTTACTGCCAGAAAGATAAGACTTAAAATTAACACCGAGTTTTCAATATGGATATCAATATGGTCAGCTCAATGCGCCCTTTTATAGGCAATTGTGGCTGCGTATTAAGAACGAAATACTACGGGCCACTAGCTAAGTACCTATGGGTTCAAGGTCCTCATTGTCTGCATCTCCAATTGTTCCGACAAAAATCTGTTTGTGATCGTTGTGGTAGGTAGTAGAGCAGTTTTGGGTTCCTCCTCAAAAGTCACATCACGGAGCCTAATTATCGTCATGAAGTTATATTCCCCCACCACCACAACCTTCCATGTTTAGACAGACTTATTTATCACGGAGCCTAATTATCGTCATGAAGTTATATTCCCCCACCACCACAACCTTCCAGGTTTAGACTTATTTATCAGACAACTGCTGGTAGAGCAAAAACATTTTCTAAAGAAACAGAAAGAAAATCAATATACTCTAATTTTGATTTGAATTCTTTAACTGTTACCTTTGCCTTAATTTTTATTATTAAAATGCCTTATTCTGGAGATCAAATTTTTAATCAAATAGATTTTGATTTCTTATCTATACAATGAATAGTTATTTTGTTTAGTCTATTTAATTTTAATCTGATAAACCTAAACGAAGAAAGCAAACATCACAAACGATTCTTGGTTAATTATACAAATAAAAAGTGACAGTTAATCGAATTTTTTGAAGTTCCTTGCAAAGGATAAATACCTTATTAACAATTTTCATTTAGGTCTTTGACATCAGTTGATCAAAAACTGAGAGTAAAGCTATTGCACGTAAAGAAAAAGTACAAAAAAGCGAACATGATCAAATGCATAATTGATAAGGTAGTCTTATGATTGCAATATGTTATTAAATGAAGAATATTTAAATATATAGTTGAAAATAGTAACGTATTACAAGGTCGTCAATATTTTTGATCAGAAACGCAGATTTCTTGTATCGACAGTAATTATTCACGCGACTTCAATCAATAAAACAGCGGCACTGTAAATAAAATTTCCTGCCCCCCCCCCCCCTCCCCCAAATGTTGTACAATTTAAATTCAAAGTGCAGCAATCTATTTTGCAGGTTATTTACCAACCAACAACACGCAGTTTCTCGAACCTTTTATTCCATTGTCATGCGTTTTGCAGCCAAGTTGGCAGAAGTTGTTATTACTTTACGAAGTTGGAAAAAAAGAAAATGACGTCTGGACTGTTTTCTGCCTTCAGAATGATGTTAGTTTATAAACAGTTCCTTTACGAGTTCTAGAAGAAGGTAATCAATCTTAGTAAGACAGCTGTTTCCTATATTTGTTTTCAACAGTGTGTACCCTATAATTATATTCATTGTAATATCTATTTTTTCATAATGTTAACTATGCATAACAGAGAATTTGTGGAGTTTGGATTGAGCGAAGGTGGACCTTTGGTTTTAGAGGGAAACTATTCTTAATGTACAACTTCAAACATTTTACTATGAATTCGATATCTAAAGTTGTAATATAAATAATTTACACAACAGTAGCATTCAAAATTTTTAAAATTGTCGGATAAGTTTTAAAAATGACATATCTAACAGTGTGGAACAGGGCTTGGAAGCAATACTGGAATTATTTATCTAAATAAATCTTTAGGTAATATGAACCGCAAATAATATTGCTTTTTGTACAGCAATTTATAATGTATGCATTTTTCCTGTTGAAGTCTTTTAAGTGGATTTAACGGGATGAACGTACCCCATGTCTAATCCATACACCGGTAATGTATCGGTGTATTCAAAACTGAGTTAATATAAAATGATTGCGCTTTATTCCTGTTTGGCACCAAGCAATTAATTCGAAATATAGAAAGAAATCAATGTGAAACATATAAAGTCTTATTATGTGAGACTGTACATATGTGTTAAATGTACTTCATTTAAAAATATTATCCCATATCAGCAAATACCAATCTTGAGCTATATCACTAGCAGCTTGAATGTGGGGTTATTTTAGTAACCAGTAAAAGTTTTGAAAGTCCGCTTGATTCAATCTATTTTGCTTTTTTTCTGGCGATGCTCCACATTTCTGATTAATTAAATTTTGCTGTATACAATGTAGAACATTCAACTTGATTGTTCCCTACATATTCATCAATTTTGAACGTGTTTCATTGTATTTTTACGTTGAACGTACATCAAGTTTAACTACCTTACCGCATTAACAAAGCCATAAATTACCCGGATATTGTCGCCACGTGACTTTCGGTGTGAAAGAAAGTTCGATAGTGAAGAGAAAAGAACCGACCCTGTAGGATAGCTACTATGAGTTGCATGTGTGGTTCCGAAGTCGAATTTTGGATCTCAGAGTCACTAGTCTAACGTGTTACCAGTACACGCTATTCTGGCTCCTGAACCTATGCTAGGCCGTTCGCTTCTTGTAATTAATCACAATTTAGATTCTGAAGCTAAGCTATAATATTGACTGGCAAGTCATGATATTTTACATTGATTAGGTCTAAATCCAGTCCTAATATCGACCCATCGCGTAATCTGTTTAAATTAACCAGCCAAATTATCGATTCAGAGCGTTGATGGGACAGCAAGATATTTTCTTCCAGAATCACGTTTGCTGGGAAGAATCAATTTTGTCACCAAGATAGTGAATTAAACCCCATTTGTGTACCAAAAATTAGAAACTAAATTCAATTTGCATTCAGTTGTTTCGCTAAATTGCATTTTCTTCCTTTAAACCATATACATCTTTTTTTTTAAATTTTTAAATCGACTTCTATGGAAAACGATTTGCATTTCTTCACTTGCTTATAGCAGCTGCACGATGGCTTTTGTACGTATAAATATTATAGACCACGATAGAACAGTAACCGTCGCATATCCGATGGCAATCCCTTTTGTTAAAGATTCAATTGCATCACTCGTTTCGTTAAGTCTGTATTGCTCTCAAACTAGGATCATTATGGGAAGCTTTTGCTGAAGTTTCCAGAATCCTATTATGGAAGAATTGCATGTATTGCTGCATAAAAATATAGCATGCAAAACATGCCTACAATCAAATGATTCCAAATAAATTATAATGAATTGCGCGTCCTAAGCCCATAAACAACTATAATTTGGACAAATCACGTACTCCGACGAGGTAAATGAATAGGACATTGGGAAGACTAAATCATATTTTTGACGGCTTTCAGCATAATTGGACTCTGTGACTATGGCTTTGGGTTATATGAAATATTACTACATCTTTTTAATCAATAAACGAACCATACCTTTAATAGGTCATCGTCAAATTCATCAGCTACAGAATGCGAGAACTGGTCGTTGCACCAAGAAATAGCTAAAAAAAAAATTTTTTAAAAACCCAGAGAGAAGGTCATATTTATTGAGATTGGACGGGCTACAGTAGATGTAAAAGGGTAGTTCTAGGACAGTTTTTCACGTTTCGGGGCTATTTCACGGTGTTTGTCGTTTTTGTAAGCTATAAAACATAGGTTTTTTACTTTGTACTGTTCAAAACATAACATTTATAGTGTTTAGACCTGCTGATTTAATAATCTTAGTTCATGTGCTTGATGGTATCTATGCGTTTTAAAGATTGGCGGATGAATATGCTTTTAGGACATGCGCTTGATGGTATTTTCACATTTAAAAGGTTCGCGGATGAATATGTTTTTGGGATGTGCGCTGTATGTTATTTTCGCGTTTTATAGGCTCGCGTTGAATATTCTTGCGGGACATGTGTTGTTAACAATAACAATAAGGTATGCATACCTTCTAGAATGAATGTTCTTCTTTGATGATTTAATCAGAACAACAATGGTTAGCTTCTTATTTTATAATGCCCGTAAGCATAAGTACTGATTGAATCCTCCTGTTACAGGCTTGTTTTAAATATCTTGTATAATCCCATGCGGTGGTTTTCGCTCTTTATGTAGTGCATTTCATGTTTCATCTGAGTTTTTTCAAATAATGTTTTTGTTATACAACGCATGATTGAATTATTTTTAACAATTAACCTTGATACTCCTTTACTCTTATTAATTTCGTTGCTGTTATCAAGAATGATGGAATACATTTTCGGCCTAAGCCCAACAAATTCGCTAATTAACTTTCCATTGCACTCATCCTTGAATTTTCCTGCCGCTCTTTTATTTGCTACTTATTAATCAGCAGGATAAAAACTTGTGTTATAATACGAGCTTTTCTTTTTCATGTCATCGTAAATAAAATAAAAATTTCGTTTTGAATTCCATCAGCAAACTTTCTGTGTTTATATATAACAAATTCTTATTTTCACCCTATTCCTTATTACGATGATTAGAATAAAAGTCATACATTAGGAACTTAGATAGATCATGCACAGACTGCCCAGTATAAATGGGCCAGTTTAGTATTAATTGTGACTTTACAGAATGAATTGCTACCAAATCTTCATGAAATAGTTTTCTTGATAGAAACGATGAGTCTGCTAACAGTCTTCTGATTTTTTTTTGCTTTATGAAGCCCTGACCAATTCAACATTAACCCTATTCCTCAGGTTCTCCATAGTTTTACCGAATACAGAATTGTTCATCAGTTTGAAGAAATCCCTTTTTGAAATTAGTTTTTGGATCTGGTCCTCAGGGCAGTGTTAAACTGGATGTATAGTGCCACCCATATTTTACTGGCTAAACAGCTGCACTCAATGGACTTTTGTTATTTTCATATCAAGATCCACATATAATTTAAATTGCGGTAGTTCACCACATACTTTTCTTTTTCATTAAATTCGGAATAAGCTTATCACAATTAACAAACTTGGTATCTAATTCATTGGCTAATGCTGCCTCACAATTTTTTCGCGACCTGCATCCTCTCGGAGGCCCACGGATAATCGCTGCCGCAGTCATGTAATTTATCGGGATACTCCAGATCAACTCCCAAAATACATCCTATCACCGAATCATCATCAGTATTAGTCGGTATTTTATTAGGATTAATCCACTTAAACCCAGACGTTGGAAGTGGTTGCATCATAGACTTCAATGTAAATTATTACTCGCACGATACATTATCCAATTATTTGGATTGGCAGGATCATAACCACTCACCATTGGATTGTTAGCTTTACTAAATCTTTTTGATACCATAGAGATACCACCTCTTAGTCCCTTTTCGATGGATAAACGCATATCAATATCAATTAGTAGCTCCAGTTCAACGCCTGTCATTTTGAAAATGGCATCCCAGCTTATTCCTGGGCTTGTGATATATTAGGTAGAATCTTAGCCGTAATGTTTGATTGACACTTTTCTAAAATTTTCAACAACATCTGCCGGCAACATCACATGGGATTCGAGATAAATATCATGGTAGTGACCCAATTTGTTTATTGCGTTTTTCCATATTTACTGAGCATGAAGATGCTCTTCATCTGTTATACCCGATTTGGCTGACATGGAGTAAAACACTTCTTTTCTTGGTAATTTATCCTAATCAAAACGTGAAAAAACTATATTCATATGGGTACACCCCTTTCTCCGTTAACAAATCAAACCGGTCTGGCAAAGTGAATAATTTTATTTTATTAAAATAACTTTTTGTAGATTTTAAGCTAACGTTTCCAAGCTGCTGTTAAGGAACTGAAGGCAATCAATGAACCTAATCTGGGCTATGCTGAAGGACATGTATTTTTCCATGTTGTTTGATATGCAACTTATATGTCCATCGGTATTTTTTCCAGTATTAGACTTTAAGAGATCATATCCCCTGAGATTGTGAAATAACACAGGTACATTAGTTTTCATAGAAGAAATGTTTAGCTGTAAATTACAGTCAGAATGAACAGCTCCTCTATCTTTACCGGTAATATGGCAGTGATCCCGTACTTTATTGTCATCTATTTTTTTTGCTGCAAATGTGGCAGAAAGTTGCATTTTCAAAATCAGTTTTATAATTTTCAGTAACTTTTATTGGCAACAGATTTTTGAAAGCCTCTCTTATTCCTTTCATTTCATTATTCAGATCACTAAGACATTTTTCAACAGCATTTTACCGGGGTACAACACCCTATTCACGACCATCCCATAGTATCGCACTACTATATATGTGAATCTGCGTGGAGATTGTTTGGCTACTTGTTCTGTAGAATCACCCTCGCTAATTTTAAACTTTTGATTCAATATTTCAAAATCTGCGTAGATAACAAATGGTACCTTCATTTGATTTTGATAATTTTTAAATGTTGGGATATTTTCTCCCTTCCTGGGCAGCACAACCCGCTGGCATTTAGATTCAATATTGGAGATGGCGCTGCTTTTCTGGAAGTTGGAATGGGCTTTATTGTTTTATTATGTTCTAATATGATTTTTACATAATCATTCCATGTTGGTTCATCTATATGTTTGATATTTGTCATCATATTACGATACAATCCAAAGAACAAAATTTAAAAACCATGCTCCCTTATATATATATATATATATATATATATATATATATATATATATATATATATATATATATATATATATATATATATATATATATATATATATCATGAAATACCAAAAACACACCCTATTTATAACTTATTTGCTGCACTAAAGGTGGTTTAATTATAAATGTGAAGAAGAAAAAGATTATTAGACAAACATTATTGACTAGCCCCTAGTATGGAGTCACTGTTAGGTCAAAGGATGGTAATTTTAATATTATATTTAACACATCGTTTTGTTTGGGATTGCTTTAATGGAATTAGTCCTAATGATCAGGTAATTTGGCATGTAGATAATAATAGGCTAAATAATAAATGTACAGCTTACGACTCTCAAGAAAATTGTACAAGAAATCAGCAGTTATTCGTGATTACTCTTTTGTAAGTAACATTTGGTCTAAAATCATTTTGTAAAAACAACAACAAGTTGATTATTTGTATTCACTTTATTCTGTGCAGTGTAGTCTTAGTATTAATGCTGGGATTGCAAATATGTGTTGTGAGGGTAATAATAGGTGTACGTTAGGTACATACAAAAATGATGGTTTGCTTTATACATTCGAATATATTAATAAACTACCGGAAGAATATAATAGACCAAGTTTTAAATAAAAGAATGACGAGGACAGAAAGATAGCCATAACAGAGTATAATGAACAAGCTTTCATATGTGATGTGTGCAGCAAAACTTTGACAAAGTGATCAAAGTATTTTGTATATAAAAAACAAAAGGTCAGATTTTCCTCATATGGTTAAATTTTGTATATCTTTCAAGCAAGAATTAAATTGCTGGCCATACCCTTTCCAATTAACAAGCGCTTGTTTCTTTTTATAATCGCGTTTTAATATTTTTAAATTCTAAATATCTCATCTTTTGCTTTTTGTAACTCAGGCTCATCAAATGTACCATCATTTGTTTTCACCTCTTAAATCTTCTATTTCATAAACAATTTGGTTAGTATCTGTAATATTTATTATTTTAACATTAGTTCGGTCCAATTTGGGGTATATTGTTTCTCAATTTTTTATATATTTTATTTACATATTCTTACCATATCACCTATTTTGCATTTGGCCTTTTCCCTTTGAAATAATAATCGCCATATGAATTTGCTCATTTTCATGTTTGCTGGCTTCTCTATAAGTCATTTTATTACTTTTGTGTCTTGTATTGTTACATTTATCTATCATTTTGGACAAATGTCTAAATATTTATTGGTGTTGTTGCTGTAAAATAATTCCACATCCTACTTGTAAGAGTTCTAAATATTAAACAACAACAACGTTTCCCTCATTAAACGTATGATACAATTCAATATTAATATCGTGAAACCATTTCTAAGACGCTTTTTAAAAAAAAAATGTTTCTTGCTCAGCCCAAAGCCTTCTGGTTTTCTTCTTTTTATAATGTCTTTAAAAGCAGTTGTTATATTTATTCCAGTTTTATTCTGAAGTGGTATTGCTCACGAATAATTGCTTAATGTATTAATCACTTTAAGCAAATAGTTATATACTTTATTATATTTGCTAAATTTCTGCGTGTCAACAAAATCTTTTGCACAACAAAATATTTGTTTTACTTGTTCTACATATTGAACACACTCCTTTTGTAATTCTTTTATTATCATTATTATTTTTTTTTTCTTTTTTGTGTGGCTGAAAAGCACATAATCTGTATCAGTTTGTTTCTTGTACTTCAAACAGTATGATTTCATGTAATATATAAATATGTTGTATTGTATTTGCTCGTTGAAATTACTTGTTTGTTGTTCTTGATGGCAAAAAGTTAATTTTTTCCTACCACAAATAGAACTTACATCAAGCATAATTGTTTTATTATTCTTTGTATGAATAATAACCTCTTCATTGGTATCAGTTTTTTATTATTATTATTATTTTTGTGTGCACTTTAAACAATATGATTACATGTATTGTAAAAGTATGCTATATTGTATTCGCATATTGTTTTATTAGGTGCCCATTGAAATGACTTGTTTGTAGTTCAAAATCTAGCAACATATCTATTGGCTTTTTACGTCTGTATATGTGCATACTATAATACACACTATACTAATCGCACATAATACTATTAACATGCTGTGTTTGGGAAGTGTTGTAAACAATTCGCTTACCACTCATATAGTTCTTAATAATATCTGGTGGAGGTTGCCAAATAAATCAAAATATTACATTTCTGTGCTTTTACGATCATTATAAATAACTACCTAATGTGTTTCATTACCTTCGAAAAAGAATTCTAAATTAATTATTTTGTCTTATTTTGTTTGGAAGCATATTTTTAATTAAACAACCTCTAATGTTTTTTTATATAAGTTTTTTTTTTTCATAATCGTGTCAGTTTGAATATTACTAAGAGGTTTTATTACTTTTTTATGAATGGTGTTCGCGGTAAAAGAAAAATCATTCCCACTTGTTCCTGCCTATTCTAACCCTTTTCCAAAAAGATTTCCCAAAAGACCTGGTGGAAGACAACCTGCTGCCCCCGCGAGCAGAGGTAACATAGGAAGGAAAGCCACCTTATTATTTTAATTCAGCCCATGAAATTTTGATTATTTTCAACATGTCCTTTACTTTTTGCTGTCGTGATTCGTTTAATTTGTGTTTTTATATATATAAACTCAGAAATATTTACATTTCTGCCTATAACAAGGTCTGTGTATTTACTGAGCGCGTATTGAAATATCATGTAGACTCTTGAATAATTTATTTTTGGTTCAGTAACATTGCCCTGTAATTCCCTCGCTCAGGATATGAAACAGTATTAATTGTAACAAACATTTGTCTTAAATTTGCATTATCAAATATAATATTGTTTTTATTTTGGCTATTACTTCTGGTTACGCTCTGAAATGCTATAAACACGTGTCTATGTAGTTGTTCTGATGCGTTTGTGGTGATTCTCAGTGTTGGATTTAATTAATTTGGCTTATATTGATGTCTATATACTTTCATCTGTTTAAAATACATCTTTTTTGGTAGAGCCAGAAACTAATTTTATTTCAATATCACTTGCCACAGACCGCGACATTTTAATATGATTAATGTTCATTTTTTCTACATCTGAAACTGCAGCTGATTTCATAAATATTATTGCACAAGTGGATTTCTGTTTAAAATTATGGAGTGTTAGACTCCACTAAATACAGTATTTATATCACAACATACACCAAATATGCGTTATAATGGTAAAAAGAACAACATTTGTTTGTCTCTATTCGTGAGCAGTTGTCATTTTGCAAAGCCAGTGTTATGAGAAGGGGTGTTTATACCTGCATTCACAGCATTTCTAAAATGTAATTTCATCAGCCATCGTTCCAGCTGGTATTAGATCGGTTCCACTTTTTAATTCACTCATAACAGAACAACCATTTCCATTAACTTTAAACCCTATCATAGGGCCACCATAGGTCCTCTTTTCCCGGATTTGTCCTCCTTTTCGGTCCTTAAATCCCCTCTTTGTCTCTTATATATATATATATATATATATATATATATATATATATATATATATATATATATATATATATATATATATATATATATAAGAGTGTCCTCTTTTCTGAAAGTTCAAATATGGTAACCCCTACCTATAATATTAATTGCTGAAGAGTTTGCATATTCATTTGAATATGATACTAGTCCTATTATGGTACTAGCTTGTGGAAGGTGTAAAGAAATTTGTTGTATCAAATTATCATCCATCAGATATATGATTACATGCAATTTTCAATATTGATTTATATTGTTTTCTTTCTTTTTTTATCATTATATAATTTATAAAGGATATCTGTGATATCAGTGTCAATATTTTTCGATGCATTACCATTTTGTGCTGGCTTGTACATAATAATTGCAATGATTGTACTAAATCATTCGGACATTTATAATATTTAATATCGCTGCAATTTATCTTTTCTTATATCTGCAATCTCTAATTACATGAATAACCCTCCAATTTTATGAGCTGT
This sequence comes from Margaritifera margaritifera, assembly GCA_029931535.1. Lineage (NCBI taxonomy): Eukaryota > Metazoa > Mollusca > Bivalvia > Unionida > Margaritiferidae > Margaritifera > Margaritifera margaritifera. Next base: position 4,420,393 of record JAQPZY010001579.1, on the reverse strand, counting down.
TTCACATGTTTTTTTAACGAACTACCGCTGTAATATATTTTTGTAATAACTCTTTTTGTGGTCAAATCGATAAAATCATTATCCATTTTCCTCGACAACACACGTTTATTATCACGATAAGCGTCTAATTTTAACTGTGCTAATTTTTCGGGATGAAGATAAAGCTTACCAAAAATGATTTAGGGGTTAATTTGTATGACTTTATTGGTAATTTGATTTCAATATATGAGTTAATCCCATCATGTTCTACTTCAAAGTCCATACCACGTTCTTTCTTTGTAGAAGGTTGGGTAACACGAAAAACATATTTTTTGTTGTTGTTGCCATCAAAGATCTTAATTTCTCCTTATAAGGTTCTAATTGAACTTTTGGTTTTATTCTGCCTTAGCTTGCATTTATAGCTTTCACTAAATATTTATTTACTTCAGGTAAACCTGAGTCTATTAATTTAAATGGCGTAACTAACTTAATTTATCTAAAATAGTTTTATCTAGACCCTCGTCCATTACCACATCATAACTATACTGTTTTTTCGGAGGAGAACGCATACTTTGTTGTAATATTTGCTGTTATTTCGCTGGTAATGCTTGTACTATATGCATTTGATTTTCTTCTAATTTTTAAGTTAATTTATCAAGTTTTGGGCTGTTTGTTGTTGCATTTTAGCAATTTCCTCTGTGATTGGTTGTGCTAATTGTTTGGCAATATCCTCATAAAATTGTTTCTTCCCTGATTCTTCTTGTAATATTCGCTCCATTAAAATTTCACGGTCTGCCAACCATTTTTCAAAAGTTGATTTCTTTTTTTCACAGAATCAACTTTCTCAAAACTACTAATATATACTATTATGTTACATAATACTGTGTAATGTAAAATAATTTAAAATAATTTAAAGATATAAATATATAGGTATATTATATACAAAAAAGATGTGAAATATGTTTTACTTAACAAATATAAATGATTGTACCAAACAAAATATTGTTTATTTTTTATTTCTTAAAGATGACGATTAAGAAGAAAACTAACAAGATGATGATTTGTGTTGCCAAAACAGAGATATGCAGTTATGTGATGTTAATTATGTGTGCTTAAATTGCGCATCTCATCACGGTTATATTCAAACTAGAGACGTTAAAATAATTATTATGATGAAAAGCATTAAGGCAAATTACAAGAAAGAGCGTTCATCATAATAAATATTACATTAGTAAAATATTATCTATTTATGAATCAAAAAATAAATGTTAAATTAATCATAAACCTAGATCAGAATTATTAAGCATGTATTATAAAGCGGTTATGTTTATCAAAACTGAATCACAAAGAAAGAAAACACTTAAGTTTGATTACCTACTCCAAAAATTATTTAATATCTTCAAGTAAATATTCTCAAAATAAAAGAGTACTACAAGAATATGACTTAATAAAAAAAAATTAAAGAAAATAACTTTAAAAAAAACTTCATATTAATTAATTCCGTGCGTAAAACATACGTTTAATTGTTTATCTTGGTATGCAACATGTTGCATCTGTATGTATTGTAAACATTAACATATTCAATTTCAATCACACCATCGTTTTTCTAATTTTGCAATTTCAGAATTATTCAGCAAAACATTATCATTGTCATCTCTTTTTACACTTAATTTTATATGGTGATCTTTATTTGGATCGTCATATAACTTTTTGATTACATCAAAGTTTTTCTTTTGTTCTTTTGTTAATTTTACTTTGTGTGTACTCAATATTTATTCCATATATATTAAACAATTATATAATATAATGAGATATGAAAGTTTTGGAACACTAACAGATAACACTAGTGATGCAGAATTGAATACTGCTAAATATGCAACAAGAAATGAAGTTATAAATATTACATATGCATTGGACGAATACGTTCATCGTGGGGGAGGCATACAATCTGACTCTACGGAAATGTTAAAAATCATAATATGAACAATAATAAGATTGTAAAATTCAGAGAGCCAGGTAGTGCAAATGATGCAGTAACAAGAAAGTATATAGATGAGAATGTTAACACTATTATGACAAATTGCATTGATAGCGAAATCCAAAAGTTTGATCCACAAATTCAAAAATTAGAGTTTATTTTTTTAAAGTGGTGATACAATGACTGGTGAATTTGATTTGAAAACAGACACCAACGGCCCAAGAATGATATTACAACAGCAAAAACATTTACATTGAAATTAGGTAACAATCATAATATAATAAAATATGATGATGAAACAATTCCTGTGAATATTACAACATCCGATGGTTTATTACTGAAGAAGAATGGTAACAATATAGTTAGATTTGGAATAAGTGAAGGGTCAACAACGAGATTTGTTAACACTATCAATATGGGTAACAGTTTTATTACGAATATCAGAGAGCCTGCTGATAGTAAAGATTTTGCCAATAAATTATATGTGGAGGGCAATGTTCAAAATTATCAAGATAACCAAGCCACTTATGTAAACATAACGATACATTAACATGATAATTAAATATGAGTGATAATTTTATTAAAAATATCAAAAATCCAGCTGGTGATAAAGATTGTTTCAACAAACTCCATGTGGACGAAGCAGATCTTAAAATTTATCAATATAACCAAGACATTAATGTAAAAAAAAAAAAAAAAAAAAAAAAAATCAAACAAAATTGCTAATACAATCAAAGCTGATTTAAATGTGGAATCGCATAAGGTGACCATCACATCTTCATATTCAACAACAGAGGATAACGACCTAACAAATAAATTATACCTGGATACATCGATAGCTAATATAAAAACAGGAGAATTAAATATGGATATAAATAAGATCCCTTCAAGTTATGTGGCAGAAGGTGACGCCGATTTAACAAAGAAATTATATGTGGATACATCGATAGCTAATATAGAAACAGGAGCATTAATCAGTGATCATGAATATGAATTCTTCTTAACTAAACACCATAATATAACTAAAACCCCCATTATGGTTTCCTTAGGTTTAACATCTAAAGGATCACATTCCATAAAGATATCTTCATCTTCTGATAAAGAAAATGGCTAACATTCACAGAAAGGGGAATAGCTGTAATTGTTTTGTTGTTTTCTTTGTTTGTTTCTTTTTTTTCTTTCTTTTTTTAATATTAAAAAAGCACGTCTCGCAGAAATAATGTTTTGTTGGGTTGTAAAGGGTGTAACTGAAAAAGATGATGTGATAATTGATAAAAACAAAACTTACAAGACGGGAAGGATGCAGAATTTTATGAAAGAAGTTTACTTCAGTTCCAATTAGGTATTCCTAACGGAGGACAATCCATAGAATTGTATGCAAAGAGTAATATTGACAATGTTGCTCTCTTTCACATATGACCAGCAAGAAGCTTGGTTCATGTACAAATAAAATTCGGGGGAAGGGGGAACTGACTGATTGAAAAACGGAACTTGATCAGGAACAGAATATAAGATAAGAAAGCTAACATATTTTAACTCTCAGCATCTCACTCTGACAACATCCGTTGATGATAACGATAGCGCATATTTTATTCAAAAAGTTTATCAAAATGCCAGTACGAGTGACGTCAAGCTTTCGCCTGATAAAACTCGTATAATATTAAGACCAGGATAGTACACCGTGTCCCTTGGATGCAAGTATCTTCCTGTGATAGACCAACAATATTATATGCTAAGCAAGAACATTTGAAGCCAGTAACCTTCTTCCAGCTACAATAATATTAAGAACGTTTTTAACAACCAACACTTTTTGGACTTTTTGTTTTAAAGGCTAAAATACATTTTGGTTCTGTCAGTGAAAACAAAATTAACTGCACAAGTGAATTTATCAACATTTGGATTTGTAATATAATATAACATAATAATATAACTGTTAATTGATACAACAAGTTACATTAGAGAATTACATGATTATTTAACGCGATTCTGTTAATATACTAATAACAACATTGGTTGGTGGTACAGCGTCATTAGCAGTAATACCAGCAATTTCAATTTTTGTGGTAATATTGAGTGTTATTCTTATGATAGCAACATCAATATACAGTGCATTGAAATTGGACGATAGGAGATCAAAATTAAACTACAGTCACTGATTTTTTATGGGATTATTGGTGCATGTAAAATTCAATTTCGAAAGTGATGAAAAGCAAACCATAAAATATGTGTTTAAAAATAAAAAAATTCCAAACAAGTAAAAACTATGTGGCACCCTTAGAAAAAATTATCTAAAATTGTACCAGCAGAATGTTTAGGAGCAATGTCAGATTTAGTTTAATATAACTATGCAGTATAATTGAAATAATTAATTTTGATGTTCATGATAAGAAAATAAAAGATATAAACACCAATCCTTGTTGCCTTACTGCCATTATATGTTCCTTGGCGCAACTGGGAATGGTAAAACAAGCTTGTTACTGAATTTATTATTAAAATAGTTCAATTTTGTAGCTTATATGAATCCGATAATATCTTACGTATTTCTTTTATGCGAACTATTTTTTTAATAATTAGAAGAATATCCTAACCCATTTTTTTTCTCCATTTATATTAATTAACATAAATGTTCCTCCGAGTAGCTCGTATTATGACACAAGTGTGTATCCTGCTGACCATCCACTTTTCAGTGCCGAACAAAAGTAGTAGGAAACTTCAAGGACGAGTTCAGTGGAAAACTAATAGGCGAATTTGTTAGGCTTAGGTCAAAAATGTATTCCATCATTCTTGATAACATCAAAGAAATTAATAAGGCTAAGAGAGTATCAAGGCCGATTGTTAAAAAAAATAATTCAACCATCCGTTGTAATAAAGATCATGATTCGAAAAAAACATTGAGATGAAACATGAAATATGCTACATAGAAATACAAAACCATCCCATGGGACTATACAAGATAACTTTAATAAGCCTGAGCTCACTTGAAGAAGAAAAAGAAAACAAGAAAAAAACAGCAAAAAAAAAAAAAAAACAAAAAACAAAAAAAAAAAAACAACAAACAAACAAAGGTTGGGAAGATCGAATCAGTAGAATCAGTAATTATGCTTACGGGCTTTATCAAATAAGATGCTAATCACTGTACCTCTGATGAAACCATTAAGGTAGAATATTTATTCTAGAAGTACTCAAACCTTAATGTTATTGTTAACAACGCATGTCCCAAAAGAATATTCAACGCGAGCCTCTAAAGCGCGAAAATACCATCAAGCACACATGCAAAAAATATATTAAATGTGCAAATACCATCAAGCGCATGTCCTAAAATCATACTAAATCTGGAGGCTGTATCACTATGACTGTTAGGTTTTAAAGACAGTACAACGTAACAAAACTATGTTTTATAGTCTATAAAAGCGACAAACACCTTTAAATAGCCCCAAAACGTGAAAAAGGAAATAAATAAATAAATGTCTTAGAACGGCCTTTGTATGGCTACTAACACTAGTTGGTAAAGTCACTTCAGATATTGAGAAATGGCAAGATAATATATTCCTTCTGGACATGCGACGGAATAGTATTTTACAAAAGGGGTGAAACGTCTCAGTAAAAGCTCTTGAAGTCAAAGGAAGAGATTGGTGGATGTCCTGGCCTATGTTTGTGAGCAGGAACAAAAACAAGCATCAACAATCGCATGATCTTAATGAACCATGTACTTCAGACTAAACGCCTAACACCTAACTTAATTATCCTCAAGATACAATATTCCAAATTTATTGGTTCCACAGACACTCTTTTTTTGTCAGTAAAGAAAGGAAGACTATTGATTACACTCACTTCCCTTCGATATTTGAACTTAAGGTGACTAACTCGCTCGGTTCGAAATCTGACCTCTCGTCGATTCCGTGCTAATTTTGTGATACCGTCGGCGCGTTTAGCAACAGATAACGTACATTACCTTAAAGGTTACATTAAAGTTTTTCCTAATGTACGATTTAAGTACTTACTGATCATTTAATGACCACTTTTGCTTGAAGTTTCTCCGTTGCTTCGTGCATTGTGTACTTTGATCCAGTTCGAAGGTTGTACCCTTCCGGAATGTCACGCAGTGAATAGGCTACGGTTAACTCGGATTGGTTGTTAAAGTTTCATACTAGTCTATTCCAGTCCACGATAAACAATAACCACTAATCCGAATTAATGTAGCAATTCCCTTTTTGACACACACACACACACACACACACACACACACACACACACACACACACAGAGTTATATTGAGGTAAAAGAAAATACAATATCCCGGCTCGAAAGAAAATCGCAGTTTCTCTCAACCTTCCGAAAATTAAATGGTCAGTACCTTATAGTAAATGAATTTGCTATGTTCATGTTAATTGTTGCATAAGTTGTCGTCTAAACATTATAACTAAAGTGGATTGATTCAGCTTACACTATAGCTGACACCTTGCAAGAGACATTGTGCTGACATTAGAGATCTTGTTGATAAAAATGGAAAGTATTGACACTGAAGCCTACAATCAACTAGCTACACTATTGATATAATAGACAGGGAATCTTTGTGTAGGATGGCAACACCCGGACAAGATATTTATCAGAGAGGGCCAGTAAATATAAAACAAACACTGACTCAACACACGAACAAATTTTTAGTAGACTAGAGAAATTACGTAAATTTCAAACAGGGAACAACTGCTATCCTAAAAATCTTAGGATGATTCTCGGTCCTCTAAAGGAATACATGTACTTAACACATTAACATACGCTAGTAAATAACCGAAATGTTTCCAAAAGTTGGCTTTAGCCATAATATCTTTCACAACATCCCATGTGGCCGCTATGTTTGCATATGTGACACGTGTCAAACGTGATCAAAAATTTCATAAATATAATTATGTTTGTAATATCCGAAATTAGTTTGTGACAAATACAACTATTTTATATAAAAAAAGCCCATTTGGAATTACTTTTATTGTGAGATATCTCTAAAGGAAATTATGCGCATCATTTACAGGTAGCTGCTGTTGAGTATGTATAGTTTTTCTTTTTATTTCTTGTTTCCCTCTGTTTGTGGCTTTACAAAAGTGAAATATAACCGACTTTCCTCTTGTATTCCATGGAGTACTACACTGTTCTATTAACATGTTGCAATTGTACTATTTTTTAAGATATACGTATTGTTTTCACATCAGCACGTACAGTTTATATTTGGACTTAATAGCAAGTATATCTGTTTCCTTCCTATTCTACGTGCAATTGTTTCTCCTTTATCTGCCTTTCATTTCCATAACTCAGCAGAAACGACTTGAATTTATTGTTATTTTTATGCATACTCAGTTATCTGCAGATATTCTCTGCACCTATCAAATAAGAACAATGTTCATTTTATATGACGAATATTTCCTCCGTAGTTTTGAATGAATGAATTCATAGTTTTACACAGAATGAACACAACTCTTTTCCTCTCACGCATAAGAAGTGTCCCTAAAAATAAGCATTTAAGTTACGAAGATTTAATGTTGGCTAATCTTCTACTTATGTCTGGTGTTGAAGATATTCCAATTGTTCAAATACGACTATTCCTTTTTTATTTCCTTTTTCAAAAGGTGCCAATAGACTTAATGGATACATTCCCAGTGCTATTGAATATCTATGAATAGACTTAATGGATATTTTCCTTGTGCTATTGAATATCTGCCAGTAGATTTAATGGATATTTTACCTGTGCTATTGAATGTCTATCAATAGAAGTAAAGGATACTTTCCTGAACTATTGAATATATATCACTCAGTGAATGAAACACTTATTTATTCACACTTAATCATATCATTTTAAAATTATGTTAATTCATATGCCAATTCTATTCTTGTACATGTCTTTAAAATGATATTGTTAATTATGTTAGCATATGTTTTTGAATTGAACCCTAGACAATTAACTTCTTGGTCTGTTTCTGAGTCATATTTCTCTCAACACGTTAGCACCAGTGGCGTAGCAACCGCCCAATCAACCACCACGAGGGTGGGCCAGGCCCAGAGAGGGTCCAAAATTCACATCAAACAACTTTTTTTGGGAGGGGGCCCCAGAAATAAGTTGTGCCGGGGAGGTGGCAGAATTTTTTGCTACACCACTTGGTAGTACTATTGATGTTTAAAATGGTCTTTGAATAGTACATTTGATTATTAGAACAGTACGTAATAAACTGAAAATGACTTAAGGGATTTCGATATTATCGTGCTAACAGAATTGCACTTTGACTTGAATGTGTCTAGTAATGACTTGTTTCTTTAGGGTTATAATAAACCAATTCGATATAACAAGAATCGATATGAATGGGGAGTTATGTTCCACATATCAGACAATTTGTTTTATCAGCACTAAGCGCCTTTTATCTTATTGATGGCGATATTGACGTATTATGTGTTGCAATGTCGATCAAAGGTTGATATTTTCATCTCATAACAACTTACCGCTCGACGTCTGAGAGCCAAAACGTTTGAGATTGTGTAAATTTCTAACAGAAACAGGCCCTAAATATGTGTGTAAATATTATTTTTCAAGGTAACTTAATTAAGGACCTGCTCGATAATCGTTAACACAATTCGGTTGATATACTAGTCATAAATAATATGGTAAATATCATAGATGACCCCACACCTGAGACGGCCGCTTCAGAAACAATTGTTGAACCTACATTCATTTCAAACACTTTAGGTGTTTTTTGCGTCTGGAGTATTAACTGTCAATGAAGATATTAGTGATCATAGGTCAACTTACATAATTACATAGTTATGATATATATATATATATATATATATATATATATATATATATATATATATATATATATATATATATATATAATGTTTCTTGTGTGACAGAAGTATGGCTGTAAAAAAATACGATTATAATAAATTATGTCATGTTTTGAATAAAACTGATATAGAGGTATTATGTCAGCTCGAGATATGAAAATCAGCAGCCAACCTGTTGTCATCTCCATTCCTTGAGAAAGTAAAACCCTGCATTGCAAGAAAATCTGTCAGAATCAGCCCAAATGATAACCATGGTATGACAGTCTTTTTCGAAAATTCAGCAGGTCAATGGACCGGCTGGAAAGGATTGCAATCAAAAGTGGTAACCTGAATCACTGGTAAAAAGTGTAAACAATATATGGAACCAAGTGAACAGTTGCTGCAAGTTATGAAAATAGTGATAATCATGGTTTCAGTTCACGAGCATACTGGGAAAAAGACATCTCCTCTCCTATTATTTCTGCTTTAGTATATCAGGGTAAATACTAGTCGGAGGCCCTATATCTTTTGCTACCATCCGTAATGAAATCATTGCTTAAGGGCAGTACACCAGGCGAGTTCCACGAACGCAAAGACTCTTTTGACAATAATGACATTAATTTACTTGCTGAGTGGATGAATGGTGTTCATGTCCATTTGCGCCACGAGCATTTATTGTACATCGTCAGGTGCAGGATGTTGGTAGGTACTGAATTACCACAGTAAACAGATTAATTAACCATTAAAGGTCCGAACACTTCTTAAATGTTATGATAGCGACCAGCGGTAATTTTCACTGTTCCAACGGATTAGTAACGGCTGGGTTTTAGTGATCGGTCCGCAAAATCGCTAACCGCAGGACAGCGGATTGGCGGTAAATTTGAGCCATGGTATATCAATATAATACTAGGTATAATACTAAATATTTTTCAGATTGTGTCAAAGTTACCTCATTAAATGACGTCTTCACTTTAATATCAATGGTAGTTGATACTTATTACCAGAATATCAGAGCAGAACGAATCAAAATCTCGATTATTAATATTGAAGAACAATATATACTTGATATTCTACATAGCATTCCAAATTATAAGGCAAGAGATTATGACAAAATTAGCCACCAAATACAGAACGGCACCTCTTCTGTGATTTTCAAACCTCGTAGCATACGTTTCAGCAAATCCCTGACGGTTCAATGATTCCTTAAGACCTGGAAAACTGCAATTAACATGCCCATTTTCTACGAAAACGATAAGACTGATCCTGCAAGTTAATAGAACTATATAACTTTTTAGGTTGTGTTGCAAAAGTCATGGAAAAGGTAGTCTTAAAGTACATATACACCATCTTACCTAAAATACATTGTACAATATACCAATTATTTGATATTTATCATCAAATTTGTTCAGCTTTAGATAACAATGAGTACATGTGCATGATTGTTTGTGATATTTCCAAAGCTATTAACTATGTTTGGCATCGTGGACTTTGTACAAATTAAGAACGATGGAAGTAGATACCCAATATTGGAATGGTTTAAATTTATCTTTCTGAGAGAAAACAGTGTGTTTAAATTTATCAGAGTCATAATTAGTAGAGTTCAGTCTAAGCAATGGCTAGTAGAATTCGGTCTAAGCAATGGCTAGTAGAGTTTGGTCTATGCAATCGCTAGTAGAGTTTGGTCTAAGCAATGGCTAGTAGAGTTTTGTCTAAGCAATAGATAATAGAGTTTGGTCTAAGCAATCGCTGGTAGAGTTTTGGTCTAAGCAATGGCTGGTCGAAGCAATGGCTAGTAGAGTTTGGTCTAAGCAATTCCTAGTAGAGTTTTGTCTAAGCAATGGCTAGTAGAGTTTGGTCTAAGCAATGGCTAGTAGAGTTTGGTCTAAGCAATGGCTAGTAGAGTTTGGTCTAAGCAATGGCTAGTAGAGTTTGGTCTATGCAATGGCTAGTAGAGTTTGGTCTAAGCAATGGTTAGTAGAGTTTGGTCTATGCAATGGCTAGTAGAGTTTGGTCTAAGCAATCGCTAGTAGAGTTTGGTCCAAGCAATTTCTAGTAGAGTTTGGTCTAAGCAATGACTAGTAGAGTTTGGTCTATGCAATCGCTAGTAGAGTTTGATCTAAGCAATGGCTAGTAGAGTTAAACCCTAGCAAGACTGCTTAGGTGCTCTTTTCTTCAAGACTAGCACCCACCCTTCAAAATATTATGTTTGACATCAAAAGCCATAGTTTCAAACATTGTTTTAAACACATGGGCTTAACCGTAGGTAGTGATGGGATGATTTATTTTATTCCGTTTAAAAAGTGATTTGTTCTTTTAAGGCATTACAAATTTAAATTAAGTAGGATGTTTTAGAAACAAATACAGTGAAAATTAAGTAGGATGTTTTAGAAACAAATACAACGAAACCTCTTAAGATAGAAGCCACAATAAATCGAAATCCTCGTGAAACCGAAATAATTTGTGGGTCCCGAATTTTTCCTTCTTTAATTTCAATAAAAAAAGTATTCAGTAAATTGAAATCCCTCTACTCTAAAAATCGAGACAAATTATTGCTCCCAAATATCATTTTAACAACCAAATGAATCCTATAAAACCGAAATTTACTCAAAACGTTGCCATGTAGGTGCCAGGTCCCAGTTAATCCAACAGTCCTTAAATAGCCTTTGGTAAATTAAAACAAAGCTCAGCACAAATACACTGGCAAAGATTACATCCAGTGTAAACAATAGGTTTATTAGTAGTCTTTACACCTGGCTGAAGTGACAGCTTTAAAAGTTAATTCTTTGTCACAGATAGACAGAATTTTTATTGCATATTAGCCTATCGGTCTTTTGCAAACATATAAATATACAAAATTAGTTAATATCAAATTGAAGTAATGGCAGACACATATTAAATAATGTGCAATAATAAATCCTTATCTTCAAACCACACAGTGTAATTGAAAATGCAATAGTATGAATCATAATCTAACTTTAAATGTGTGCGTCCAAATAAGAGTTATTATGATTTTTTAATCTATTTTAATTTACTAGATTTGAATTAACAAACACAAATATGGATAGACACAAAAGAAAGAAAGAAAAAAAAGGAAAAAAAGAAATAATTTTTTTTTATATAAAAATAATCACATAAAAAAGGAAAGCATAAAGTAAGTACATTATCAGCAACTGAAGCGGTTAAAGCAAGAAATGTAAAAATATATGATAATCATCTCATAATATAGGAGTTGATTCAGGATGGTTGAGAAAATGTACTTCCTATTACATGTTTAACAAATTCATTTAAACATTATGGTCCGGACTTTCATAATTCATTGTGAAGTTTAAAAAATCTAAAAATAAAAATGCTTAACTTTCGTATAATTCTCTGATTATTACTTAAAAGTAGATCAATACATTTGATCATATTTGGATGCCCCCAATAATATTTAGGTATATACTTGCGTTTATATTCCATGTACCACTAACATTCTAATATAAAATTAAATGCGTCCTCTATCACATTATAAAAACAACATGTTTTGTTTTCATATGATATTGCTTGCGACTTAGCCCATCTACCTGTTTCAACATGGAGTCGATGAGATGATGTTCGCAATTTAGTTAGTGCAATGCCGACATTCTTAGACGTAATACAAGTAAGATATTCTTTTTATGAAAAACTGATTGCAAGATGAATATATAGCCTTGCTCTGTTAAAAGATTCAAGCATAGAATTCTATATTTTAACAAAATTATCTTTCAGGGATTGTTTTATTACATGTAGGAAGACATCAACATTACCTATACCTTGTTGCAACCATACATGCCCGAAAACAAACATTTCTAAAAAATCTTTAATTCTTACTTCATATGAAATTTGATTTTTGTTTACTATAAATTCTGTGTGCCAGGCACTATTTTTGTAAATTTCCCTTTGCTAGAATTAGCAGTTTTAACCGATATTTAATACTTTAAAGAGTCTACTTATTCTAAAAGGAACTCTTCCTAATTTACCATATACAATATCATTCTGTGTTGTCTGTTTAACACCTAAAGTATTGCTTACAAACACGCAAGTGAACTCATTCAACAACATCACCTTGTATAAATCCCCACACTTCTGCACCATATAAAAGAACTGAAGCAATAAGAACATCAAATAGATGGTATAAAAAGTTTAGCTGTATATCAAAGAATTTATACAATTGCTTATTAAATGAAAAAAAATATTTCATTGCTTTTCAAGCTAAAGTTTGCTATCCGTCATAAAAATATTTCCTAAATAATCAAAGCTACTATCAATTTCAATTTCAGTTCCATCAAAATAAACTCTTTCGCTTTTGGTGACTCTTCCATCTTTGAGAAAAATTATGACTTTAGTCTTAGATGTATTAGCCATTAATTTACATTTCAAAATATAGTCTTTCAGTGCATCTAATTCCTTTTGTAAGCTGTCATAACTTATTGAAAAAATTACAGCATAGTCATCATACAATATAAGAAACATCTTACCTACGTCAATACCATCAGTACCCTTTTCAATAAAAAGGTGTCACTACATCAACAATCAACATTTAAAACTAATACGGTGGTAATCATTTCCCTTGTCGTACACCAGTTTTGGATTAAAATTGATATGAAAGATCATTTTTGTATTTAACTTTGGTACCCACAGTAGTATACATGTATTTCATTATATTGAATATCCTACCTCTAATACCAATTTTAACAAGTTTGAGCCATAACAAATTCTGGTATAATATAATCGAACGACTTTTAAAAAAAAAAATAAATGCACCACATTGTTGTTATCTGACTTAATTAAATGTGTAATTAGTCCGTGAAATGTAAATTTAGTATTAATAATAGACATATTTAACCTGAACCCAGCGTGTGCCTCAATATATTTATAGCGTTTTAATACGACAACTCATTGAATCTATTATTCAAAACACAGGTAAAAGGTTTACTTATTACACAAAGTGCAGCAATTCCACTCCAGTTTTCAAAGTCACTAACCGCACCCATTTATATAATTTAGCACTCTGACCATAACTCTGCTGAACAATATATTACAAACTCATTCAAAATGTTATCCGGACCAGCCCTTTTCCTATGTTTTAATTGCTTGATGGCTTTAGAAATTTCGTCACTACTTTTAAATCTATTAAGTTCATCAAATGAAACTTCCCTATCCTTAGGTATATAATAATTATAAGTAAAACCTAAAACCCCTCAAAACCGAAACTTTAGAACCTAAGTTTTGAAGTATGCCGAGCTACCACACCTATCTACACACCTATCTATAATCGCACACACACACACACACACATATTATATATATATATATATATATATATATATATATATATATATATATATATATATATATATATATATATATATATATATATATATATATATATATATATATATATCGCTCATACGATCACGTTTAGAGTGCACAGATGTTGTCTCGGATAGTTGTTTAGAATAGAAATTCAGATAGTTTGTAGAAACTAAAATTATGAGCACGACGAATTGTCACTGGGCTAAGTAAAAGTATCAGCATAGATAATTTCTATAGGAAAACCGACTGGCCAACATTATATGTAAGGCAAAACTTTAATATATTATGTACCTTCTTACACAATTATTAATGGTAAATCCCCTGTATGCGATTTATTACCCCGATCAATCTCCGATCAAACAAATTATAACTTATAAAACAGGTTTAACTTAGAAATTCCTAATTTGGTTCGCTTGAAACCTTGTGTCTGAAGAAGAAGACAAATTGGACGTCTACTGATCGCAGTCCGGGTGCGCGTTATGCAGGGTCAAGGACAGTAACTGTTACGTTTTATCAGAGAGCCTGGCTTAAAGACAATTTATCACTGACTTCATCACTGAAAGCAAGGATGGATAAATTCCATTTTATCACAAGGCCAGTGTGTTATTAAGGTTAATAAATCTGGTTATTTTTGTTGGCTAATGCGAGTGAAGTGTCGTGCCTAAGGACACAGCACGGCAGCCGACCCGGTCTTATCCAGGAATTGAACCCGGTTTTTGCGTAGAAGTTCAGCATGCTAACCTCTGAGATAACGTACCTGTCTATACTTATTTGTGTGCATCAGGGACGCACGGCAACATTTCTGGTTTGGTCGAACTAAGCCCGCTTTAGGGTGTTTTGATTAGTGGCTTTGGTTAATTTTATGTTCGGCAACGAGAGTAAAGTTTCTTGCCTCAGAACACAATACGGTAACCGACCTCTGTCTGTTCTGCGAATCGAAGCCAGTACTCCTGCATGACAAGAGCATGCTAACCACTGAGATACCGAGCCTATAAGAAGGCCATTGTTCTTGCAGTGAAACACTTGTGTGATAATGTTGCTCAATGCGAATATATTGAAAGAAGTGCTATGCATCAGAAAGATGGGTATCGTCAGGGCGTAAATGCTTCAAACATTCAAGCATAAACTGACTTACAGACATGATTTATTAATTGCTTAGTTAGATAGGTAGTAGGTGATGGGCAGATTGAAAGTAAGTAGGTAATTAGGTTGGTGGTTAGGTGGGTAGGTTGTTGATTGATTGGTGCTTAAAGCCACTCATCATATTAAATATTATATTGGTATGTATGATGTTTATATACTTAACTTTTGTCTATGATTATAAGTTGTATGGTTATTTGAAAATACATACTTAACTTCTGTCAAGTTGTTTACATATTATTTTCGTAGGCATTTCGCAATAGACTTTTGCGACATATGTCAGGTAGGCCAGGACGTTCAAGGCTATTGGAATTCATTTGGAACATTCTATTATTTTGGACTTGTGAATAGGACATTTAGGATTATTTTGAATTTGACTCCTCAAATTGTAAGTGTCTTTTGAATTTTCACTTTAATTTTCCTGGAAATATATTGCTTGTTGATTTTACTTACATTGTTGGTTCACTTTCTTTCTGTTACATATTTTTAAGACCTAGAGTCGTAACAACATCATGTCGTGGCAGTTGATGTGAAAAAATACCTTGCCGAGAGGCAAACCACAGTGGCTGACACAACCTGGTCACGGCAGGATTTAAACCCGCACCCTTATGGTCGCTAGTTCGACATGCTAACCACTGAGCTACTGCGGCTCTAAAAGGGTTGATAGGAAGGCATGTAGATAGATAGCATGTAGGTAGGTACATGTAGTCATTTCGTTTTTAATTCAGTTACTGGAACGTGAGTTATCAAAGTCACGTTTTAATGATTTAAACACCAACACATTGATCATTTAGCATGACAAGATATCTCTCAATCTAGCTGGAACGTTTCATGGCAAGTTTGCCACCGATCGATGGATTGATCTATTCTTCCACATATCTATATTGTTTCAGTGTTGAGTTCAAGTTAAATGAAATATTTCATTGACGCAAGCAAAAGGTTGGCTCTGTAAGAATCGGGACAATGTCTGCGTGAATATTTAAAATTATATATATATATATATATATATATATATATATATATATATATATATATATATATATATATATATATTCATAAGTTTAAAAAATGTAGGTACTCAAAAAATAATTTTCATAAGTAAAAAAGTAATATTAAAAACAAAATTAAATGAACACAAGGAATCATAACAAACTACGGAAGCATGGAATGGACATAGGTAACAAAAATATATTTTCTCATCGCCACGAGATACTATCTAGTGGCCACGACATATTATCTTTTCCATTTGTATCGTGGTGACGAGGTGTTATGTCGTCGCCAGGAGATAATAAGTTTTTACCGATGTCCCTTCCATGCTTCCGTAACAATCATATTTAGTAAAGCTACTATTTGTAATACAAGGATAAGAAGCTGAGAAATAATCGCTATGACTTCCTTGCTGTAGATCCTAGAAATTTTTAAAAAGTGACCTGCTTTTCAGAAAACTAGGTAGGATAAGCTGAGGGAAACCCGATTCAGTCCCCCTTGAAATAAAAATAGATTTATCGGCATAATAGTTAGTATTACAGGCTTCGAGAATTCCAATTTTGACATAATAGCCCGGGAAGGATGATCGGAGAGAGTGATCTCGAAATTCGCATATTTGTTATTTTGTCAATGTAAAAATTGGGCTACTTACTGGAACGTTTACTTGCCCAACAGTGACTTTTAGTTGTCCAGACTGGTGGCGATAGGAAATTGTTGACCTCCGGTTATTTTGATTTCGGCTCTAGTTTGGGTATTACATATCTGTCAATCTATGTGTCTGCTTGACTGTAGGCTAATTTGCTGTCTTCTATCTGTATGTCGCAAAACCACCTGCATATCTGTCTGTCAGATTACCTTTCTGTCTGTATGTTTGTATGCATGTATGTATATACTTATGCATAGATAATATATGTATGTATGTATGAATGGATGCATGCATGCATATAAGTATGCATGTATGTATGTATGCATGTTGGTGTGTATGTATGTAATTAGTTCACCAGCCTTTATAGATATGATGCAAATGAACGTAGAAAGAAGTTTTTTGATTTCAAGGTCTTATGGTAAATGGTCAAGGTCATTTTTAACCAAGATGGAGGGAACAGTCTCCGAATAGTTTATTTATTCCCATTGCAAGTCTAAAAATTCACAAAAAATTACGAGTAGGTGTCCTGTAGGTACTAAAGAGTTAGCAGGCTAAGGTCACTTTAACCTGAAGACAAATGGCTTTCTGCATTGCTTCACGCCTTCACTACATGCCGTCATCTACGCAAAAAAACAAAAAACAAAAACAAAAAAACAAAAAAAATTAAGGTATTTTCACTGGAAGCTGCAAGTGACATACTCCGTGCAAGCTGGAAGGCCAAAGGTAAATGCCACTGCAGTCTGAAGAAAGTCTCAATTGTAAATGACTTATAAGATTGAATTTTCTTATCTTTCTATACTGAATTGCATTGCCTCAGCAATTAAAAGTGTCAACACAGATTCAATAAATACAGGTAAACTATTAAACCAAGAGATCTATCTTTATGCCAAGTCCATATAAGCTCTGATTGTAGCGATTAGACTTAAGCCTCCACCCATACCTACCCCACCCACTAAAACAAATACTGATTACAATTATCGATATATGTGAGGGACTGGAATAATATACTTACTGTTAAAGTAAGCGCAAAACCTTTGCCATCAATTGATTGTTTTAAAAACACACTTTACGCATTCGTTTAAATTGTCTTTGAGAGCCTTTATTTCTACACAATAAACTCTTCATTAAAAATCGCTTACAAATGACGTAATATTTGTTAACTTATTTCACGCGCTATTTGCATTTGTTGCTAATTATTTGAAATTAAGAAAAAGCAAGAAAATTTGCATTATGAAACAGAAGTAGTTTGTTTTGGCGCTGAGTATATAATACTTGCAAATCTGAATAAATCAAGGAAAGCAAAATTGAAGAGACATATAAGCTATCGGTACTCTATCCATATTTACAACTGTTTTTATATGAATCATTATTTATTTATTTTACTCAGAACACATTACAGTGCCAAGGGTGGAGACATTGAACTCACGGTTAGCAATTTAAATTTTCATAATAGTGGATCAAAAGTACCAGATTAATGTACAGCTAGTATAAATGCGTCCGAAGGTTTTGAGAGAGAGAGAGAGAGAGAGAGAGAGAGAGAGAGAGAGAGAGAGAGAGAGAGACCTACAAAGAGAACAATTGTATAATATATATTGTATACATATATATTGATTATTGTATTTTCATATTCTTACATTTTCACTTTCATATACTTTCAGTTATCCCTTCCACACATGTATGTATACATACCTTTATGCATAAATCTTCAAAAATATAGTATATACATGCGTACTTACATACATAAAAACTGTTCTTTAACATGTATTCCCTTCTGTGGTACATATATATTTACTTATATTTTTTTATTGAAGTAATCCAGTCTGTATCTTTAGCCATATTATTAATCTGTGGTATCAATATTTGGTCACGCCAATTGTTTTCTTTCAAGATGAGTATAAATTTTATTCGATTGACACCGCTCACTTTCTTTGACAACCGCATTTGCTTACTGTAGCTGAATTCACGCTTTTGTTTTGAAACAAATGAATCGTTATCATGAGAACTAAGATCTTTTAAAATATTTTGTTTCTTCTTATTAAGGTCGAAGTTTTGGGGCTTTCTTTTCTCAAAATATAGTACAGTACATTATAGTACATACAATATCCAGCAGTATAGAGAAACAAAATCAGTGTGGAATCTCTTTGATACTTTGCCATATTTTTTCACCTCATAGGATTTTTTTAAGAGTGTAGAGAAAAGTGGAAAATAAGTCAATATTTTTGTGATATAAAGCGCTGTTATTGCTCCAATAATGTTCATAACAGTGTTCATAAAACGCTGTATTTGCTCCAATAATGTTCATAACAGTGTTAATAAACGCTGTTATTGCTCCCAAAAATGTTCATAATAGTATTCATAAAACGCTGTTTATTGTTCCAATAATGTTCATAACAGTGTTCTTAATATTACAAGAATAAATATACCATAGTATAATGATGATAATTTAATAATGATAATACAACAATTAACACTTTCAGACACTGCGCAAGTTCAAATAGGAAAGTATAAGATCTTAAAGGAGGTTCGTATTTATTTTCAAACATAGAGATAACTCTCAGTTAAAAATTTCTAACATATACACAATTAAAGAATAAATGAATTGTAGTTTATCTTGCCTCATTACGAAAAGTAGAGAGTTTTGCCGCGGAAAATTTGCATTTTATCACTTAAATATAATAAAGATACTTCTGAGCAAAGTTTAAATAAAAGCGTTTGAAGAATTTTATCATCAGTGACAAAGAAAAATATATACAAAAAATCATTGACTGATTAGTTTAAATTCCAGCTCTCTCATTAGCCGGAGAGAGAGAGAGAGAGAGAGAGAGAGAGAGAGAGAGAGAGAGAGAGAGAGAGAGAGGATATTTGCTTGAAATGAATAACGGATATATTTCATCGAGTGGGTTTTTCACCCACGAGATGAAATATACCCGTTATTCACTCGGAACAACCAAGTGTTCTTTTTATTTTATGCTCAAATGTATTGTCTAGCAATTTGTATAACAGACTGAAGTAGCAGATTTCGTACTGTAGCCTGCGCCATAATGTCAGCGGTTTACCGTTTATGTTCTGTTTTGTGTATAGTTGCTCATAAAATATCAGTAGTTACATAATGCTCCTTCCCAATTCAAGGTAAAACAGCAGATAAAAACAAAATGAAAAAAAATATATTTGTCTATTTGCTGGGTTTGAACACGGTTGGTCTGGATGCGAGGCGACCATCATTACCTTTACACCTCGCATGCGTCTTACAAAAAAAATTATCCATATCAGGATAATACTAGGTGATCCGGCAGTTTACAAATTGTAAGACTTTAATGGAGAGGATACTGAGGCCATGTTTTACGAGCAAGAGTTATCACTGTATGTCAATCAGGATGACGTATACAAAGTTGAAAAAATTCCGAAGACCAAGAGAATTAATAAAAGGATATATATATATATATATATATATATATATATATATATATATATATATATATATATATATAGAGAGAGAGAGAGAGAGAGAGAGAGAGAGAGAGAGAGAGAGAGAGAGATGATGTATCGTTTAACAGTTGGGAACGAGCAGAGGACTGTATTCCATTAACATAAATGATAGAAACACATTACATAGATACATCAAACAGCAGGAAAACTTTGAGAAAAAAAACGAGTTTTTAGAATGTGGTAAAAACAGTGCGCTAGAAAATGAAGGAGTTAAGACATGCATTTCATGCCAATTTGTATTGATTACAAGACCAGGGAGGAAAGGAAACAACGTCTAAAACATCGTAGTTAAGCAGCAAAATGGTAAATATGAAACACGTGTTAAGAAGACTACTATATAAGCAATGTCCTGTCAAGGTAATTAAAGACATCATAGAACAAATGATAAGAGACAAGCATAGAGAATATGAAGCTGACTCAAACTAATTATTAAAAAGCTGAAAAACGAACACAATGTAATAGACTACAAGTTGGTCTATAAGATTGAATAAATTAAAAGCAATTAACTTTTTCTATGAAAGTAGTGGAAACATATTTGTCTTTTGGAAAACAAAATGCCAAAATTCCGTTTTCAAATAAAGATGGAAGCATCAATTTTCTCTATCATATATTGATGACAAAAATATATCATCACGTAGGAATTGTAGTGTACCTTACGAATGTATCAATAACTTTAATAATCCGCAGGAAATTATTTAAAACCTAAGCTTAAATTATGAATTTTTTACATTTGCAAGGTAAAGTTGTATGAATTATATAAAAATATTAAAGTGGGATCAAAAAGAAATACTCATAAAATTCTGAAAAAAATAGATGTTGTTGCATAGAAATAAATCTATCTGTGACTATCTGTCACGACTCTAGGTCTTAAAAAATATGTAACGGAAAGAAAGTGAAACCAACAATGTAAATAATACCAACAAGCAATTTATTTCCCTACAATGCAAAGTGAAATTCAAGAGATACTTACAATATTGTAAATCAAATTCCAATTAATCCTAAATGTCCTAATCACACGTCTAAAATATAGAGTGTTCCGAATAGTCTTGAATGTCCTGATATAACACAATGATACAATGCAGAATGTCTTTGAATGAGTTCACAAAATTCCAAAGTAATGTACTAATTCAAAAGTCAATGAGCACTTTAGTAATTCCAAATAATATATATTAAATAAACAATCCTCTTGAATTATATCTGAGTTCGACAGCACAAAAATCTGTATAATCTGATCACAAATAGATTCCCACAGACTGATCTAAAACAGGAATTAATTATTTGCTTACCAAATCCCTATTTATACACATTTTCACTTGACTTATATCACAACAGGAT
The DNA here is from genome assembly GCA_029931535.1 of Margaritifera margaritifera. NCBI lineage: Eukaryota > Metazoa > Mollusca > Bivalvia > Unionida > Margaritiferidae > Margaritifera > Margaritifera margaritifera. Next base: position 4,398,701 of record JAQPZY010001579.1, on the reverse strand, counting down.
GTGAAGTAATAAAATGGAAGAAAAAAACCCAACAAAAACCAACAAAAAAAACCAAGTCTAACTGTCAACAAGACTGACCTTGAAGTCAAATGCTTGTAAACCCTCTGTTACAAGTGACCAGAATCTAAAGTACAACTTACCTTCATGGACAAGATTTGAACATATATCATAGATTAAAAATGCATAACACCTCTCCTCATAAAGAAAAAGAAAATTGTATGCAATAAAGCTTTCTTTTACATAGTTGTAAAATATGCATATGAGACTATAATAATAAAAATTACATTGGAAGATGTCTTATGAATTACACTCAGCTGAATTACACAATATATACACAAAATAAACAATATAGTACTTATATACACCTGATCTTTTTCTCTGATGTGTCCAATGTCAACGTTGTATTCTTGCAGCATTAAACCCTACCAACCCCTAAATCACTTGCATCATCATACATTTTAAATAATTGGCTGAAATTTGGTGCTAAAAGAACTGGTGCACTTTTAAGTATGGCCTTTAATTTGTCAAAAGATTCCTGACATTTGTCAGACCAGTGAAACTTGGATTTCTTACTCAACAAATTTGTCAGAGGTTCAGCAATTATGGAACAATTTGAACAAAATTTACGATAATATCAAGCCATACCCAAGAATTGCATCAGTTGGTTTTTTCTACCAGGCACCGGGAATTTAGAAATAGCCTTGACCTTAGCTTCTACAGGTTTAACTTGACGTTGTCCCACAATATGTCCTAAAAATGTGACACAAGCATGGCAAAGCTCACTTTTGCATAAATTAACCGTCATATTTGCATCAATGAGTCGATCGAAAAAATTCCGAATGGTTTCCAAGTGCTCTTCCCAGGCGTCGTTGTAAATAATGACGTCACCCATGTACGCGGCACAATTATCTAGACCAGATGTTAACATGTTCATTTGACGTTCGAATGTTGCCGGAGCATTTTTCATTCCAAAAGGCATTACATTATACTGATAAAGCCCATCTGGAGTTGGAAATGCCGAAATTTCTTTTGCTCTTTCCGTGAGTGGAATCTGCCAGGATCCTTATATAAGGTAAAACTAGGTGACATATTTCGCATTTCCAATTTTGTCGATGCAATCATTCATTCTTGGCATTGAAAATGAATCTGTTTTGGTGACACTGTTGACGTTTCTATAGTCAGTACACTTGCGGAATGTATTAGGCACAAGAATACATGCTGAGCTCCAGTTACTTTTACTTGGTTCTCTAAAATCATTCTCCAGTAAATATTGAATTCCTTTTTTTCCAAATATTCCTGCTTAAGAGGATTCATCCTGTAAGGATGCTGTTTCACAGGTGTAGAATCTACGATATCAACGTCATGATACATTGTATTTGTTCGTGTTGGAACATCAGGAAACAAGTGGTCATACTCATGTAATAACTGTTTTAGTTCATTCCTTTCCTGTTGTTGTAGATGTGGACTTTTCTGGTCCAGATTGTTTAATATTTCTGAACTCTGATGTTTGGTTAAATCAGAGTCGCATTCCATCTTTAACATCCTCACTGTGTGGGACAGGTAAAACTAAATTAATTGAATCATTAACAGCGCTTTCTCTGTCAAAATACTCCTTTAACATATTTATGTAACAAAGTTGTTTCTGTTCCCACCTCCCAGGAGTCTTAATGACATAATTTAAGTCATTTACTTTCTTTTCAACTGTATAAGGACCATACCATTTAGCCCGAAGGGGATGTTGGGGTATGGACAAGAGAGCCACAACTTTATCACCAGGCTGAAAACCCCGTTTCTTAGTGTTTTTGTCATACCTTAATTTCATTTTTGACTGAACAGAATGAAGATTAGTTCTTGCTGCTTCACAAGCCTTTGACAGCTTATATTTGACATCACAGACATAGTCAAGAAGATTAATCTTTGAATCTTCAATTGAAAGAAGTTTCTCTTTCAATAACTTCAATGGTCCACGGACAGTATGTCCAAACACCAGTTCAAAAGGACCCAATGACTCTTGAACCGATTCCCTAACAGCAAACAACAATAAATGAAAACCCTCATCCCAATCTTTCCTGTATCAAAGCAATATGACCGAATCCTATTTTTCAATGTTTGATGAAATCTTTCCAAAGCCTCGTGACTCTCATGTGATAGGCAGAAGATTTAAACTGTTGGATGATTAATTCATGCATAATTTGTTAGATTAAATATACATAACACTATCAAACAACTTTTTGATTTTACGATTGTGATTTTATTTTTTAAAAAAACGTTCAGTGTAGTTTACGTCTTTGTTTCATTACAAATTATATATATTGCTGCGCCAAGAAATGCGCGCATACGCAAATGGGGTGAAGAGAATGATTACGTATGTAGGCGATGTGAGTTTCATCATCAGATCTGACACAAATTGCATTAGTTTTCTTATTGCGTCAGTAAGTTTATATTGGCTCTCTTGGACGGATCCCTATTGTAAATTTTTTTTTCTTTATTTCCGTTTGTTGATCATCGTTGAGTGTCTTAAAAAAGCAAATGGTTTCTTCTGAAATTAGTTCTGAACTAGAAAGCATCTTCGTATAATTGATTACTTTCTTAAGTTCCTATGAACACTTACGATATTGGCTTTGCTTCAGTTTAGTCAACATTACCGAGACGCTCAACATATAAGTTACAGGAAATTGTTTTTTTTTTCCTCGTGATTCCTACTAGTCGGAGACTTTGATGACATCAAGGGTGCAAATGTTGAAATTTACATCAAAATTGGTAACATTTTCATGGTGACCAAATTAGATTCGGTAATAATCGACTATTTGATATATCAGGGATAAACGGTTTCCTATGGAGGATGTATAGTAAATCTGTGTTAACTTTTTCGAAATTCAATCTCTCTATACCGATTACATCCCGTCTGAAACTAAAAACAACACAAAACAAACACAACATTTTTTTTTAAATATATGTATAAACAATACGTATGGCGTCAAAATAGAATATGTCGTCGGTCAGAAAAGAAAAGCAAACTTTAATTGGTGTCCAATATGCCTGCATTTTATAAGAAACTCATACAACAAGCAATTTCTGCAGCACTTCAGCAAAAGCAACTGAAATTCCACAAATGCCACATATGTGGTCAGCCTATGATACTTCAGTTTATGAATAGAACACTTGCGTTATACCCTTGCATAAAGATCGACAAAGAAGGCAAATTTATGTTCCATTGATCTTCATGTTTTGATATAGGCTCTAAATTAAGAATAAAACATATTCAAGAACGAACCGGTCATATTGCACTACATACATAACTGACAATAAGAAAAAAGATAAAGTCTTATCATTACAGAATAAAGTGTACACAGATGGCATTCGACATAGATACTCTAATATATCGTTGAAGAAGTTTAATTTTCTTTTAAAGGGAGAGGGCTTAATATAAGTGCTCCGCGCTTGTTTTCCAATCATGGGATACTATCTTTAACGTTTACAGAACAATGTAGCAATGTATAATATAGCCTCGTTTATTTTAACTCCTCGGTGGACACGAGAAACGTAAGATAAAACAGTTCAGATTAACTGCTGCGGGTTGTACAAGATCATGTTTTGGTTTTGTGGAGTTTAACGCCATTTTTCAGCACATGATAATCTATACATGGCGGCCAGTATATTTAGTAGAGAAAGAACCCTAAAAGAGCCCGAGAAGAACCACCCACCCACGGGAAGCTAGTGGCAATCTTTCTCACATACCCACGTTGGTGTAGCCAAGACTCGAACTTACCCGGACAGAGGTGAGATGTGTGGGTTATCTGTAAAAGCGAGCGACATATACCCATTCGGCCACTCGGGCTCCTTGAACCAGATCAGCATGGTACGAGGGCGTAAGATTTCAGATTAATGAGTTATAATTTGTTCCAAGCAGAAGTATATAGTTAAAAACTAATTTTCCGTTGTTCGTTGTCGATTTTTATTGTTGTTGTTGCATATATATATATATATATATATATATATATATATATATATATATATATATATATATATAGAGAGAGAGAGAGAGAGAGAGAGAGAGAGAGAGAGAGAGAGAGAGAGAGAGAGAGAGAGAGAGAGAGAGAGAGAGAGTTATAATTTCGTCATAAGCAGGAATGAAATCCGTACCGCAAGGAAGGGCACCTATCACCTATCTCCATTATCAGGGTAGAGTGGCTTAGGGCGCTGGTGTATAAGAGCTATGCGTTCGATGTGTTCGCGGCAAAGGTTTGATTCCAGCTTGGGACGATTTGTAACTCACTAACGTATTTTGTTATATTGGTGTAATTACACACACACACACACACACACACACACACACACACACACACACACACACACACTAACACACTAACACACATACACAGACACACAAATCTAGATAGATAGATAATTAGATAGATAGTGTATTAATCAATTAGACATGTTTGATGCGATGGGATGTAATGTGATAAGGACGCGTACATTCAAGCAATGTAATTAAAAAACTTACAACAATAACAATATGAACACATTGCTTAAACAGTTACACTATTGAAGTACCTAACATCAGGGCTTAACAGAATAAGATAAATGCAGAGGAAAATCCATGCTCCTTTCTAACTCAGCAGGAAAAAGATATTCTTTATTCTTTATACCAGAGAAAGTTGATTATTTTTCCAGACATTATGTTGAAACAATACGTTGCTCCCATCAGGATATGACAAGCATATCGAGATAAAAGCGAGAGAGGTCTTGTAAATGAATCAACCCTTATCATAGTTATCGAAAGGATTTTTCTACTGAAACGGCCATTCTCATGGGAAATATCGTGAAATAGTCAAAATGTCTACATTTTGGGATCTGAACTCTGGTGTGAATGCACTTCGCCCAGTACATTGAATTCCTGTATCACATAATATCTACAGCACGCAATAATATGGGTGTATATCTGTGATTGGCAATAGGAACACCTTTGAGTGTTACGATAAACTTTTATTGCAATTTATTTACATACTGGCGACGGCTGTCGCTATTAATATTGTCTATGCTAGCTCTCAATTAGAAAAAAAGTGTGAGGCCATGATATGTTTTTCCTCCGTTTGATTACTTTCGAGATATAAGACGATTGGCAAAATAACATATCTGTGCTAGCCGCATTTCGAAAATTGGTTTGGTTTAGTTTTGTGTATTGCGGCACAGCAACACAAGTAGGTTATTTAGTACTGACAGCAATTGGAGTAAAGTGCCTTGCCCAAGGATACACCACGGTAGCCAACCCGGGCTGATCCGATGGCAGGTTTTGAACCCGCACTCTTTTGGTTGCGATTCCAGCACGCTAACCATAAAGCCACCGTGGCTCCTGCATTTCAAGAAAAGATATTCGTTTATTCATCACTATATAAAAATGACCCTGTAAAATGATATAAATCTTGTTTTAAAGGAAGTATGATATTCTGTATATTGAGAGGAGAATCAACGACCTGCGGCACCCCCCCCCATTCCCCCGCCGCATCTCAAGATAATTTCCTACATTGTGTGTGGGAGGGGGTCGGAGGGAGGGAGGCGGAGGGACCTGTGTCAAAAGATGGAAGACGAGACGAATAATAAGATATTCTTCAGATAAAATTAGATCATCATTGAATGTTACTAAAATCCGTTTTTTTTCACTGTGTACTGAAAATTATGCATTGCTTTTTTTTTTTTTTTTTTTTTTTTTTTTTTTTTTTTTTTTTTACCTCACTGCGATACTTTTAGTTACATGTCAGTCTACAACGGTGTACCGAATGTTATGACGGTCTTGAACCCCATACATCCGGCTGGGTGGGTCAAGACGGCCATAATATTCCGTACACCGCCGTAAACTAACCTAACATGTAATGAACTTATTACCTCATTAACCTTACATAAACTTATTTGTTGAAATAATAACGCAGTAAATAGATGTTTTCAAAGACCGTTATATCTTAAGAGTACCAAACTTAACCGTAACATTAAATGCTATAATTAACAGACCAAGGCTTTCTTCACATTAAACAAGCTAATTCACACTCCTGACCTTTTTAACATGTCACAAATTGGCACAATAAATGCAAAACATAAATTTCAACAACCAAGTAACAACTGTCACCTCGAAAAATGGCTGATTGGAATTTACCACAGTCAATTTATTTATTATTTTATTATGACCTCTGTCTTCCCAATATCAATCCCATCATCCTATGTCAGGAGCGTTTGGATCACTTCGAACATTTCTGCATTACCTTTAAACCTCAGCCGATTGAAACGGTTGGTTGAAGTGTTTGAGATAATCATAGCTGCTCAGGTAAGAAAACTAAATGAGAAAAATAGCTGCTACTTTAGTGTCTTTGGTGCGTTACATAGGTTTCACAAGGCATTGCAATAACTTACATTGAATCGTACGTCTTTTTCTAGATGGCAGCGTCTGATTCAAAGCATGTTTGACCGTATTTTTACTATAAGCAATCTATCACGATAAGGATATAGCGCGCCAAAGACACGGAATCATCAGCTGTTTGCCTCAGCTGGTTTTCATGTCTCGTTGGCTCTGATTTCTTCAAACACTATGACCAATTGTTGCACTGTAATAATGTGAACATAGCCGTATCCCCGTGACTTACAAAGTCTCGTGATCTAACGCGGCTCCTGAGAACGTGATTTTCGTAATGTAGAAATGGTCAATACATTAGAAATTTGCATTTTAACTTCTGAAGCAGAGGTTGTGCGTTGTTTTGCTTTACCCAGTTGTGTATTGCCAGTCTTCACGTGATTTACAATTCTCTTATAAGTCACATGATCTAGTTATAAGATAAGATTTATTTAAAGTCGGCATGATTTAAAACAACAGTTCAACATAAGCTCTAATGAGCCTTTTATCGACGTTATATCCTGGTTGGAGTTCTTACAGCTCATACAAATAGTTTTTAACAGAAATACTGTAATTTATATGTTCATAATTGACCAATCATATTCCTAGATTTTTGTATATGAGTTAATACAATATTGTTCAACGAGTAAATCGATACCAGAAAAAAATAAAATAAATAAAAGAAACAAATATTCATTTCAGGTTTTCCGAGCATTGAAATACTGAGATCATCAAATAAATAATATATGTTTAAAAACAAGCTAGATTTTTTTTTCTTAACAAAGAACACAAATGGCCCACCATAGTACCTTCCAAATTAGCTAAACTTAAAACTTAACCTGACATAGGGATGAACTGACCGACAATGTTAACGTTATTAGCCCTTTCCATGTTAACATTATTAGCCCTTTCAATGTTAACATTATTGGTCCTCTCCATGTTAACATTATTAGCCCTTTCCATGTTAACATTATTAGCCCTTTCAATGTTAACATTATTAGCCCTTTCAATGTTAACATTATTAGCCCTTTCCATGTTAACATTATTAGCCCTTTCAATGTTAACATTATTAGCCCTTTCCATCTTAACATTATTAGCCCTTTCCATGTTAACATTATTAGCCCTTTCAATGTTAACATTATTAGCCCTTTCCATGTTAACATTATTAGCCCTTTCAATGTTAACATTATTATCCCTTTTAATGTTAACATTATTAGCCCTTTCCATGTTAACATTATTAGCCCTTTCCATGTTAACATTATTAGCCCTTTCCATGTTCCTATAACAGTCACTCTCTTTTACAACAACCCTGTATATCCAGTCAGGGCCTAATTTTGCAGTATGATCATTTAAACTACATATTTAACCTCTCTTCAGCAGCCACCTCCCCTAGGGAACGGCCATTTATTTCTAGGGGTGGCTGAGGGGACTTGGGATTTTCTTTCGAACCAGGATATTTTATTTTTATTTTACCTCAGGATAATTTTTTTTCTGAACTAATATAATGGATATAATTAGTTCTTTCTTCTTCTGCAAATCGGAGGAAGAATATTTTTTTAAGGTATTTGGGGGCCGGAATGTTTTCTACCAAAAATCCCCACCCCTGAAAGTGAAATGATCGGTCCCCTAACAGCCAAAATGTATCTTTCCCGTTGGCGGCGGCTCAACAGACGCTTCACTTTATGCTAAAAAAGAAATGCCAACGATACACCCGTTATAGTATTCATTAACAGTTGCTAATGTAGAAGAAGGCATTTATATGAACATAGAACTATAATCCGTAGAAATCGGTAATCGTATAAATATCAGTACCATGTTTACAAAACGCATGATTCCTATTTGCATTCTGGCTACACAATTTTCATTTGTTCATAAGATTATCTGTATGTACCAAAGTATTCGTTAAAACTGGAAGAATCGTTTTAAGAATAAATTTGAAATATCTATCTATATATATTATACGCGGCAGACTGCGCTGACCTCAGTCTGTATCTCGGTTTAGAGTAAATACGTTGACAAGGTTCAATATATTATAGGTCACAGTGACTCAAAGAGTCATCAGTCTGCTTTGCAAGAGCAGTAACAGGAACAAAGCCAAACAATGTCTCAAAAGCTAACTGTCCGGGGATGTAAGTCTCTTACACTGCCAGCATTCTCAGTGATTCGAATGACAATGTGAATTTGAATATGTATCAGGTGTAATGCATTAAACATTCCGCCTTTCCCGTTATAAAGGGGGGAAGTTCAGTTTGTAGCAACATTTGAACTCCCATTTTATATCACGCTGAGTGACCACGACTGCCACTCATTATTGTCCCTAATTTATTTACAGATCATCCCAATTAATGCTGGAATCCATAATTATAAAGCCAAAGCACTCTGGTAATAAACAAATGCAGTCTAGCCCTTCTTTCCGGATATTTTGCTTCGCCCTAAACTCCATTCTTGATTGATAATAGAAAACAAAATACATGCACGTGGTCATGGGCAATATGCATTACCAATCAAAATACATAATATGAAATTTACAAAATATAACTCAGTGGAGTGCCCCAAATCTAAGATCTTGACCACAGTTAGTACAATTGAGTAAAATGTCCATGTTTACTATACTTGATAATATTTATAGGTTACTGCATTTTTACGGGAAAATATGAACGAGTTTTTCTGAGCTATACTGCCCGACGTTAGGAGTGCATTATAGCTCAGGAAAAAAACGAGTTCATATTTTCCTATACAAATGTAGTAACCTTTCTATTATATACTCATTTTTTTTCTACCTAATGCTGAATAATAAAAAGAACACACCACAAATAACAAACTTGTTGAATTTCTGCTAAATTCCAAAGTAAATACACAACCGTAGTTAAACAAATACACAACAGTATTCATGCGAACATAGCACCTCCCAGCGACCTTTGAACCTGGTAGCGTACCGCGCGCTCAGTCAACAACTTTTCCAGTTGGTCTGGAATGGAGGGATTTTGTTTTTCTGTCGATCCAGCTAAATTCTGCTTCTGTAGTAGTGATGGACTGGAGTTATTAGCTGGGTCTATTCCGTACGATGATCTTGTGTCTGGAGAGACTGGCCTTGATAAGCTAGCTGCACATGTGTTGATGTTCTACCATTGCTAGTTTGAAATCATAAGCTGGAAAAATATGAAATTCTTTTAATTGAAATTCTTAAGGAGATGCAGGATTCCATATTTTTTTGTTAGGGAAGATCAAATTCATTTCGCTTTGGAGTGCAGTAAATTCTCCTTTGGAATGTGATTTCTGAGGGAAATGTAGTCTAGATTGCAGAACAATTTCGCTTTGAGGATCTATTTTTGAATCCTGTATAATTCTAATTAGCAAGTACAGAAAGTACATTTTGAGGAAATTCAAACTGCAGAAAGGTAAGTACATATATTTCCATTGTTATTACCAGCTATAGATGACATATATTTATGCCCTGTCATGTTGGAGGGACCCCAGCTTTTGATAGGGTTGTCACAGTGGACTTTCGTACCGAATGGTTGGTGATTCTCACCTGCATTTCTGCCCTTTCTGAGGCCAATTTCATCAGAGATTCCAGCTGATTAACTCCGATGGGTCTAGGGCAATACCTGCAATTCTAAATATTTTCTTCCTTTAAAAGCTATCTTGTTTCCATTTTTTGCAGAGTACATTTTTAATTGTCGAACGTTCTTTTCTCTTTTACTAATTTATTTGTAAATCTCTTTGATTTCTTATATCTTTCAACGTTTACTGATCCATTTGATTCTGGAAATTTTGTGTGTGTATACACATTTGTTTTACGATTTCTTTCTTTTTTTTACTTCCATATCTCTTCATTTATGTTCTGTAAATTGATTGATTCATTCATTAAAGTGTCTGAATTTATTTAGGACTTTGTTTCTTTGTTTATTTATTTCTTTTTTTTTTAAAAATAAGGTCATTCATTGATTCCGCAGAAATATGATTACCATATATGGGACGTTCTGCTAGTTTTTGCACCTGAATTGGGTTCAAATAAATGGGGCTGTCGTCGATCATCATTTCTGAGGGTCTCCGTTTCAGATACTGCAGGTAAAGATGAACTGGGTCTCAATCATTCTGTTCTGGTGGGGAAAAAACGCAAGTTATTGTAATCATCCCTCCCAATACCGTAAAATGTTTTGCTATCCCTCTCAGCACATTGAAAATACTGGGTACCGATGGATTCTGTCAATACTGATACATAGAGGATATCAAAGGAGTAATGATTTAATATTGAATTTATGAAACGAATTGAATAATTTCTAGTTTTTGCTAGCCTTGGCGAGCAAAGGCTGGAGATTATTTAACGAGTTTCATAAATTTAATATTAAATCATTACCCATTTGAGATTCTATTTATCACATTGTTTTTGTTTCAGTGAAAAGAGTTTAGATAGAAAGAAGACCAGATGAATTGCGGCATTTCAGACGCTGCACCGTTCAATTCTTGCGCGTGAAAAATAGTCCCAGACACGAGTCGAATCAATAATGTACAATTCGATAAGCAGTAACATTTAAAGGTAGAATTAAACAAAAAAATACAAATTATATTTCAACGAGCATCTGTCCTTCAAAATCAATAGAACATTTAACACGGACAACATAATTTTTCAACACTGGATATCCGATGGAAATTTGTGTGTGAATTCACATAGTTCACTCAGGTCAGGTCACCCGGAGTATTTGACACGCCATATACATGGATTTCGATGAGACTATTTACAATGTTTCCACCGAACAGTGTGTCGACTCCACTATGGACATTCAGCACATATGCAGTATTGGATACGGCAACAACAAAAAACGTAGCATTCCAGTTGTTGGATATTCGTGTGAAGGGATGATCACTGGATGCAGACATTTACTAAATCTAGACTATAAAGCTGTTGCTGTGTATAGTGATTCCAGATTTAATGCTTTTGTGACCGGATATTTACATTATTATATTTGGAAGAATGATGTGGTTGAATAACTTTCTGTCAGTGGGAGATAAGCATTTTTCGACATTCTTTTCATAAGAGAGGAAAATTTATTTACTCCTATAGGTTGACATTTAAACCACGCTTGTCCTGTGATTGGGATGCAATGTATTCAACTCATGTTCTAGCTTTAGTTAGGCATTCGGAGAATTTTATGTAGGGTAAATTGGCTATATTCCAACATACCTAACCACTATTGTGCTTTTTTTGATAGTCGACCGTTTTTTCCCAATGTCCGTTGGGCTATTGATTGGAAAGACGGCCGCCATATTGTCGATAGTAATAGTAAAAAGAAAGGTTCCAGAAGGCTGGGCAAGGGAAATTCCCATGGTCGCAGCCAATCAATAATGAGAATACTGCGCAAGAATTTCATGGGCATCATTGGACCAAACAGATTCAAAGAAAGTGATATGTTAACGTGTTGACATATCAAAAGTATTAAACCGCAAACACGGTATGTACAGACACTGTACCAACTATGTGATAAATCTCTAAACTTTAAATTTCTTTGTCCGTCTCGACCTCTAAATCCAAACATTTTCCCAAAAATGTAAAACGGGGAAACTGGAAAGCAGCTGGAGTGTGAGAGCCCATTTCACAAGCGAAAAACACGACTTCTTGGTCATCTTGCTTTTCTGCCAAATTCCGCCTTCTTCTGCTGCATTTTTGTTCGAATTTAGTGCTCGAAGGACTTGTAAAATGGGCTGTTTCTGAAATAGACGGGATAGCCCTTGACATTAAGATGCCTTTCTATGTTATTTATTCATAGATTCTAGAGAGCATAGATCATGGTCTGAATCAGGAATTATATTTTCAATACAGTGTGTCGCACGTTTGTTGTCATAAATCCATCGCTGGACATTGCGGATATCACGTTCAGTTGCTTGTTTTGTTCAAAGTTTCTTTTTGGGACTTAATGAATTCATCCACATAATCAACTCTATCATCTCTACTTTCAAATGGCTCAAACAGCTTATTTAGTTCATCCACAGACAAATCTAATAAATCAAAAGCGCTGGCGTCTGCTACATGGGTGTATATTGTTTGTTTACAATAAAAAGTAGTTCCTAACACTCAATACTCTATTTTTATACACTCCCTTTAGACACACGTGTCAAAACTTTGTGTCCATGATTCCCATCGTGGATATATCTGGAGTCCCTGACGAAAAAATTGTAGTTCCATTTCTAAAATCTGGATTACCATGAATCGTTATTTAGGTATGAAATGCTGTGGTGTAAACGTTAATTATACGAAAGTAAACAATGTACTGGCCCATTGTCAGCATTCTTATTCTGTCCAATTAATTCATGAATTGAATTGCATAAACTGGGGTCAAATTAACTTAATTCAGACTTTTAGGAAGGAGTCACTATCCGAACCAAGAGCTAACTATAAAATGTTATCTTTCAAAGCCAGTACTGACCTGCCCTTCTTCACAACCACACTTAAAATGTCTTTATAGTATAAAGTGAAGCATTATTAATTATGTTTTTTAGTGATTCTGTTTTTCACAGTAGGATTTTCACATTCAGAACACAAAAAATTTTATGCTACTTTCAACATTAAAATAAACACGATAAGAATAAAATCTTGCATAAACCGAAGTGTTTAATGTGATCTGCCAAAATAGATTTGTCATTTGGTGAAACAAATAAATATCTTTTTGTTGCATTATAATAGCCTATACTAAAACTATAAAGTGGACAAACGATTCGTGTTTTCACACATCAGCATTATTGTCTTTTCTTTGTGTATGAATATCTAGGTTGGCACTCGAATTTTCCAAGTGGTCACCAAATTTGGTCACATGAATATTATTCGATTATTTGATGTACCATAAATGGTAGCAATGTGGAATTTTCCTTTCCGGGTCTTGCTCTTATTTACTGTAACTTCAGAATTTATTCATTTAACTTTAGTCTTCACATCATTTAAAAAAGTTGTAATTGTTATTTTCATCTTTCTCTCAATTTATTTTATTGTAAAGGTAGTAGTTCATTGAATTCATGCTAAATTATATATTTCTGCAAGTTTCTTCCTTCAAAAACTAAGTCTCTAACGTCATTAATCCAACCTTGAGAAAACGTTAAACTTAGCGGCCGATGGTGACTTTTCAATCTCAACTGGTTGACAGCAGGAGCAACCCTTTTTCTACCTAATGCGAATTTGTTGTTTAAACTGAAATAAATCGCAATATGAAACAGATGACCCCTCTGGCAATTTTGTACATGACATTCGAAAGATACACTTTTCTTTTAGAAATCAATTACCGAATTTAAACAAAAATGTATTTACCGGATCTGTTTATATCGATAAGACTGAGTTCGTCATGGAATCGAGTGAATAATCGAATCAATTGCCCATCATGCCTGCATAACCTTGTTATTGCTAGTCACTCCCAATTTCTCGTTGCTGACAGGTCAGGGTTGATGTTCTCCCCTTTTCTCTCTCTCTCTCTCTCTCTCTCTCTCTCTCTCTCTCTCTCTCTCTCTCTCTCTCTCTCTCTCTTATCCAGCCTCTTTCGGTCATCAAACTTAGCATGGGATGCCTCTTCTCTTTACCCTCTAAGTGGTTACGCATACTTGTATCGATGGATGGGTGGGTAGGTAGGTAGGTAGGTGAGTATATTTTCCCCTTCAAGTAGAACATTACCCCACTCTCGTTACGTCAGATATCGTCCGATCGGAAATCAAACAGATACCAAAGGTTATCAGGTCAGGACAAACCTGACAGTCGATAAATAAACATAATTTCAGAAGATTAATGTACTTTCTAACGGCTATTTCATCTCTAACTCACTCTAACATCAACGATACATAACAGTTCACGTCTTAATTATACAAATGTATAAATGAAATTCCCTTCATGGCTTAACTACATACGTGGCAGTGAATACTCACTCAGCTCTTTAGCAGACATAATTCATCTCATTTAAGACAGGTAAATTCACACAGATTCTCGCAACTTGTATTAAATAAAGTAAAGTATGAAATTCTTAGAATACATGATGACTATAACAATCAAGACGACAAATTCAAACATTTCGTCAAACTCATATAAAGAAAATTGTTGTACGAATTCAGATAAATGAACTCAAACAAATAGTTATACTCATATCAAGAAAATTTATGCACGAATTCAAACAAATAATTATATTGATATCAACGAATAGCATGAGATTGATGCAGATACCTTGTGCTTTAGAGACTAGCTCGCTTCTACCACCAGAATCGTGTCCCTCAACTTCCAGACACCTGTCCCTCGAACAATTGTTTATACGAGAGAATTTCGCCTTATTCATGCTCCGAGTAAAGAACCTCCTGGCCTTTGTCAGGAAACTTGGACTGACTAAATTTTGCGATGTGGAATATTTAAAACAGGAAATTTCGTCTGGGAAACATACCTCTTATTTAGCGTAGCCAATCAGGATTAAACATATTTTATAAATACACGCCCATCGTGGTTATCGTAACCCTCTAGATTTCGCGCGCTATTTAAATAACCAATTCTGGAAAATTTCAAAAGATGACAATATTTCAAGTGGTTTCACAAATAGTCTTTGTATCCTCTCAACTTTGATATTTTCGATACATAAACCACAAATTAACCTAGCCTTTTACATCTGTCCAAAGAATCAATCGCGCCCCAAACAGGGACATTAAAACCATCGCAGTCTAGCGATTTAATATGGTACCTTTCCTCATAAATCTGATTAATTGTTACGTGCCACACTGACCACAGAAATACTACGCTCCACGAAATACATCGACAGAAATTTGCACCCTTACAGCGTATTTTTATAGTCATCTGTTTACTATTGATCGGACTGTGCTCTCTGGGGCAAGGCTTCTTGGTTCGGCCGCGGAATGACTAAATGTCTTGGTGGTTCAGCTTGGAAAGCCGCGAGCGTGCGAGATTCTCTTTTGCAAACACCTTCAGAAGTGTCATGTGCAAGGCCTGATTAAAGGCGGAGCAAATGGAGCAGTTGCTCCAAGGCTCCCACCAGGCGGGGGCCCTGCAACGCAGTGAAATGGTATTTTTATGTGGGGCGGGGGCCAGCTTTTTGAAATTGCTCCTGGGCTTCCTACTACCTTAATCCGACCTTAGGCATATGACGTCATGACTGTTGTTACGCGGATGCTAGTTGACAGTAAATTTACCGAGGAAGCTTTCTTGGATGTCGTGGTAGCATGATATTGTAGATGTGACTATGTAGTGTACCCTGATATTGTCTGAAGTCGGTGAAGTGTGTTGGCCGCTGTTTAACGTGGAAGCGCCAGGTTTCTTTGTCGCCGTGTTGGGGAGACCTGTGGTTGGTAAGAGTGATGCCATGGAGGAAGTTTACATTGTGCTACGGTTTATGTCGATAACTGTTGGGCAGCTAATAAGAATCGATATAGCTCGACCGAAAAGAATTTCGTCGTGGTAGCAGAAGGTGCCTGTGTTTTTGACCAGTTGTCGGTGACTTGCTTGTTGAACGGAGATATTATTCGATGCATAGGATGCATATGAGTTGTAGCAGCGGAAGGAGGTGGCGCTCTGTCACCTTGCTTCAGTTTACTTTGGAAGACTGTCAATCAACTAGTAAGAATCGTTATTTCTCTGACGTGGCTGTCGTCTTGCTTGAAACTGAGTTTGCTTGAGAAGATCCTTATATATTTGCGTTTGAAACCTGCTATTAATACAGGAAATGAAGTCTGCAGCCTTGAGAGCTCATTCAGTGCTGTGTCATGATTGGTTTAACTTTTCGTTTCTTTCTTTTTATATATCTATTTAATTGAGAAATTATACTTTTTCTTTCGTTTCATGCGAATAGCGGTTCAGGTGCCTGACCTCCCGATTTTAGTGTTATGTAATCCTGTTTGAGAATAACGAATCGGGTTGGTTGTTGATTCTTGAGGAGAAATCAATTGCCATTCATGACCACAATTATGACGCATGTGATCTCTGGGGGACGAGTGAGCATGAGAGGCGTGGGTAATATAACAAACCGAGGGTATGTGCTATTGTATTGATGTCTTCGTTTATTGCTCTGTTGATTTTAGTGATTATTTATTTGATTATGGGAAATCGGTGTTGGAATGATATTTCTCAAAAAGAGTGATTAGCCATTTACTAGGAGCTAGTAATTATGCAATTACTAGGAGCAAGCGTCGTAATGTACAGTATTCAAAAGACTTTATGGTAGCATGGACTAATTTCATAAAATGGTTTCTCCCTAATTTCCTAACATAAGCGATTCTCGCGATATTCTCACGTGTAAGTGTTTGGTAATATTTGGTAATTTGACATAGGAATAATTCTGTGTATTAGGTATTTGTGTAATGATTAATAGTACGTGATATGAAATACCCATGCACAGCTTAGAAAAATGCTTCCTATTAAATCATATAAATGCAAGAAAAAACATGCAAGTGTGAAATTAGAGTCTCAGTAATGTGTGGTCGTTAGTCTGATTAGCGGAAAATTATTTGTGGTATTAGTATATTTAAGAACTCTTCAATTGACAAAGCCTGTTATCTTGAAATCGTTGGAAAAAAAGGGAAACATCGACATCAAGCCAGCCTCACTTGAGGTCGATCTTTCCTCTATTTCGACATTGTTTGTTCTGCTCGGTAGTGAGGTGTTCCTGGATCCCTTGCATGTTACTATGTTAATATATATATATGTATATATATATATATATATATATATATATATATATATATATATATATATATATATATATATATATATATATATATATACCTTGAAGTATAGAAGTATAGACAAAAACCTGAGTAGTGTTTTTAGCAAAGTGAATTAAAGAATGACTAAATATAGACATAATGATTACACAGAAACAAAGACCTTTGTCATAATCAACACGAGGGAAAAAAACTGTATCAAAGAAATTGAAAATAGATAGATGAATATTCGACAATATAAATTATTGTATGCAAGAGAAAACGGTATAACTCCTGTAGCGAATGTATATTGAACAAGAACAAAATATCTGTCAAGTGAAATTAAGAAGCAAGGGAGCGATGAAAAGTAAAAAGTATTTTCTTATGCAATGTACAATTCTTATCAATAATACAGGCCATGTAATGCATACATATTTAGAACTACTCTAAAAAAATAGAAAGATGGGGAACCAACATTTGTCTGTCTTGTCGTGGTAAAGCCAACGTGGGCATGTGAGAAAGCTTTCCTGTAGTTTCACGTAGGTCGGTGGTTATTTCCTGGGTCTTCCTCCACCAAAATATATTGGCCCCCATGTATAGCCTATCATGTGCTGCAAAATGGCTTTAAACCCCACAAAACCAAAAAACTAAACATTCTCCCCGTAAAACCGACGCTTGGAGCACAGAGACCTTTGCTTAACCCTTGCATTTGTCCCAAAATGAACGGCGGAAAAGGACCCTTGTTAAATGAAGCCTGGATTTACCAAAATTGATTGGCCCTACTCTCTAGTGCTTTACCTACAAAATGACGGATGGGCATGTGATAAGCAACTGACTAAGGATTCCAAATTTCTTCACTACGCTTCGATTCTGCTTATTACATTGTTATTCGATAGTGGATGTTACCTAGGTGCATACAGAATGTTTTGCAGGGCCCAGTTTACTCCCCATATAAAAAGCCGTATACTCCTAAATGCTGAACACCATAATCTGAGCACAAAGAGCCTCTCAAAGGGATAGAGAGATAAAATAAATATCTCAATCCATACCTCAGTCTTCATTGCGTGAAAACGTAATATTCGTTTAAGAGGTGCATTTATTGCACGTGTTTACATTATAACTAAATACTTCAAGATTATATACACCCCATAATTTTGATAACATAGTTATCAGTTGTTTGATTTCAGATGCGTTGGGTTATACTGCTCAGCTGTTAATTGCATTACACCAATAATGCCATAACATCCATATTCTTGACACTGTTGTCAGATATATATATATATATATATATATATATATATATATATATATATATATATATATATATATATAAAAATTGTATTTACAAAGTGTTGAAAATATGGACGTGTTTAAATTTATTACACACCATAGCAATGACATGGAAATCTAGAAATCAAGAAATTAAGAACTCGAGAGGATGTTCTGCTGAGGTAGTCTTTTTTTGCACGGTTATGAATGCGTCTCTGTAACGTAACTTATCGGAGGGGAAACCATCTTGCAATCAGCAGCCAATATTTAAAACCAGTCTCAGTTTGTTGTAACAGCAGGGGATCCAGGGACCATTAATTAACTTTTCCTAGCTAGCCATTCTCTTTTATTTCTTGCTCTATTATATTTCAGACTAAGTTCGTAGTCTGCGAGTTGTCAGATTAAGACTCAACCAACAGGTGGCATATCCTTGCCCAATTTAAATAATGCTTTTGAACCTTCTTTCGACTACATACATGTATTTAGAAAAGAAATAATTTAAAGTGTACATTAATTTTTCAGTGTGGGATTTAATCATTTGTATAATGGGTTGCATGGAAAAACAAATAATTCAACGTAATTGACTTAAACAATATTTCACGTTTAGTTATTTGATTGTTTTACGCTTATTCTATTGACTAAATATTTGTATCTCTCTAAGTGAGGGTGATTGCGGTACAATGCAGGGACCACCTGTGTGCATTTGGCTTAAAATGGATCGTTATAGGAGGTATTCAAACAAATGTGCAGCTTAGCTGGGCCTGTTTTGCCAAGGAGACCTTTGCCATTCATTTTGCCTGTAATTTGCCAAACTGATGAAATTCAGCAAGCAGATGAACAGAAGTTGTTAAGTGTGCAGTAGGCAGATAATTAACTCTTACACCACAAATTTTTAATTAGAATGTAAGCGTAAGAACTAAAAAATCAAAACTTTCTTTACAGGCAGTTCAACGTGTATGCGTAGCAGCAGCTCCTGGATGATTTATAAATACAAACCAGTTGTTCATTCTTGTATATTGCTAAATGAGTTTAGTGTAATTTAGGACTTCTAGACCGGTATTTGGTTTCTAAAGAATTTGCTAATGAGCGAAACTTGTTGAATCAAGGCAACATCCGGCTTACAATGATCACATGCGTAACCTGGAGGATGAGGACTGAGAGTTGGTGGGTTCTAATGCACCTAAGGTTGATATGTTCTAGGAACAAGGAAGAAATTGAGTCATATGCGAGTTATTGTTGACCAGATCATCAATGACTATCGATTCCTGCTTATTTGCTATGACAAACGAGGTTCCCCCCCCCCCCCCCCATCCTGACTGTGGGTATGCGTGACAGGAAAAACTTGCAAAGTTTGAATGAACTAAATGGCAGTTTATAGGTATATTGAATGTGAAGAAATATAACTTGATCAGATTTTGGTGGCTTGTCCATACACAAGTCAAATATTGGAGTGTTAGCATAATGGATAATAGTAACAATACATACAACAGGTCCTATAGAATAGTACCAAGAGAGAATGCAAATGAAATATTCCATAAAACAGAATTTTTAATGTTATTCCCATTAATTAAATCAATCTAAATTAAAGGTTTTGTCAATTCTCTCAGGCTTATAATTGCATACAGATGTGAAGTTATGTACTAAGAACGAAACAACAGTAAATTCTGTAAAATGCTATGTCTTTCCTATTTTGCTGGTACAGTACATAATTAAAAAACTTAGATTAGACAGTTTAGCAGAAGTAGGTCATTACAACCACAATTTATTTTCTGAGAGTGTTAAGGCCAAAAAAAAAAAAAAAAAAAATTGTGTTTCCGGTCGGCCGACCGTCCCTGTTTCTCATTACCAATCCTATCACTTCCTCCCCCACAATTTTTTATATTAAAAAATCACATTGTCGAAATTGATTTGTGCAACTAACTGAGCAGATTTTGCCCAGCACTTTGAAGCGCTTGAAATATTATTTGATTTATATATAATGTTTTTTTTTATAAAAAAAAGAAAAAGAAATTACCTACCTACCCTAATTTTAAAACCAGTGTAATAGGAAACATATATATATATATATATATATATATATATATATATATATATATATATATATATATATATATATATATTTGCCTAACATACAGGCTAAAGGTAAATGCACACATCAAATTGTATGCCTATATACGTCATAGTGTCTTTGAAACCGAGCTAGATGTATTTAGCGATCAAGAGTGTCTAGCACACTTTGCCAAACTAATTATGATCACTGGATACATCAAACTACAATATGTTTGAAGCTCTACTTTGCTAAAGTGTCGCCCCTATTTTTTAACTGCTAACATTAATAATGAAAAATTCCGTAAATCTGTTTTGAGTCGACCCTCACTATCCGATGTATTTGTGCAGACACTACCCAGATAGCACACCCACGCTGGGCCAACGTTCTACCAACGTGGCTAAATGATGCTAGCTCAACGTCATTTTGCTCACTTACCCTCTGTTGGGCAAATGTGTAGGGCCAACGTTGGCCAAATAGTTAGCATTGTTGAACCAACGTCAGGCCAACGTCACAATTTAATGATGATCCGTCGGGTCAACGTTGGCCCAATATGTTGGCCCAACGTCGTTTAGCCAAGTTCGGCTGACGATGGAGACAAGTTGGTATCGATTGGGCCAACATTGGCCCAACGGAGGGCCAGTGAGCAAAATGATGTTAGACAGTTATGTGTGATGCCACGTGATATTTTACATGAATCGATGTGTGTAACGTTCTAAGTAAAGATCCTATCTCGGATGATTTAATCCTCAAAAGAAACAACAATTAAATATTACAAAAATATAATCTTAGTTAGATCTAATATTAAAAAACCTATAATATAAAAGGTCAGATTTAACCATCCCGGCCATGCCATGCTTTAATAAAGCTATGCCGTCTGGTTTCCGCGAACGAACATTTTTGTAATTTCTGTGTTGAATATGATTCTCAAATATATGTAAATATACAAATTCTAAATTCATGAAATAAATCTACTTACATGATACAGTATGAAAAATATTCCAATAACCGTATAGTAAAATTCAACAACAGCATGTACTGAACCATTCAAACAGATACTCTGCTTCACGTACGTGTTCGACAGATCTAGTTTCAAGGGACGTCAAGTGATTTATTTATAGGTGGAAAATATTAAACTCGCAAAATCTTGGCCCAACATTAGGCCAGCGATAATATATTCCAACGTCGGCATTACAACCACAGAACAACGTTGGCCCAACTAGTGTTTTTTCCAACATCGGAATTACAACCCTTTTTGAACGTCGGTAGTTGAAGAATGGTCCGACGTTGGCCAACGTCATATACCCAAAGCCTACCATGCGAATATCTGCCAACGTTGGGTATACACAGTTTATGTCTGAGTTAAGAAGGATGTCAAAGGAGCACATACTATAAATTTATTTGAACGAAATTATCGTTATTTTTTTAGATCATTCATTTTGTTTTAAAAATGCTAGTTTGCACAACTTTGACTATACCCCCTTCCCATTACCTCTACCCCCACCCCCGGCGTGAGTGGCGGCGTGCCGGCGTACACCATCCTTCTTTTGAAGTCTAACTTCTCTTTCTAAAAGGTTGGAAAGACAGTCTAATAGCGTCGGGCACAGTGTTCTGTTTACATCGTGCTTGCCTGTTACACCATTCTCCTGTTATGGTAAATTCTTGTATTAAGCGGAGAAAGGCAGTGCTCTACTACTCGAAGAAATAAAAACAGCCCCCAAATACCCGTATGTAACAGACCAAATCTGAAAAAGAGGACGTTCTAATCAGAGCATCCTAGGCCTTGTATGTATAGAAAAACTCAGACGTGTCGTATACACAGCAATTTTAAATTTCATTCCTGGGAACGAACCTATAACGTGATGAAATACTATTAATGAACACTAAAGTATTTATTCATTATTTTTTTTTATTAAAACAGGTTTAAAAGTTACAAGTTGCTTTCAGTAAAATAAATATTTTTCTTTCCTCGAATATATTTAATTGACCTGATATTGAATCTACATACGTTGTGGAAAATTTGTGTAGGCTACGTACTACTTTGTTGCGCAAGAAATGTGTGCTGTTTCATTTTTTTGTTTTGCCCAAAAAATGAGGAAATAATCCGCTTTATACACCCGATATTTTTACTTCCTTGACAGGAAAGGCCGATGTTGATCTGATTGAATCTAGAGGCTTTTCGACTTGCCTTCCTTTACAAACTCTTCATCTTACCACTGTGGAGTGTACATTATACTGCATATAAGCATTTTCAGCGGGTGATGAGAACAAGTGGGTTGGGTACACTTCTTTCGATTTTCTTCAAGTTGACACTTTTAAGACACTAAGGGACCGACCGTTTAATTATTTTTTGGGGAGGGGGTGGGGTGGGGGAGGGTGCTGGGGGAACTGGGATTTTCTTTCTAAACCGGACTTTTCTTTTGTAAAACGCAGAACAATAATATTTGGTTTTCAAGTTATTTGGAGGTCGAAAATTATTTTTCACCCCCCCCCCCATCCCCCCCATGAAACGTTAATGAATTTACAATAATAAGAAACACTTCAACACTAACAACCTAATTTAATCGCATGTACAGATGGGTAATATAGGCTGAGATGTTAAATTTTGGCCAGACACTTCCCCTGCAATTTACCATTCTTATTAGAACCGACAAGCACGTGAATTGAAGTTCTTAACTAGACACTAGGCAAGTGCAGATTTTAATTAACTTTCTCGTCAGATAATTCATCTTCTTTTTGAACATCGAGCATCCAGCAATTTACTCATCTGCTCCTGCAAAAAATAGAAAAAGGTATGTGGGTGCCATATAACGTTCATGTATCCTTTTCAGGTAAGACTGAGTACCGCCAACCACCCCATTTTCTGTTGATTCTCAGTAAATTAATAAAGTAACAATTCATGCTCCAGTAACTTCAGGGGGCAAATACACAGCTGGAAAACGCTCCTTATCTATTTTGGGAGAAATTTATGTCACGAGGAGTAATTTAACATATATTTTCCCGACACTGATTTTGTGAGTTTTATTTTAAATAGTTTGGAGTTTATTGGGTTGATTTTATTTTCACAAGACTATATCATGTTCGTTTATACCAAATTGTTTTCACCAACCGGTAACATGGCCTATACTCGTATGGTAAAATTATGGATATCCCGAGAGAATCACACTCTTTTTGCGAAATCATTGTGTTCTTTTTCTTTTCCTGTTACATTGTACAAGGCTTGATGTGCACTACAATTAGAATGGTTTGATATACATCGCTGCGTTGTAACAATTGTGGCCGGAAAACCCAACATCATAGTAAAAAAGTTTTAAAAACATGTGCAAGGCTGCTGGGCCAACCTCAGCTATAAAGCATTTTCTTGTCCTTTTTGCAATTTGCCAAGATAATTAGAATGGACGAGCAGTAAATTGAAAGCGTTACATAGGCTGTTTGCAGGGGCGCCTGTAATCAATACAGGCACTTAACACACCTACTGCATTGTAAATTTTCTTTCTAAAATGTTGATTACTACATCCCCTGAATAGCACTTGTTGCTTGGGTGGCTCACCAAGTGTTGAATAATTAATTGCAGGACGAGAGAGAAGAAAGACGTGTTGGGATCATCCAAGAATGGCGTTGATTCCAAATTAACCATGGATCACATATCTAGAGAATGCTTCTGTTGTTCCATAGGCACCCAAATTAGTCAATCAGTGAAACATGAAAAACGGTGTTCTTCGCCAACATAAAAAGAATAAAAATGTCAGCTACAGGTAACCATGTTTCTGTGTAAAGGAACAATTCTTTTTAATTTGAAGTATCAGAGGAATCCATCCACAGCGATCATACATATTAATTAAGTATGATAATTTTCTTTATCATACACAATACATTTGAATACGTTTTAGAGCTGGACGAAAACAAAACCACAAACTTCATCAATAAGGCCCAGCGCCTGATATAATATAATTTGTTCTTAGGTCTGTAAAATTAGGGGAAATTAGTAAAGTGTGATTTAGACTCAGTATGATGAGAATCACAAAACTTAAAGATTGCATTTTATCTGGCAGTATATTGTCATAATGACTAAGATGATGCATATATAAAATGAGGCTAACTGTATATACAGGTACAGCCACCTGTTGAATGATCTTAGTAAACACGGTTGCTCGAAAGAGTCGCTTAGTAGTGCCTGTAATTTGCAACAATCGTTAGAATCCAACTTATAAAGATGAATGCTGGCAACGGGTTTAGTTGTCAACTTTTACACAGCATATTCTCTGTTTAATTGTAAGTGTCGTTTCTGAACTGTTCTCACTACATTAAAACATCGATTAATCGTGAATCAATCATGCGGACATTTCACTCTTCCAGACCTATGGAATAACCCTCTGGACCTACAGTTTGTCCTTTATAAAGGCGGCACTTTTAATTGAGAAAAAAAGTTGTGTTTCCAAGGGAGTCCCTATAATCGACATTCTACGGCGTCTTCAACAAGAGCGACATTATATCAGTATTTGCCTTTTCAAATTTTATACTCTTTCGATTTTGATAGATGTAAATTTTGGACATTTTTAAGAAAAGAATGAATATTCTGTTATATTTGTATTGCTTCAAATGCCATTAAAAAGCTTGCGCCATGTAGATAAATAACCAAATGTATTTGTTGAGCTAAAATAAATTTAAATTATAATAAGATTTAGGGAAAATTAGGTTCTATATAAATTCAAAGAAAACACCTGACCTTCAATAATGAATTTAACACATAAATCTGACCAGTGACTTTTCGTTGGAAATTTGCCATCAACGTTGTCTACAAGTTGCCAGACTTATTTGAATTGACAAGCCGATGAAGTGTAATGTTAAATAAACAGTACACAATCCCAGTTGGGATATACGTGTAAATAACCAGAGCTGTATCTTCACTCTCCAAGAAAGCATCACAGTTTTGTGAGAGGCTCACCATTTAAGTGGCTAAATTCATGCATACTTACAGAGAAAAGGTAAAACATTCCATGTTGCCATTCTTTTTGTAATTAGTACCCATTCTAGCAATGCACGTTAATTTGGGTTTAGTATGCATAGCTTCGCAAAGCGACGCCTTAAAAATTATTATAGAAACAAAAATCAATGGAAATATGTTAATATAGTTCAAACAAGGAAGACATTAGTCGTAGTCATTTTGGATTGGACATTTTTGCAAACACCTTGCCACTATCATTTGAAACATTTTTTTTATCTGGCCTTAAGAACAAAGCAGAAAATGAACGTATTAATTTTCACATTGTTATTTTTAAATAGTATGTATATTCATGCTGGGCCAAACATTTTTTTTTTCTGACCTATCAATGGCATCCATTACCATACAATAATAACTTATATTAGTCGTATCTCTACTCCACGGATAAAGCTAACAAATAAAAATAGGAAAGTATCAACCTCATTCTCGCGAGAATGTAAACAATATAGTTTTTTTTTTCTCCATGTCTTTTCGTGTGTGTACTATGAAGAAAACCCACCAGGAATCTAGGAATATAAGCAATGAGAAATCTTTTACTAAATCCTTAACGGAAATTCTATGACTTCGACCTTTACCCTCATATGCGCGAGCGAACATGTCGCAGAATGAATTGTCTTTGCGTCATAATGGTATATGTCACGTATGATTAGAACCTAAAAGTGAGTATAGGAAAAATATGCACATAAAAAATTTGAACCTCAGTCTTATTAAACTGTAGACGCCGCCACCGCCGTTGGAAAAGTGATTGCTTTGTCTCGCTTCCCACAGTCGAGGGCTCGACAATACATACAGTCGGAAAACGTTATACCAAAGCTGACATAAACATATTCTGCATGAAAACCACACACTTTGAATATAATTTGCCACAGTGATAAGAGTAGATGTGTGGACTGATATATTTTGAAGAAGCAACGGCTTCTAAAATAAACTTTTCCTTGCTCCTGAAATTGAGGTGTAAGCACTTGATAGGTTACACTGCTAATTGTATAAATAGTACGCATGCTCGCTAGGCTCACACATTTTCAATTGATAGCATATTTGGAGTTAGCCATGTTCTACATATGTTTAAAAGTTAGAAAGAGGAATTAAATAATACTTATCATAATTCAATAATAGTCAAAGATGATTATATTCTGAATTAAATGAAAGATGCACTTCTTGTCAAAATCATAAAAGGGTCATGCTCGGTTTACTTCAATCAAAACCGTGAGAAAAGGTGTAGCCTAAGAACGTACTAAGTAAAGTCTTTCAAGAGTGCTACAGCAAATGTTTGAACTGAGTGAATCGTGTCTAATCGATATGTGTAATGATCAATTACTAAAAAAATAAATATTTCACGAAATGCCTATGTTAAATAACAATCATAAACCTGTACGCTAACGTCACATGTAATTCCTATGTTCGAGACTGTATGTATGTGCGTATTAAGATTTAACGGCACCTCAGCACAAAAATGTCCATATGATGCCCAATAAAACTAATCTTCTGGCAATGTAAAAACGAAGAATTACACAAAAGCTTTAGGAAGATAAACCCCTTCCATATAAATGTAAGCATGAAGTACAGCAATATAAAATATAAAAGTAGGTAAAGATGTTAAAAAGCTGTAAAAGGTATATGAACTAAAAGATAAAGGTAAAACATGTAAAATCCTTAAAACATATGGTGAAAATTTGTTATATAAACCACATTCCCTCAACAAATGTAAGATTTCTTGGATGGTACATCATCATAAAGTTTCTTCACGGAGTTTACATCAAAATACTTCTGTCTCACAGGGTGGAAGTCGACACACATGACAAGAATGTGTTCTACTTTCAGTGGACACTGGCAGGAAATGCATTCTGGTCGGGGTTCACCCTTCAAGAGGTATGCACGAGTCGGATATGTGTGTCCGATATGCAATCGGTTCAATACCACCTCATCTCTGCAATATATTCTATACGGGGGATGCCACTCTCCAATAGTGAGTCTGATGTTCTGAAGCTTGTTTGTGGAGCTTTCATTCCACATATTTTGCTAAGTATGAAGAACACGCTGATTCATATAGTATTTGAAGTCAGTATATGGAATCTTTCATTCGGAAACGGATGACTGCGGGACAGCTTTGGCTGCTTTATCTGCCCTTTCATTACACTTAATACAGGTGTAACTAGGCGGCCAACAGTGCAGAATAATTTTTCACGATTATATCAGCAAATCATGTTTCTGTAAGATCTGGGATATTAACTTCATTTAATCAGCGTGAAACAAATGTTGGCATTCATGTACATTAGTTCATAATTACCGTTTTTCCGAGCGTGTGTATGTTTACATATTTCCGGAAGTGACATCCATGGTTCGTGACACTGAGTAAAAAGTCATGTCGCATAAAACCGGAACTTGCCAGTTAGACCAAGGTATGGATAGTATTAGTTTATAGCGTCTCCGTGTCTTTGAAAATATAAAAAATTACATTTAAAAATGAATAATTTTTTCCGTTAATTCTATATGCAGTTTGTGCACTTACATTACTGTTTGCTTGTTCTTTACCATTTAGATACATGACTCAATAGACTGATAGACAGACAGACAGACAGACATACAGAGAGACAGAGAAATTTAAAAATAGACTGGTGAATGGATACACATTTTATTATAAAAGATTCAATGTCTTTTGATGTAGAATATATGTTTATTATGAAATAATACTGAAATGAAAAAGTCGGTAGTGAATATACATTTGGAGTGTAAATTTGTCTTACGTTGTATACGAACTCCATGTGATTAAAACCAAATTTTTACTTTGGGTATCCAGTTGTAGAAATTCCCAAAGTGGATTATCTTGTTCAAAATATGTAAACAAAGCCAACATGTGATCGGCGGCGCTATCTTTAGCATATAATAGAAAATTCAAGGCCAAAATGTCTGACATAAAAAAGGCATTAGTGAAAACATAGATTTTTATTATGATTTTTTTAAAATTACATGAAATTACCTTTTTGAATCGCATTTTGTATGCTTTTACTATAAAATTATATTCTTTCGCTTCTGAAGAACGCTGGTGACACAGCTGATTACGTCATTATCTCTAAACAAGCGCGTTATATCGAGAGAAACATGGCGCACGATTGAAGGAGGAGAAACGACAACTGGCCGTTGGACGATATGAATAGGAAATCCGAAAAGATTATGAATTGTTTTTTTTTTGTGGTTTTTTTTGGAGAGGTTTCCATGGAATTCAATGATTTGGGTATGGCTGTAATTTCAGCCGTAAAAATGAGGCATTATTTGGTAACCGGCTCGAGATGGTGCCACGTGGTGTTGCAATGGCAGCTCCAATCTTATATCCATCTTTTGAACCGTCTGTATAGAGGGACGTATGACCACAACAGGATTCTCTGATTTCGTTGAATTTACTCTGAGAAAGGAGAGGATCTTTTGAAGACTTTTTGAATTAGCAAAGATCAAATAGAACTTTTAGGGGTTTTGATAACCAAGGTGGGGAATTTGGAACATAGAATTTTGCAATATTTCCAACATTGATTTTTGCTGTTTCTAAGTGAGGACGAATTCGTATGCCAAAAGGTGGAATAAAGTTTGGTTTCTGAGCGTACAAAGTTTGTATTTGGGCTTAGAGACTATATTATATGCGGGATTACATGGATTAGAAGATAGTTTGGTAGAATATTGAAGAGCAAGTTTCGTTCGTCTGAGATCAGGGATGATTCGTGTGCTTCAAGATAGAGGATTTCTGAAGGAGAAGTTCTAAATACATCTTGACAAAATCTAAGTTTCTGATTGTGTCTTGGATCAGGCATTTGGAGGTAAAATGTAGAAGCTGATCCGTACACAATAGTCAAGTTTAGATCTTACTAATGACCTGTATAACCGGACCAAGACCGTCCGATCTGTTCCTCAATCTGTATATGCCAGGACTTGTTGAAATTTGTCTCTGAGGTATTTAATATGTTAAAGTAAAGTTAGTTTACGGTCGAAATTAAGCCTAAAATGTGGTCTCCTCCTCAATATAAATAAGACAACAATCAAGATAGAATTTTGAGTCATGGTGAATTCGATGTAATGGGCAGAAATGCGTACAGTTTTAGATTTCTAAAATCTGAAACCGTTTGCCCATTTCTGAACTTTATTTAAGCTGATTTGTAGTTGACGTTCAATATTATGCATACTCTTTATTCTATAGCATATCAGAATGTTTTGGACACATAATAATAATCGCTGATTATGGTATTTCCTCCTGCTGTCTATGATGGTACAAGGAACTTTAGCTCGGTATATATGGTATTTATTCAGATTTTAAGTTGTTGGATCGGCATTCAAATGTTTAATTACCTTTTTCCGTTTCCTGATGACGTCTTTGTATGTATCATCAAACCATGGTTTGTTGACATGTTTAGGAATCGCCGAAGGTTTTGGTATTTTACCCCCAGCAAGATCCTGGAGTATCTTCGTAAATTGGGGTATTGGATCCACCACGTTGTCAAAACTATCAGCAGTCAAAGTTGATTCGCAGAGGGATTAAAACGTTTCCTAATCTGTCATGTTCAATTTTTCCATCTCTGCTCCAGCCTTTGATGTTTGGGAGTATTACTTCTTAAGTATATTGTAAAGTGGTCACTACCATAGAGGTTGTCACAAACTTTCCAGGAGAAGTCAGGTAAATTAAATGGATTGCAGATGGTCAGTCAGATCTAAGGACAAGTAGGATCCTGTGACAGGATGCAGGTAGGTATACGACTTATCATTAAAAAGGCAACGATTGTATTTTGAAGGAAAGTCTTCTGTTTTTTCCCTCACTGGTTGATATCTTTACAGCCCAAAAGTGTATGGTGTCCGTTAAAACAAAAGGTTCAAAAAGATGGTCAAGATCAGATTGATTGATTGGAGTACTTGGAGGAAGATATATTGAGTGAAGTATGAGAGCTTTGTATATAGACACACGAACGGCTATGGCCTGTACAGTAGTACTGAGATTAATTTGGCTATAAGGAGTTTTGTCATTTATGATGATGGACACTCCTCCAGTTGCCTTGTTAGGATTTCTTGAAAAGTTGTTGTAGGTTGTGAAGTTTTTAAGATTAACTCTATCGTTTTCTTTTAAAAAGGTCTCCTGAATGCGTACATATATTAGCTCAATGTTCTTGAAGTAGAAGACTAATTTCATCAATATTTGTCTTTAAATCTCGGAAATTCCATTGTATTATGGTGTCGTACATTTATGGAAGTGGTGAAAGTACGGGACTTCTGGCAGTTTTCCCTGATCCGGTATCAGCGTGCTCTCCAGTGTTTATACTCTCTAGACTTCCAATCGTATGGTAAGTCTAGTATATTCTTTAATTCGCTCTTGAGTTGGCTTAGAGTATGCATTTCCACTAGTGCCAGAGGCTTTGGTGGGCCGGATTTAACCGGTTTCTCAGTAGTAGAGCTTGGTATATGAAATAAACAAAAGTTTAAAAAAGTTCGCGACGGGTTTGACGGGAAATGATAGGATGGACGGACGTAACGAACAATATATATCTAATCCATAGATATCGCGGGGGCATATTCACTTTGACTTGATAGAAAATGTTATGCTAATTATTAAGCGTACTTATCTAGGTTCTGCGATTCGTAAATAGACAGCGGATTCTTATAACCATGACCCAAAATGATTATAATGCAATTATCGCTATACCTTTCTGTGCCTATTTGTCATGTACTCGAAAAAGAAAGAAACGTAAAACAGAGGTTATGTAATCTCATTTTATTCTGTCTGTGAAGTAGCAATTAGGGGAACACTTTAGAAAATAAATATGTATATTGGACAAATACTCGATGTGAAAACAGTTGTTCTTTTTTTCAAGCATACTTTCTTTGGAGTCAAAGATGTGACTCGTGAACAAGATTTGTCTAATTCGAGACACTGATACTGACATAGACTTAGGTATATGTATACAAACTTTATTTAAAGTCGGTTTCAATTAGAAAATTCAAATGACATAAGCTTTTGGAACCAATAAACCGACTCGCTTTTCTTTTAATGACTACTTTACGGTGTGGCTTTAACCGGTCATGAAAATAGATTATTGTTGGCGTAGTGAAGCGCCCCGATGCTGGGCTTCTACTCGTCTACTTTTAAGGTGTTCATCCACGCAACGTCTGTGCATCAACGGCAATGTCGATCTCAGCATCGTCTGGAAAATAACCAGGCTTAAATTTCTCTCTGTAAGATTTGCACCAAAAAGTTGAATTATAGTAACTCGCCTAGATTCAACAATCGATAGTTAGTACCAGTAAAATATAATCGTGATATTGATTACAAATAAGTCAAAGTCACGATGATTAAAATAAAACGTGCCCAACATTCAGACATATATATGTAATGAAAACGATTTGTCAGTTTTGAATCACGACAGCGCTGTTATGCAGTGAAACATGTCTTTAAGCGACAGAACACTAGTTTTCTTTATAGGCATGCTTTCATAGTATGCAGGAGTAACCTCATGTGCTCCAAACTTATTTGTGCACTGAATAGCATACTTTATTTTCCCAAACCAGTCCCTGATTTAGTTATTGGGCATACATGAATTTTTCCTTGAGAGATAGGTGAACTCTGTATAGATGTATCTTTCAAAGGCAGACTTAACTGAATACGGCTCTGCCCATCGACTCCTTATTTTCCCTGTAGATTTATTTCCCCGATCGATACGTAATAATATTTTTTTACCCCCTGCATTAACTGTAAAGTTCGAGTTTGAGGATATGGTTCATCTCTTTGGGGCTGGAAAGATTAGTGCAGAATAAATGTGTTAGCTTTTAATGACAACAGTAATTACCGGTAGTCGACTCACTGGAAAAGTAAAATATGAGTGCCAAATTGTACTATTAGTTCCGACAGAAGATGTTAACCGCAAACCTCTTTGATGATTTGTATCTGTAAATGTAATTGTATTATTATTATTATTATTATTATTATTATTATAATCGAAATTAGGGTGTGAAAATAAAATATCATCATCGTACGTTACTGACATTTGGGTTACTTTGGATTTTTCTACATCAGATTTAAATCTCAGTCGATTGAGCAATTGGTCGAAGTGTTTGATAAAATCAGAGCCGCTGAAACATGAAACTCAGGCACTATAAATAGCAACTATTTCTGTGTCTTTGGTGCGCTGCTTAGTTTTCAATAAACTTTGGTTATACCAAAATTAGACGCAAAAACTTAACTTGAATCGAACGTGTTTTTCAACATGGCGGTGTCGGATTCAAAGCTTGTTTTTGTCACTAAGTTTACAGTAAACAATCGCATCACATTACTGAAGTAGTAGCAATTCTGCTTTTCTTTCCTGAGCGACCCTGAGATCTTCAAACAATGCGACCAGTTGTTGAGATTGGCTGATATAGAGAGCCACTGCCAAAATGCACGAAGTATCCCCACGCTCATTACGCAGGATGGTGAGATTGAAATATGCGTAAAGTATTACTGTGCTAAGTTAGTTCACTGCGCATGTCGGGACTACTTATTTATATTCAACGTGAAGTTTTCTTGACACATCATTATATTTTGTATTTATTTTTTGTTTATATATTGTGAAAGATTAACTACGACCAGTGCTGTATTAGATCGTACACTCAAGGGTTTGCTGTAAATACGAAATGCCGTAAGAATGGCGACATTATAGTAAATTTTTCCACAATTCCTCCAACGAAAATGATAGCACTGTGTGCATGCTGATGCTTCCTAAATGAAAATTTACTAAAATAGATAACGTAAATATATCCGCCTCTACCGTAATGGACCATTCTTCCATTCTTTCTCTGAACAAGCTGCTCATTCACACGGATCTATATATGCTGCGACTCGCCTTGCTTATTATGAGTGCGAATATTTTGAACAGAAAGCGACACACACACACACATACATACATAAACATATATATATATATATATATATATATATATATATATATATATATATATATATATATATATATACATATATATATTCATCATTTGATAGGATAATTAGAAAAGAAAAAATCCATGAAAGTCTATGTTGATGTCTGCCATTTGTAGTGAAGAGATACCGAATGCAAGTGCTATTGCCAAAACTCGTGCACATTATCTCTCACAGATTGTTACAGTTTCGTGCATTAAAGTTCGAGAGTCAGGCAGGAATATAATTTAAAATTAATAATGTAAATGTACGTAGGAGTGTTGTGTGAAAAACATCAGAGAAGCCACGAATCTAGTCTAACCTAGACCTAATGGTTCTTTCATACAACAAATAAATATATAAACTAGTCAAAAGACTTTTAAAAATATGATGGCCAAACAAGTGGGGCTCAAAACCCAAAGCCATGTCTCTTCCCTTACTCCCCACCACAGTTGTATCTCTGGCTGCCAGAGAGAGAGAGAGAGAGAGAGAGAGAGAGAGAGAGAGAGAGAGAGAGAGAGAGAATTCAACCATAATGAGAGGAAGAATGCGATGATAACTGGTCTAGGATCGGTAAATGTACAGTCAACTTTGTCTGTGATACTGGCTAAACACGTAAACTAATTTTCAATCAACTTCCCGCGATGCTGCTACAGCTTCATTAAAGTTGCCCCAGGAATTAGAACCAGTAAATATCATCTTTGATACTGATTACTTTTTCCGGTGTAAGATTTATATAAACTTAAATACTGAATAGTACATAATTATAGATGATTTAGGGTAATTTCAGGCTATTGTCCCGGCAAGGCACATACTCTGAAGTTGTCTTATAAACATGTTAATAACATATATTATTGGCGCCGTTGTATATACACTCAGTATTATTGGCATCCCTACGCTTTGAAATGAAAAACTAGTCTCATAAAAAAGGACATGATTTACGTGAAATTACGTTTATAGATAGGGTCCCTAAAGAGCAAAGGGCTGGAATTTCTCTTTAATGGTTAATAGTTCATTTTTTCTGTCTTCATTACGATTTCCAGTAATCAGATTGGCCAGGCCCTTTTGAATTTTTGTTCGTTTATACTTGTATGAACCGAATTTTTTTGTTTTTAAAAAAAAAATTAATTCCCCCCCCCCCCCCCCCCCCAACTACATTTTCCGAAATAGAAATTTTGTATTTGAAAGCTACATCGACGAAATATTGGTCAATATCAACAACGCGAACAATGTGATCATATTGTGTTTACGGTGTATAACAAATAATGCTGTGAATGAAGCAAAGAAAATCGACTTCATAAGACTGAAAATAAAAAGAAAAAGCTGAAAGTTGATTGATCAAAAATGCAGATAATTCGCGGAGAGCGAGAGAGAGAGAGAGAGAGAGAGAGAGAGAGAGAGAGAGAGAGAGAGAGTCGCGGCACTGACATTCCAAATGTTCGTCCAAGTTACATTCTGACATGTACTTTGTAACATTGCCAAGATGAGTCGATTATTCGGGCGGGATTGAATAGGCGATTTCGTCTCGCATTCTGAAAAAGAAAAAGAAAAAAAAAAAAAAGGAGAGAAAGAAAGAAAAAAAACCCAGAAAGATATAAGTACATGTGTGTATGTATGTATATATGTGTATGTATATGTGTATGTCTAAATACACAGCACACACGCAGCAACAAATGCAACGCACATAGACACCCTTTTATTTTCATTAGATGAAAATGCGACTGACAAAGATTTGACATAGATAAGCCCGTCGGTAAACAAACATGGGATGAAATGCAAACAACATATGCACACACAAACAGTACCCCACACAAAAGGGACAATAATTTAGAACTTATTAAACCTTAAGGGCAAAGGTCACTCATAATTTCAAATCCAGAACAGAATAGAAGGAAGAGAGGCAGGAAACTCACCCAACATGATACCATACCTGAAGGGAGAGAAGTACAAACCTTGAAGCCTAATTTTGGAAAATTAAAAACAATAATACCTAGAAACTAAAAAATGGAAAAACCTTAATCCAATTCTATTTTCAAAATTTATTTTGTTTTATTAGGGAAAATACCCAATATACCAATCTGGATGGACAGGGAATAATGGACATAAAAGCCTTTGGTATTTTGACATTTCTAAATCTCTAACCAGCTCTATATGCTGGGATGGAGCTGTGATGTGACCACACAAAATTGCGATTAGACAAACTCTGGATATAGGCCTACAGTTGTATTTTCATGTTTTGAATGAAATTGGAGCCTGAAAGAAAAAGTGAAAGAAGTTAACGTTCTCTTCAGTGGTAATTCCAATTTAAATTAATAACTTGTTGTAGATCTTAATAGTTGGAACTTTAGCATATTCACGCATGAAAACAGCAAAGCTGTCCTTGACAGTCGTAGAAATTTGGGAGTGGTGGTGGTGGTGGGGATAGAAACAGCTGCATCTAAAGCTAGTGTTGGGATTTATAGAGATGGTAAGCGTGTTTCCCGAAGGAATTTAATATGGATAGACCCTGATACATCAGAGAAGTAAAACATGAACTGGGTGAATCGAACTGATGAGTTATATACCAGATGATTCAAAAAGTAAGACGAGTCATGCTTTTTCGAGTATGCCTTGCAATTTCATAATTTCTCTCTCTCTCTCTCTCTCTCTCTCTCTCTCTCTCTCTCTCTCTCTCTCACACACACACACACACACACACTTTGTTACATATATACACAAACGCACATGTCCATAGATGCTGTCCATAAAAATACATGGTCTAAATTTTATGTAGCCCTTTAATTTGGCATTAATCGAGGATATTTGTTCTGAAACAACATAAACTTCAACTGCTTCTTCATTGATAGTAATCACAAGCAGCCTCCCACCTCCACTCCCGGCTTAAGCTTTAAAAGAGAGATTTGCTATGAGCTCTTATCAACCCGAATTGACTTAATTTAGAGTGTTTTGATCACTACGTGCATTAATGAGGTCCATAAACAACGGCGACTTTCTCTCTCTCTCTCTCTCTCTCTGAAAAAAAAAACAACAAAACATTCTGTTAAAGAGACATATTTGTCATTTCCAGTAAACAAAAGACAATACTGCTATGGAATAAAACCTCTTTTCTTTGATAGTGAATGTTGTACACTAGCTAGGATAAGCCGGCGCCACACCCAAATTTCGACATCGGGGAAATAAGGGTAAAAGTAAATTAAAACATCGAAATTAATGTTGTAGTTATATCATGTACGTATTTCTCCGTCAAGGATTTCACTTTTGGTGCTTGGACTATATAGTTCCATGGAGGCTGCTCATATAATGATTTTATGACCAAGGGTCAGTTTGTTTCATGTTATTAGGGAACTGGTTAATGTCTTCTGATTAGCTGTATGCAAATTATGGATACTGATTGCTATTTTGCATGTATTCATGCACGGCTAGACAAGGCTGGAATGGTCTATTTAACACACTTTTTAAAAGAATTTTAATTATTTTGTCTTTACTAGTTTAAAATTTAATTATAAAGATTGACCATTTTTTTTTTTTTCACGCTCACTGAAGTATGAACCGAAAAAACGCTGTGCAAACTTAAGTATGATTCGCTTCACAGCGTTTTTTCAGTTCATACTTCAGTGAACGTAAAAAAATAAATGGTATATCCTTATAAAAAAATATAGTTGTATATAGCCTTCAATTTGAGAATGATCCTGGCTGTTTTATATCGGTAAGACAACATCTATCACTGTCCCGATAAACAGAATTCTGCTATTTCAGAGAATATAAAACTTATATCACGATCGGCGAGTTTTAGCAAACTTAATTTGAAATCGTTAACGTACTAACTTACGGTCGTGTACCCTTATTGCCAGTTTTATTTTATCAATAATACTATCTTGAATTGCACTCCAGAAACCTCAACATTCACGTAAATTCTAATAAAGAAATTGTAAAGACTCTTCGCATGGATTGACTTCTCATCGAATATGAAGACAAGATCACCGTATGCATACATTGATCGGAATGTTATGACCATCTGTTGCCGTCAGTTTATCTCGTGTTTTCTTGACGTAGTGTGATTCTATAACGAACAATTACGATGTGATAGTCCAACCGGAGCAAAAGGACGTAATGATAGTCCAACCGGAGCAAAAGGACGTAATGAAGTATGTTAGGCCAGTGGCTGCGCGAGGGTTCGAGGCGCCCGAGGGCAATGTTCTTTATTGGCGCCCCTACTTTGCCACAGAGAACAGTTTTAATGTCAGTTACCAACCTCCAACCCCACCCCCTCATTCTACGCCCCGGTTACAGCTGGAGAAAAAAGCTCTCGACGGTGTGTCCCTCGACCTGCGCCCGACCTCCCCCCCCCCCCTCCCCGTAGCGCCGCCACTGCGTTAGGCCCACTCAGACATAATGACACATCCGGATTTTGTCAAAACATAAATGTTAATTCCACATAAAATGGAATCATCCGAGAAAGAGTGGACAGCTTTTCTGCACCTATAACAAATGCCAAATAGACACTGCTTATGCACAAGCAGACACGAACCTCACGTGATCGTTCAAATGTTATAGGGACAAGACACGCTGTTGTTACTGTACGTGCCTTTTCATACTACTCACTGATGTTTAAAAACAGTGAATCGCCAGAGCTGTGTAGCCCCATAGCTAGTTATTTCACGTCGATTTTTATTTTCGCAGAACCACTTTAATAACCCTTTTGGCAGATCAGAGGTTGGCGCGATGTTTTCTTTAAAGGTATGGTAATCCGGAAACCCAGAAGAAATCGCCAAGGGTCGGCATATACCCTTCCACGTGTCGAACCAGGAACCACAGAGGTGCAAAGCGAGTTCGTGGTTGTTACGCTATGGAGGCTCCGGTTCAAGTTCACGTTGTTTTCATGTTTTGAAGAAAGAGGCTGGTTCTGTGTGACACTACACGTCCTTGCATGCGTGTACTAGTGCGCATAATTTTATTTGCGCAATTTTGTTTTGCCCTTTAAAGTGAGTTAAGAAATAAATACCAAACTTTGGGATATGATAGAAAGTGGTAGTATTGTACACTTTAGATAAGATAGTTGGCCAAAAATAGTGAGTGACTGGGCAAGCGCTGTATAGTTTCAGATTTCTTCTTTTGCGTGCATTACATGTCAAATACATTATAAATTAGGCGTTATAAATTTACCATGGCGTAGCACTTATAAACAAGAATAAAAAAAAAAAATAGAAATTCATTCACGAATTAGCTTGACCCTTTTTTAATGTTGCTGTCCTGATTCGCCTGACATCATCTCAAAGGCTTAGTATTGAATTATTGATATTTGTGATTAAATAACAATGGTCAAATAACTTTTCAAGGACATTTCTCCCTTTGAGTACTGATACATTTTCTGGACGCAAAATTAGATAAATTCAGCGGGATTTCGAAGTAAATAAAGGCATAACTTGGAATATAAAAAGACATTACTAATGACCATATAGACTCGATACATCCGGAAAATATGCAGATCAATCCGGCCTTCGGAACATAAGATACAGAACAAATCATTGGCAAAACAGATAAAATACAAACAACATGCCAATCTATACTTGACTATTTGACAAATTGATCCCGACTATAATTTAATTATCTTCCTATGAAAGATTTATTGCAATCTTCCTTGCAAATAATAAATTTTATCTTTCAACTAAAATGCGCCAACAACGATCGATGCCAAATATGCGCCTCTAAATCATTTTGCAACGTTGCAACATATTGATTCCTAAACAAGAGTCAAGTTGGAATTTTTGGAGCATTACTGATCGTATGGCTTATGTGGGTTGTGGTTTTTCATTCTTCAAATATGATATTTTCTTTCGACTATAGCTGTAAAGAAGATGACTTTGCAAAGCAGAAATATTTCGATGAAATTGGTTTTAAAGTACCAAGTTGTATTATTGAAAATACTTGATTTTCGTAATTTATTCGACAGAACATGTGTGAAAATAATGAGAAAATAATATAATAATATTGGAAATGTGATAATAATAATAATAAGAATAATAATAATAATAAATGAATGCAAATTTTGTTGCTGTTATGCAATCCGAATCAAACCGTTTATTTTTCTTTGACATTCATCACTAAAAGTAACTATTGAGCGTACAATTTTGAAAGAAAAGAAATTTTGTTCCTCGTATCAGATAAAAAAAAAAAAAAAACAGTATTGATGCAAGTATGTGTAGGACTATGTATAAACGTATTGCAACAAAGGTGTGACGGGTTGAGATGGCATACTTTTGAGAAGCAGCAATCACTTACTCTCCATTGATATTTATTGTTATGATTAATTTGCATTATTTCAGGGGAGGTCAGGTTTCAAATTTTCGGATGGCATGAACATTAGATTTATATATTCGTTAATTAAAAATAATATTACATATGAACGCGAATTATTTTTCTAACCTCTTCCTTTATTAGTTAAAAAAAAAAGATTTAGTGTGCTAAGATATACATGAATCATGATCAGTCGCAAACCACAATCATAGGAACAATGCATGGATTTATACGTGTAACAACCCTTTACCATTAAACTAATTGTCTACTGCATTTCTTACATTCATTTTGTTCTGAACAATCCTTATATTGAACACAATAGTTGAATCTAAACTTGATTGCTATCATAGATTAGATCAATGGTGTCAAACTTACTTCCAATGGCGGGCCAGATCTGATATAAATAATAATAATAAATAATAATAATAAAAAATGAGCTTGGCGGGACGTATGTTTGATACCCCTGGATTAGATAGCTCACCTCTACGAATCTTTTATATTCAGACTAAAGTGAACTTAGGAAAGAAATGTCGGCCCATTTTGTAAATAATGTGTTTTTTCTTTGCTTTTTTGTCTTTACATTTTTAGAACCTAACTTTTAATTGGCACTATATAGCCAGTATTATGATGACATGCTGTTAAACCACATACATACATACATACATACATACATACATACATACATACATACATACATACATACATACATACATACATACATACATACATACATACATACATACATACATACATACATACATGCTGTTACATTCGGGTTGAAAGGACACACAAACACCAAGTAAGAGTCCTACAACTTTATGTAAAACTGAAGCTGAAACCTACAAAAAAACAAACCCAGTGTTGCTTACAGTACCGAACCCAGCCACATAACTAACTGCTCACCACTCTATCATTGTTTTAGTAAGGGTTTGAGATAAGGAATTTTAATTAATTTAACATTTGTGCCTTATCCAAGGGCATAGAACTCGACATGGCTCAATTAGCCGTGGGAAGATAAACAACAAAACTGTGCCTGTCAGTCTCTGGTATCAAATAGCAAGGATGCTGAGATTAATGTTCTGGACAACTGTCACTACTAACAATTAGGACCTGATATGAACCGAGAGTGAAATTATGCTGATAACACATACATACATACATGCATACATACATACATACATACATACATACATACATACATACATACATACATACATACATACATACATACATACATACATTAATTCATACATACATACATACATACATACATACATACATACATACATACATACATACATACATACATACATACATACATACATACATACATACATACATACATACATAC
Organism: Margaritifera margaritifera; assembly: GCA_029931535.1. Classification (NCBI taxonomy): domain Eukaryota; kingdom Metazoa; phylum Mollusca; class Bivalvia; order Unionida; family Margaritiferidae; genus Margaritifera; species Margaritifera margaritifera. The sequence goes on along the minus strand of JAQPZY010001579.1, from coordinate 4,357,770 downwards.
ATACATACATACATACATACATGATGTAACGGGGGATACACACTTAACCAAAGCCAGGAAAAGAAGACATTTATATATATATATATATATATATATATATATATATATATATATATATATATATATATATATATATATATATATATATCAATATATCAAGATAAGCGTCTCTTCTTGTAAGGTTGTGGTACCAACAGAGATGCATATCATCATCAATTTTACGATTCTAGCATGAACAGTGGCGGATAGATGAATGTAAAGCACAAAATTTAAATCCGTGAAGCGCATACTATTGGCCATAATGACCTGCTACTGAAATACTTTGGTAGCCCAGTTGACACAGTTGGCTTCATCTGATCTTTTCAACATTAGATAGCATTGGTGCGGATAGCGATCTGGAGTAATTGACAATTAGTTGTATTGGGGAATGAAATGATGGATACTTTTATTAGGAAACTGTACATTAAAGTCTTCAAAAATATCAGAAAATTCCCCTTGCTGAACCCGGTTAAAATTCACTTACTTTATCATTTATCGATCAGTCAATACCTTGCACGAAGTATCAATAAGGGAGATACCTCTGTAATATGGTTGGGTCACTCTTGTCACCGCTCCTATATCAAGGACAAATAATACTATGCTCCCACTGTTTAGGAAAATAGCTGGATTCAAAGATTTTGTTAAACAGAGCATTAATGAATGGTAAGATTGTTTCAGACGTGCACGGATAAAAACGAATAGGTTTCATGTCAGGGCCTGTGATTTTGTTTTTGATTTTAAGTAAACTTCTCATAATGTCATCATTTGCAATAGGAGTATTTAATTCGTCTTCCTGTAGGTAAGGAGGTTCTTCACTAACAGTATTGTCAGAGTCATCAAACGCTAACGAGGGGTGCTTCAATAAAGATTTAAAGTATTCATACCTACCAGTTTTTTTTTTTTAAATATATGCTAATTTATGTTGAGAAAGAAGCGTTTCTTGTTTTAAGAGATGCTAAAATTGTCGAAGGGTTTTTATCGCTTGAAATAATGTATTCATTTGGGACTCTCTAATGTATCTATATTTAGTGCAATGATATATTTAAATGCTGATTTATGCTCCCTATATTCATTGAGATCAGCTTAATTTTTTGGAGAATCTAAAACGTCGTAAACTGTAGTTTTGTTGTTGTTGTGCTTAATATGTTGACTTATTGTATCCTTTATCATACCCAGGAGGCTGTTTAGTTGTCACATAAGGTACCTTGCATCTAGTCGGAAGAATTGAACCTATATTCTGATATTAGTGTAACTCATTTTCCGAGGGAGAGGTCAATATCAGTTTAAAGATGTCTGAAAAGATCATTCCTTATGTCACCATAAGCTCTGCTAAACAGTGTTTTATGTAAGACGAAAATATTTCCATTTACTAAGGGTACAATTATCAATATCAGTTTTCCATTCACCCAAATGAGTAGTCTGATAATCAACATTCACAGTAGTTGTGGTTTGAGAAGTGTAACTTTAATGTCCCACATCTTGATATAGTCTGAGTGAACGATATAATGGAAAATGCTCAGATCATCAAGTCCCAACTCCGAAATCGGTAATATATTTAAATACTTCAGAAGAACGTATCATATAATCAATTACACTGCAACAATTGTCAGTGGTACATGTGAACTGGCCATTTTTTTCATCAAAGAGTCCTCCATTCATAATATGGACATCAACATTTCTGCATAAATCAATTAGGGCTAAGCCAAAATTGTTATAAATTTTATCGTCTTTTGTGTTTCTCTGCATTGAGAAATTATCAGTATCACAATTGTTACGACTCTATGGTCTAAGAAAAATGTAACAGAAAGAAAGTGAAACCAACAAATCAAGTAAAAATCAACAAGCAATTTATTACTAGATAATTAAAATGAAAAATCAAAAAGTCACTTACAGTAATGTGTTTTGAAATCCTAATAATCCAATAAGAATGATTGTTCTAATCACAAGTCCTAAATATAGAATGTTCCGAATTCACGGCTGTGTCCTTGAATGTTATGATGTGCTAATGGTCTCCAAAGTCCTGATGTACTAGAAATCTTGATGTGCTGATGTCAAAATGAAGTATTCCAAAATATCTGAATAAGTTCACTTAAATTCCAAAATCATCAATTAAAAATCCAAAATCCAAAAGTTTATGAGCACTGTTATAATCCAATGAATATTTAAAATAATTCCTCTCTTAGAATTTGGAATGAATTTTCACAACTGTAATAGCTCTTTACAAGACTGATGGTAATGTCAAAACTGAAAAAATGTCCACCAAACATGGTATATATAAAGATTGGTCACATGACAGAATGTTCTAGAATGTGTGTCGTCTTAATGGAACTTTACTTGTAAACAAAATTCAACCTTGACCTTCAAATTGAGAAAACATATTGATCAAAACAACCTAATTCAAGGACACTAGTTAAACATGTTTTTCCTGATAAACATTAAGATTTAAGCAAATATTAAAGTGAAGAAACATTTATAATTTCCTAAAATATTTATAATATTATATAAACATCATACATAACACAATCCACATGACATCCATAAACAATGTCAAGTGTGTCGTCAGGGATAACATCCATAAACAATGTCAAGTGTGTCGTCAGGGATAACATTCATAAACAATATCAAGTGTGTTGTCAGGGATAACATCCATAAACAATGTCAAGTGTGTCGTTAGGGATAACATCCATAAACAATGTCAAGTGTGTCGTCATGGATAACATCCGTAAACAATGTCAAGTGTGTCGTTAGGGATAACATTCATAAACAATGTCAAGTGTGTCGTCATGGATAACATCCGTAAACAATGTCAAGTGTGTCGTCAGGGATAACATCCATAAACAAATTCAAGTGTGTCGTCATGGATAAAATCTTAAAAGTTCCTAATTCTAGCATTAAAATCTCCTGATAGAAAAAGATAAGAATTTCGATATTAAGTTTTGATTTAAGATAACTTCTCGTTTAACAGTTCATCATTAATAGTATTATATATAGGAGACTTTTCAGGGGACATACATGTAAAAATGTAATTATATCTTTAAGTTAATGACTTAAATAGTAAAATTACACAATCATTAAACGTATCAAATACTCTTTACACAAAATCATTCAATACGACAGATTTACACACGAAAACGGTTACTCCTTCCGAGTTCCTACCTTTGCCCCTTTTTCACGAACACAACTAAAAGTAATAATCTTCAAGAAAATTTTCCAAGTCCTCTGATGACTCACTCCAAGTTTCATATAACGCTATAATGACAAATTTCATGCAATATTGAAAAAAAGAGTTATGATGTTTATACTTTGATAAGCCTTCGATATTCCACCAAATTATAGTTAGTTCAAAATATGTGTGTTGGATATTCTTTATAGCATTCTACGTGGTTTGCGGAATTCCTTCATGTGAAGACGGGGTATCCCCAGAGCTGAGATTCCCTTCAGTGGTATTTCCATAAATGTCGTCTCTTACATCATCAGATTGCATGATTCCCATGGGAATTGTTTGGGCATAAGAACACGACGTGGTATTCTGCCATAAAGGGTTGCTTTTATACAGGGCCGGATTAAGGCTTTGGGGGGCCTAGAGCACTTCAGATAGGGGGGCCCTTGTGGATCTACAAAAAACCCTAAAAGCTGTCCTTAAACTGTCCTTTATATGTGTATAATTATTATAGTTATATTAAGTTAAGTATTAGACGGTTCAGACCTATATTATGGTTTATTTAAACACATGTAATTTTATCCACCACAACCAACGGTGCTCCCCATGACTAGGGGGGGGGGGGAGGCCGAGGCAAATTCAACATGTGCGACCCCCCCCCCCTTGTTTTTTTAATCAGCCCCTGCGATCATCGACAGGGTTCACCTACTCACTGCTCCAGTCATACATATCTACTTGTTGTCTCATGATAAGCTTGTCAAACTGAATGGAAGCAAACTCACTCTCTCGTCTAACCCGAGTCATATAGTCAAACAATGCTTTTTATTCGTCTGTGATACGCTTGGGGAAATCTTCTGGTACTCTGAAGCTGACGTTTAGTTTAAAAGAGTTCCCCGTACTTTCATTAGTACGTGGTCTTTGTCCTTGTAGTTGCCGAACTTTACGATGATAGGGCTGATAGAACCGGTTTCGTTGTCGCTGGAGTGGTTATTCCCTGACCTGTGTGCTCTCCCCATCTCAGTAGAATGTGAGTCGGATAAATGGAGTGTCTCTAAGGAAATCACGAATTTTGCGCTCCGAAACATCTCTTTTCGAGCCGGGTACCCTCAGTTCCATGAAACAATAAATTGTTCCTTCTTGACTGTGATTATAAATTGTCCAATCTAGTTTCTAGATTGACAGTTTTATCATATAACGTCTTATTATGTTCCCAAAGCTCCAGATTATTAGCTTGCCATGGTCTGAACTTTTGAACTAAGTTCTAAATAATAAACATTTAGAAATTTAAGTTCCTGATGTGTAGCTTTCAAGGCCTGAAAAATATCAGTATTGGAGTGTGGGTTGAGGGACACGATCTTAACCAGATTCACCAACAGAGAAAGTTGATTGTCTCATTGAATCTCCCTTCTCATGCCCCATGTTGATCTCAACTGACCCCGAAACAATAAGCAAAACGCTCAACGCCAACATGAGTCTCAAAGTTAGACTAACTGCGTTTCTTCCAACATAAAGAGAAGGCGTCCTTTCTTTTGCCTTTAAACGGGGCACAAACGAGCCAATTCTGGTTCTACAAAGTTCGATATTATTCCCCATATTATGAATCATTTCCACAGCTGACGCTAACACGCTAAACACTTTAATTCACCAAGGCAGACAAGCGTGAGATAAGGATTAGAGTGACCAACGTGTGTGATGAGGGTGTAGCAATGAACAAGATGCATCCCTCACAAAATTTCATGATTCCAGGTATAACATTACAGATGCTAGAAACATATGTGGTTATTAGCAAAACGCCAAAATTTAACCTAAGCCTATAAAATATGAAATGTACGTCACAGTGACTTTCTTTTATTGTATACGCGTGGTGCTAATAGAGATGCATACAGTCATCTAATTTGGTGACTATAGTAGGAACAGCCACTGAGAAAAGAACCTAAAACACAAAATTTAACCCAAGACTGTGATGCGTGAAATATGGCTCATAGTGACCTGCTTTTGTGATGAGGGTGTAGTACTCATTAAGATGCATCCCCTCATCAAATTTAATTATTCTAGGTCTAAGAGTATGCATACAGTGGGCACAAAGATCGATTTTAGTCATGAGCGAAAGGCAAAAACTCAATATAAGCCAGTAAAATATGCAATGTAGATCACAGTGACCTTCCTTCGATGTAAGGGTCTGGAACTAATAGCGCTGCATACAATTTTCTAGTTTGATGATGCTAGCGTGAGAAGCGTGAAATGTGGGCCACAGCGGTTTACTTTTGTAATGAAGGTATATTTCTCTTTAAAATGCATCATCTCACCAAGTTTTTAATGATTGCACTTTAACAGTGTTGCATACAGTGTGTAAAAAACCTAAACTTAACGCAAAAACTCAACGAAGAATGTTCTACTAATGTACATGTATCCACAAAGTTAGCCAGGAGTATAGGTGCTATGAAACCCACTCCAAACTATAGAGTTGGACCTAGGAAGAAAGAATGGCTGAGAGGCAGTGAAACTGTACATATGTTTATGCTTTTATATGTGCAGACGCCAACTGCTGGGTAGTACCATAGCTCCCCTCTAGTTCGTTGAGGTGAGCTAAAACTGTGCATAACTAGGCTCAATGTCATATTTGTTCCAAAATGTGTGTGATCATACGCTGTACCAGAACGTTGATATTCATATTTTGGGCACTGTATGTAAAAGCAGTTGCGTGGTGTCAACTACGTTCTAGTCACGAACCTGCCTCTGACCAAAACTTGAACTCAGACACAACACTCCAAAAGGAGAAACAGTACTAAGAACCTTGCAATATCATTGTTCGGTTTGCTTTGGTTTTATGGGTTTAACGCCATTTTTCAGCACATGATAGGCTATACATGGCGGCCAGTATATCAGGTGGAGGAAGAACCCGGGTAAATCCCGGGAAGAACCACCGACCCACGGGAAGCTACTGGCAAGCTTTCTCACATAACCAAATTGGCCGAGCCCAAGTGCAATATCATTGTAATTTCGCAGTCAGGTTGACATACATCCAATACAATAATATCGCAAATTATGTGATTCTAACCTCACTTGGAACACAGATTAATGAAGATGATTTGGGGGATTTTATTTATTTATTTTTTTCTTTATAATTTGAGCATGAGTTAATTCGTTTTCTTTTGTTCGTTCATAAAATGTTCATAACTACGAAGCAACCACGAATTTACAACTCGTTTTTTTCTGGATCGTTCCGTATTAAAGTTTTAATACCCCACCAAGATTCAGCCTTTCTAGCGGTTTTTAGAACATTTAACAACCGATTGAAAATAGTTATTACATACCTGAAACTGATGATCTTTTGAATGCATTTACAGATCAAAATTTCCTGTTTACTACTTATTTGAAAGATGAACAATGAGAACACGTTTTGTGGGGGCCAGTCAAATATAAAGAAAAAGAACCAGTCAGCGTACGACGACACAACACAAGTATTATGGATAAGATCTTGTAAGTTGAAGTTTCTTCTGCTAAATTATCAAATCAGTTTTAAGTCAGTAATTTTCATTTTTCGAATGTATTTAAAAAGTCATTTGTTTAAGGTAGGTAATGACTATTTATCAATCTGTTGATAAATTTTATAGACACCGCTGGAAACGCTCAATCATGGTGATATGACCAAAACTTGAGGATTCTTGACCTCGCCCCAAACCTTGTTCCCATCCCAACCCCCACACGTGTGACCTAACAAAAACATTTTGTGGAGGCTGATTTTTGTGGGAAATTAACTATTCAGTACTGTACACGGACTTCCACAATTACGCGCAGCACTGTACCATGACCATTTTGTTAATGACAAGAGATGCCCATTGATCGTAAACTTGATTAAGCATTTGCAATCACGGTTCCATGGAAGAAATATATATCTGGAAGTAGTTTCATCCTGTTTTGGCAAAAGTTACACAATGTTTTTCTCTCGTCGCGTCTGTGTTATTTATTATGTGATTTATATATTGTTAGCAAAGCAGCGTTAGGCTTGGCGAAAAAGGTTTACTTTTTGCCTTATTTCACAATTTAATATACATTAATTTCGAATATTTACTCTTTCATTGTTGCTTTTTATAAGACTATAGGTTATGTATACCTCCTATAATTAGAATGATTAATAAAGACTTTCCTGTGTATATTGGCAGGATAGAAAAATCTAATCTCAGGAGATTAGGCATGTATGCATTATTTTTCGCGGACAAATTTCTAGAAGATGACGGTTCTGTGTTGTATTTGCGAAGTATCATGTCAGGCAAATTACATCACATGTAGCACGTTCACTTATATATGCCTATGGTATGGTAAACAAGATTTATCACAAATTTTTGGTGGAGACAGGAAAGTTCAGACCCGAGGGATCATTTATTTCATTGTCTCCACCAAATACCGTTAACTGATCATTGTTCTTGCTTACTGTCTCTATAATTGTTTTTTTTCTTCTTCTCACAATCTAAACTTGTAAGAACGCTTTAACTTTGGTGTAAACAAATTGTTGCGTAAGAACTGATTGTCCTCGTCACCACTGGAAAATAAGCTTATTTAACGCATACAAGATAGTTACATTATTTAATGAATGGATGCTAATTTAAATACAACAGTATCAGCAAATATTCAAATTAAAGGTGATAAATGTATTCCACAAAAATATAGTTAGTGTAGACCAGTGGTTCCCAACCTTTTTTCGCTGCGACCCTAAATTAGCCACCAACAGGACCTTTCGACCCTCAGGCTTATGATATGATTTTAAAATTTTCTTCCGATGACCCTTCGCAACCCTACTGAGGACTCCCAGCGACCCTGACTGAGTCGCAACCTGAGGTTGGGAACCGCTGGTGTAGACGATGGTAAACAAATCCGCTTGCCTCCCTTGCCAAAAGGTAATTACATGACAGTGCGGTCCCAACCTTATCTATCCCGTCCATGAAATTAAATGTTCTCGCACCGTTTAAATGCACGATATTTCTATCCAGTAGACAGGAAATATGTATCTAACCTAGAAAAGATTGCGGGTTAAGTTTGTTTTGAGGGAAATAAATAATATCCAGTATAATAAACTATACACACACACATAGTGTTAGTCTCCGTCATGTTTCTGCTCCATCGATTGATAGTGATTGTCAGCAAACAAAGTAAAACATGCGAATATTATAGGATTATGGTTCAGTAAAGACTGGATTGGTCAGTGTTGCTAAAAGTCAAGCGCTTGAGAGTTTTTTTCTTCTTGTTGAACTCTTGTTAGTTATTATCTTTGAACTTGTACGCTAACCCTTTAGTAAATATTTATCAAAGTCCACACAGAGTTTGAGGTATTTCATGTACTGTAAGCAATTTTCCAGCTATTGGAAAATGTGGTAGATTTCCTATATATGTGTAACCTATCATGTTTAAGGTATTAATAACATATCATGTTAAATGTATTAAATATTGATGTATTGATACACATTACTGCATATGGATAATCAAATATACACAAAAGACTGTTATATGATGCTAAAGTAAAGAGTTTCGTTTTATCCAAATTTTTTTTGAAGTAATTAGTTACATGATGCTGGGAATATTGCTCTTTTTGAAAAATTGTTTTAGAAAAGGCTATCGGATTGTATGATGCAAACTTAGCATGCGTATATAAATGAATCTAAAAAAAAACCCATCTAAAAAAACCCACTCATCATAGACATTTCAAAAACCCTATTAAATGTAGAAAGATACCTAAATAAAGGTATGTCATGTTACCTCAGACGATAACTGGCTAAATATTGTTAAAGGTCCACATTTAGGAGTTGAAAGAGCTAAGAGATGCTCTCCACACAGTCTAAATAACGGACCAGCTGTTCTTGAAGACAAGTTACACTTCCTTTGTATATATGCCAATGTTAGTGAAAAATATCTTTATAGATATATACATAAGAATGTAATATTAGATTTATTTTACAGAAATATTACAAAAACGCTTTTCATTTTAATAGTTTACGGTCCCTGAAATATTTAAGTGTCCCAAATGCCTTTCTTTTGCATTAGCGCTTTGATCAACTATCTCATCGTTTACCATTCATCACATCGTTCACAGTGTATCTTGAGAAGTCATGCGTTTTACGTTTTCGTGCCTTTAAGAATGCGTTTGAAAATCCATTTGCAAGCGTGTCTGAGATTACACAAAGAAAGTAACTCCAACAGAATCGTAATTGTTATGGTTTATCATTCATCATTTATCATTCACCGCTTATCAACGTTTTTGTTTGAGGCAAAGCAGCCTTAGGCATATATCGCTTATCGTTCACTCTTCATTCGTTCTGCATTCGCTCAGCATTCGTTCTGCGTTCATTCACCATTCCTTTTGCATTTCAAAGGGGTATTTGAATGTTCAGGGTCTGTCGCAGTAATTCGTACCAATTGTATTATTGATGGCGCTGCAAATGTACACACATTGTGATTGAACTATATTGTATGATGTGTCTGAGGCTTGAATTATAAAATAAAGTGTCTGAATCAGTATCAAACGACAAAATTGAAATCAAATAAATAAATTTAAAAAAAGCTAATGAACCATACCAGTGGCATTTTAATCTACTTCACTGTATTGGGTTTAGCTGTAACGTAACACTATAGGAGAGAACTGAACGAAACAATACAAAAAAGACACTGTAACTGTCCTTCTGTCATTAATGTTTATGCTGGTCATCATCTCAGAATAAGTTAATTTACATGATGAATGAAACGTGTTATGTTGTAAGCATTATAAGCATCTTACATACAAGCAAGAATATACCCATGCTATGTATCTACAATACTATATGTAATATCTGCAAGTAAAAGTTCGACATGTTTTCAAAAAAATTCATATGAAATTATGAATTGGACAAAATCTGCCAACAATGTTGTTAACATTGTACGACTTTTTGGAAGGTGGAGCATGTGGGTGTGGACACAGTTGCATCTGTGTAATTGTGTATAGAATGTGTAGTGATTTAAGGAGTTACGTGATGTCGCACAACTCCTCCTATACTGTTTAAGATAGATAACTGAAATTTTGAAATATAACTTTGGGTAGAATGTTGTGCACAACGGTTTTGAAATTCTCATCCTCCCAATCCGGGCGGACCTTAAACTTAGAGGCACATGCATATGTAGATGTACACAGTGTGGGGGTGGGGAGTGATAACTGATAAAAGCGTGGATATAATACCGCTTTGCTGGAGACTTCTAGGTAACCATGCGTATAACATACGTCTGTATCCTTTTCCTTAATGAGAGTGAATTGCTCTTTTATATCCAGTAAATACATAAACTCAGTAATGAAAGATAATACAGAAAACAAAACTGTCTTCCGTTTTGTAACATCTCTTTCCGCCTCCCAATCAAGGCAGTAAAATTGCATACAAAGTCCAAATAATGTTAATGGAATCACATTAGCTTGGATAAGATGGTTTTCGGCCTGCCAAAAACCGTGTCAGTTCATCGATCTAACCACTCAACAAACAGACAAGGACGATAAAGTGTTAGAGTTGTGCATCATATTCTTAAATTTTCCGACAAGTATGTTTCTACTAATGCTTCTCAACCTTCATCATCCACTTAAAAAAAAATAACAAATTGTCTTATATAAATACGTTCTAAGTCAAACACGACCACAAACCATATACTACTGAAACAACAAAACGTTTTGCGGGGGTTATAGCAGTAACATATTTGTTCTTTATATATATATATATATATATATATATATATATATATATATATATATATATATATATATATATATATATATATATATATATATATAAATACAGAGAGAGGGACAGACAGAGAGACAGACAGAGACAGAGACAGAGGGGGAGGGTGGAAGAAGGAGACACGCACACACAAACATTTGTAAAGGTGTAGTTACAAAACAGTTTTCCAGCGTTGCGAGATAAACGAAGTCTTCGTCAGGGGAAGAAACAACTTACAAAAACAAAATAAAAACGTAACGCAAAGCCTTAACTATGTACTTCTTTGTATGACAGCGAAATCTACTCCAAAAAAAAAGTTAAATAATGAATAAAAAAGTATCAGATAAGTTACTGTATCAAAATGTGTAAAGTACATGTCTATTTTGTGCTGTAGTCAGAAAAGCAAATATTTATCAAACATAATAAAATATAGGGTGATCTACACATATAATCCACATATAACCTATACCATATTGATACATCAAGATGATAGATATATGTAACATTGTTAATGTGAATGAAATGAATGTACCAAGAAACAAAATTTGTCCACCTCAAGGGAATTTCTTTTTCATTCGTTTTATTTAATGATACCAATAAACGACAAATTCTTACTGCGAGGAACATTTTATTAAAATTTCCCATCTTCAAAGCAGACATTTATTTCCTTTTTTTTATAAAGAAAATGCTAGCAGATTGTCTGGTTTATTTACTTTAGGAGAGTAATCAGATGCCAGACATAAACCAGAATTAACCAGAATAATGGTTACTGTTTCCCATTCTGATTAGATGTTTAATGCTATCAACATAACTTGTCACCACAACAAATGTCATAAATATGTTCCGAATTGTGTTTGAAAGATTTTCTGTGACAAAAAACGAAAATGTTATTAAATTTGACAATTCTCAAAACGTGGTCTGAAAATTAATCAAAATGTTTGAAAATTATTCGTAAAAGTCAAACAACACAGGATTCGATTATGGTTTTCTATAACCTAATTAATACAGAAAACAAAGATTTTTTTTTAAATTCGAATTTTGAGACTAAATCTTTGTGGATAAGTAAAATATGTGAATACAAATTTCAAGTTAATATAGACTTGGAATCCGTTGTTTAATACTACTAGAGCGGCAACATGGCAGACGATAAATTTCCTGCGATACAAACATTAATCAAGTATGTGAAAACCACTGCTCTTCAAAAACTATCCACATCCAATCAAAATAGATTGTTGATCGGTTTTGATGACTCAATAACCGAACTTTAAATTTCAATAAATTCCAAACGCTCCCCAAAACTCCACGTATCTACTACCAGCTGTCTCTCAGTTATAGTTTATTCGAAATTGCCCCGGGCAATGTGTGAACACTTAAGCAATTGCACCTGCTGTGCTAAGCTGCTTGACAGAGAGGACGCGTGCAGACCTAATGGTTATTATATGCAAGAGCATTAGGGCCAAGTAGCTTTGTCTCCGCAAAAAAAAAAAAAAAAATCTTGAAAATTCCTCGAGTTAGTGTTTCGAAATTTCAACTTGCCAATTCGACCTTTCGACCTCGAAATTTCGAGTTAATATCTCGTAATTAAAAGATAGTATCTCAAAAGTTCGAGTTCATATCCCGAAATGTCGAGATTTTATCTTGAGGTTTCGATATAGTATCTCTAAATTTCAAGCATGTATCTCGAAATTTTGACTTATTATCTCGAAAGTTGGAGTTAGTATCACTAATAATTTTCTCAAAATTTCTAGTTAGCATCTTGAAATTTCGAGTTAGTGTCATGACATTTTATTTAGCGATTGAGATTTCCAGCCATCATATCGATATTTCAACTTAGTTTTTCGTAATTTCGAGGTAGTATCTCGAAAGTTCTAGTGAGTGTCTTGACATTCACACTCAGTATTCGAAATTGCCAGTTAGCATCTGGATGTTTCAACTCTATATCTCGAAATTCCAAGTAGAATGATTAACTCGTAATTCCTATTTAGTATCTTAAAATGATTTCTGCACAACAGACCTAACGTTGTTGGTTGCTTGTACATGGAGTAAGGAAGAAGCCCATTAATTTTGGCATCACAAGGTCAAAGGTTAAGGTCACAGTGCCAGAAAGAAAAGAAAAAATATCTTTTACATAATAATTACCTACCTTGACCAAAGTTTGCGGATGGCTTGCACTCAGGTATAGAATAATTTTTATTTATTTGGGGGTCAAAAGTCAAAGTTCAAGTTCAATTATTGCTAATACATAAATGGGTTTTGCAGAATAACTTGTATTCTCGAGTAAGTTTCATGAGCAAACTTAATGAATTGCTTGCATTCGGGCTAATAAAGCAACCAACAGACTGTGGAATCTAGAGGTTAAAGGTCACGGTCATAGTGAGATTAATAAAACAATAACGGTTTTTGCACAGTAACTTTCGTTCAAGAGAGCATGCCTTTACCAAAGTTCCAGGTCACTGAAAATCATTTGCCAATATTCTCCAGAGTAAACTTACCCTACTAGTTCCTACACAGAGGACTTTTAAAAATGGGGCGGGTGTATAATGTGCCGTTCACAATACTCTTGTTCTGGGTTCTATATCTGTAAGGCCATAATTCGCAGGTTCAAGAAAAGCCAATCACACGATATCAAACGGAGTGAAAGAGAAACATTTTGCAATTTTTATGTAGTTTGAGTTCTGTAATATCTATTTCGCCAGAGTTAATGTAAATAAGGCATCTTCAACTCCAGCGCAGGAGGGGGGGGGGGGGCTGGGCTCCCGAGTCACTCACCTAATATATATATGTGTGTGTGTGTATATATATATATATATATATATATATATATATATATATATATATATATATATATATATTTATATATAAATGGGGGGTGACTGGCGTGCGCGCGCACGGACGCGCACTGTAACATATCGCTGAAAACGATTACCATCACTCAATCGGTGTAGGCGGTAATATCGTTACAATGAGAAATGACGGACTCAGAGAGAGAGAGAGAGAGATGGCATCACCCATCATATACCAGTAAAGCATTTTTGGAAATCATTTTAATTATTATTTTGGTTACTATTGCCCAGATTTGTCTAGCTTTACTGAGTTTCATTTGGTTTAAACCCTGCTCTCTTTCAGTTCTTTTTATTCATTTTTTTTTCTTTCTTGTTTTAAATAAAACAATTTGGCACACTCATTTCTTGACATCTTGATTATTAATGTGACCCTTGTGAATGTATTGTGCTAACATAGTTAATTTCTTACGTTACAGAAAGTGTTTGTTTATCTGTATCCTGTATGATTTACATATTTAAGGGATATTAAGCCCTTTTGTGTTTTCTTTTTATGTTGCATTTTGTCACTATTTCATTCCTTTTGCCGCCTTTGAACTAATTTGACACAGTTTGCATTTATCCCTCACAGACGCTCATTGTATACAAACTCTTTCACTTACCTACATGTTTACTGGTCTGTGAACAAGGAGAATTATATGTATGACTGAGGGATATATAAATTTAAAGCTATTTATTCAGCATATATTGAATAATTATATATTTTTTCACCATACTGTAGATGATGCTTTTTCACGTGTTAAGGGAGTTCACTTAGATCATGTGATTTTTTGGCCTATTTGCGCCTGTTGAATTGCCATGAAATGTAGTGTCATTTAGCGCGGATGATGTGGTGACATTTTTGCGTAAGATATTGTATCATTTGTGCGCAAGATGTGGTATCATTTTACGTAAGATGTGACATTTTTGCGTAAGATTGGATATAATTTTTGCGTACAATATGGTGTCACTTCAGCATAAAATTATGTTTAGAAAAATCAACATCCGCAGCCTCACGGATGTAAATGCTTCATTTGTTTTTCGTACAAAGCCTTCATTTAAATGGTCAAAGAATTGAAATTATATCATTCAAGTCGCTAGATGACATCTAATAATGCAACCATTATTCTCTTTTTCACTGTGAAGGCTAATTTTTAACTTGAAAAACTTGAAAAAAGGGGGTTCTAATGAATATGCCTCGTCGAATATACTCTACATCTCCCCCTCTTTTTAGAGCTTATTTTTAAAATTCCTATTTTTTTTTGCATTTTAAGGCCATTTGGAATTCAATGTTCACGAAAAATGTTCATTTTCAAAACTGCTCTATAATTTTTAAATTGCTTTGTAAATAAAATTCACTGTAATCATAAGAATGACTTAAAAAAATGTATTGGATTGGTAAACCATTACGTGGAGAAGGTATTAGATTATTTATTTCATCTACGGAATATTAGAGGAAATTGATAATCGATCATGAAATTGTAACCGACTCGTAACATTACTAAATAGATTTAAAGTTAAAGTTTCAAAGCTAGGATCGTTTATTGGTATGCGTGCCAAGGTAATGATATAAATGATGGAGTGTATTACTTCCGCTTGTGTGGAGCAAAGAGACATTGAATTTATGTTTCATGTCCTTGTTATTCGTATGCAAATAACAATTAAAACCGTACGATTTCTGTCAATATTTTGTCGCCACATGTTTTTTTTTTTTTTTTTTTTTAAATTTTATTCTCAAGGACATTAAGAGTGAACTCTGCATTTATGTTTCATTTTAGTTTTTATGAACCCTGCGTCATGAAATTGATTAGGATGATTTAGTCTAAACTTGTTTCGTCTTTTTGTAGATAGATTATATATCAAACGCACAAAATAAGCTAAATATAACCTTTTATATCATAGGCTAGCAATTTTCAATTTGTTGCCATTGATTTTTCTTCTCCGTCAGACGGATGTTATCCGGCAAATTGTTGCAGAGGAAGCACAATACATTTATCTAGGAAATCAAATGTCACCAGTACATCCGGTTTTTAAATAAAGTGTATATTACAGTTATTCTGTCTGGGTTATCTCATGCCTCGAACAAGTTCAACACATTTTTCTTGTTGTTGTTGTTGTTGTTCCCACTAGCACGAATACATGCGCAACTCCTGTTTCCTTAGGAAGAAATAAATGATGACAAGACAGATAAGAAAACACTACTCTCTCTCTCTCTCACACACACACACACACACACACACACACACACACACACACACACATTTCGAACTAGGCAAGCTCTTCGTCAATCGGACACGTTTGATTTGTGAACAATCATGGTAAATTCAAACTGGATTATAATTATAAAAAAGAAGAAGAAAAAAAAAAAAAAAAAAGCAAGTTAAACAGCATTTAACGATCTAGAAGGCCCGCTACATTCGGGTATATTCTGATTTTGTTCTTTGTTTGTTTGTTTCACATATTAGCAACAAGAACATATAAAACACAGAGTATGGTGAAAGTAGAACTCGTGTTTGTCGGTAACCAATAATTGTCTTAAGCAAACTTTTGATCCATGTCAGCAAAACAGTTTCAGGTTTCCGTGTAGGTGGCACCGGAAGAGCATCTAATTCATTCTCATTAATGTAGCAACAGATTTTCGTTTTCTTTTTCTTCAGATTTTGCACGTTTCGGCAATTTCTGTGACATTATATATAAAGTAAAAGTGAGTATTATTAAGAAAAAAGCAATTTGTTTGATCGCATCAAAAAAGTCTGCTGGAAAAAAAAAAAAAAAAAAGGAGGGAAAAAGTTGGGCTTTTTACTTCTTTTTTTCTTTCTTCTAAATCCTTGTATATTAAACTGTTCAATATTCTACATTTGTGTATGGATGCGATCGCACATATTACCTGCAGATTCTGGATCCGGTACACAATCAGGGACTCAGACTTTGTCTGGAAGCATTTAGTACTTCCCTTCAGAAAACCTCTATGCTGAGTCAAATGAACCAGAATTTTTATCTCTGACGAACGAAATTGGCTCTTCAGTACATTACCAAATGATATCTAATCCATCTTATCCTGCATATGATGTCGTCTTTCGGCCGAAATACCAAACCTTGTACGATCGGAACCAAATTTCATTACAACATTTGGCATACGATTTATCCTGATCTAGAAGCGTTACAAATCAATCTCGCCACTGCTACAAACTTCTCCATTCCCGGATTTTACCACATTGGCTACTAAAACCCCTTAAAATAACATTTGATCTTTGCCATTACAAAAGGTCCTCTACAGTAGATGTAGAATAGGCGTTTTGGATTTTTTTTTTACTGACATCCGTCAGCGCCTTTTATATCAACCTCTATGACTGGTATTATTTGTATCGCGATCGTCGGATATTAGCATATGCGCGGTTGTATTTACAAAATATAATTTCATTTGCGACTTTTGTGTAAGCGGGCTGTTACGCAAAACTTCTTATGTATACACGTTTTTGAAATTGTTACGTGATAAATGCGATTATGACTTGCATCAACATTTGCGTGGTATTATAGGAAATGTATTACAGACACAACCTTTGCACGTGAGTGTATTACAGACCGAATCTATGCACATGAGTATAGTTTTCAGTTATTAGTGGGGCGGTTGCCAAGCAATCAGTCTCTTAGGAGACCGATCAATATTATACCTGGAATAATAACTGCCACAGCAAGTACCACGGTAAAACGTTTCCATGCGAATGTTGCCTGCATTTATTTACCACATAATAGGGGCTTGACGAGCATGACTTTTACTGTGGTGGAATTAGCGAGAAGCATCAGCATACAATTATGCCAGAACCCGGCAAAAACATTTTGAAATTTACCGCGGTTCACCGAAAGATGAAAGTTCTGTATATCATCTATGCAGACTTTGAATGTTTGAATGTTCCAATGAACGCCCCTGAGGTTATAACAAATACAACACAAGTTGCGGAGCAAATCATATGCGGGTTTTGCTACATCGTTGTCCGATGCGACGGAGCAAGGGAGCCACCAGTATTGTATCGTGGCCAAAACTCGGTTTCTTAAATCGCTCGAGGTTACAGTTAAATTGATCAACAAGCAGCTCTATACGCCTGAAGATACGATCGTGACCCGTGATGATATTAATGAGTTTATCGCGCCCAACAATTGCTGGATCTGCGATGTTGCTTTCAGTTGAAAGTTCGTGATCACTGTCATATCACTGGCGCCTACAGGGGAGTCGCACACAACGCATGCACTTTACAGCTGCGAATTTGCCCAAACAAAATAATAATTCCAGTCGTACTTCATAACCTGCGTGGGTATGATGGCCACCTGATAATGCAGGCAGTAGCCACGACATCGAATGCACCAATAAGTGTAATCCCCTACAACATGGAAAAATACATGACGTTTAGGCTGGGTCAGTTGGAGCTTATTGATTCGCTGCAGGTTTTGAATTACAGCTTGTACAAGCGAGTTAGCTACCTTGCGGTGGAAAGCTTCAAAATCACCAGTCGATATGGTGCCACCGCTGACAAGTTGAAGTTGATAACACGAAGAGGAGTGTACCCATACGAGTACATGAGTGGATGGGAAAAATTTGCCGAAACTCAGTTGCCACCGATCGAGGCAGTCCATTCGTCATTGTCTGTCTCACAAAGGTATTTCCACCGACGACTACGCACACGCAAACGAATGTAAAAACCTCGGTGACTACCACGATTCGTATTTGCGCACAGATGTGTTGCTGATCGCGGATGTCTTTGAAGCGTTTCGCGATACCGCCAAAAGAATATACAATCTCGACCATACGCCCTAATTTTTATTACCTGGAATAACATGGGGTATTTTGCTGTTAATAACAAAAGTAGAGCTGGAACTGCTCATCGATATTGATATGCATTTGTTTATCGAGCGTGGTATTCGTGGCGGAATTTCAATGGCGAGTCATCGATACGCGTGCGCGAACAACCCGCACGTAAATGATTTTGACCCCGCTCTCCCAAATTACTACATCATATTCACATAACCTTCATGGATGGCCGATGATGCAGCCCTTACCCGTTGGTGATTTGAAAACACATGCACACGACCACGACAGCAACAGCGACCACTGATACTTCTTTGAAGCTGACTTGGAATACCCAGACGAGCTTAACCACACTTTGGCGGAAAACCAACTGTGTAGTTCACGTACGAAGCCTGCAGTGGTATCTGTGATTGGGAATGCGTGTAAGCAAAATTCATTGGGTGCTTAGATTTCGCCAACACGCTTGGATGTCTCCTTATATCCAGATGAATACGAATCTGCGAACGAATGCTAAAAATGATCTTGAAAAAGAATTCTCCAAACTAATGAACAATTCCGTGCTTGGCAAAACTATGGAGATTCTACGAAAACGAATTCGTGTTGACCTTGTCCATGATACCGAACAAGACAAGCTTCAAAGGTTCATGGCGGACTCGGCATTCGAATCCCAAAAGATCTTCGATGGTGGACTCATTGACGTCCATAGTAAAAAATTGAAACTGAAGCTGAGACAGCCTATATACATTGGCGCGTCCCTGCTGGGCTTGTCAAACTGCTCATGTACGAGACTTATTATGACAAAATTAAACCGTTGTAGCGCGTAAATTGCTTTACATTGATACAGATTCGCTGCTGATGCATAGATGTGTACACGAACATAGATGAGCCAAGTTTGGTAAACGACTTTGACAATAACGATTATTCAAAAGAGCACCCGTTTTTAGCAACACCAAAAGGAAAACAAAATCGTCGGAAAATTGAAAGATAAATGTGTGGGTGATATTATCTACGAATAGTTAGGACTGCGAAAGGAGATCCTGGGGTTATTGTTGAAAAAAATCTCACACATGAGATGTGTAAGGAATGTCTTCGCGAGCGACGCGAATTCGCACATACAGCCAACATGATCAGGAGTAAAGAACATCGCATGGGTGTATTCCAATGCAAAAAGGTGAGTTTGTCTCCGTTTGATACCAAACGATGGATATTTTCCAGATGGAATTACCATTTAAGCGTTTGGACAGTATGCGATTGCAAATCAACTTACAATTGACGTTGATGCAATGCACTAGCGTAAAATAGATCTTGGTGGCAGTTCCGTATTCGCGGGAACGAATTGTAATTCCTCTTGCACAAATGCTCTACTTGGTGCACGAGGTGCACCCGGTGACGGTGCCAAACGATAACATGTTGGCTGCCTTGGAAAATCAATCCGGGCCGAGATAGTAAAAAATACATCGATGGTCCATACCAGACCGGTAGCACGACGTTGTCCACCTTCCAACTCTCCAGGTGCATACAGATACCGAACAAAATTGTTTCCGAGTGATTATTAAATCATTTTTAATGCGGTGACAGTCTTTTGTCGAATCGCATCAGTGGGTTTGAGTCCAATTGTTTGATGTCTTATCAACAAGATCATGTCGGTAACATGCAGTATCGACACGGTTTACGGGTGCTTCCCTGGGCATTGGTCAATTGTTATAATCAAGTCGTATATCCAGCCGTGTACCAGGCCCACATTAATTTTATCCGGGAATATGCTTTTCACCAGGATATTTACTCCATGGTGTCCCGGGTAGTTTCGTTAACGCGGCCAATTTCCACTCTTTTCGGCCCGCTGAACTTCTTTGCTTTATATCGAACACAAGTTCCAGCGATCGCGGATTTACCATTACGTTGAATTCGAGTTGAATTCGCAGTACGTGTTTTTGTGCAGCATTTGACACAATATGAAAACATGATTGCATTAAACAACAATTGTGTTTACATTTAACATGGCAGCACGAAAAAAAAACACGAAGATGCTCTTCGGAAAAACGAAAAGATAATTGACTTTTCCGCGCAGGCAGCACCCAAACCGTCCAAGCACGGTTCCTTGTTTCCAAACTCAGTTCGTGCGTTACTCGTTGATCCGGCCAGTTCAGGAAAAACCCAACTGTTGTTGAATATGATTTTACGATGGTTGACGTGGAATCGGTTGTACCTGATTGCACCTTCGGCTGATGATCAGCCGTGTTAGTAAAATCATCAATGAAGCCGCTCAACAACATATAGCTAATTCAGTGATTACAAATCTGGCAATGGGAAGCGGATTACGGTTGCAAAAGGTATTAGACTAAACCAATAATGTATAAATAATGGAAAAATTCAAAGATGTACGCGATCCCGCATGGGACATGGACGCGCCTGTGTTCGTACATCGCAACACCTAAGAATTTCAGTATTATTCGTACCCGGCTTGGGATCTCAGGCCATTAAAATAGAATTACAAGTGCAGGACACATCTCAGTATTTTCTTCCATGTGAAGCCTTCTTGGAAATTGAGGGACAACTTGTACTTTCCAACAAGAACCCTTATCCAGCCGGTGCCAAGGAAGGATTTTTTAACAATGGCATCATGGCGTTGTTAGACAGCGCTCGTTATTCCATCAACGGAAAGAAAATTGAATAAATTCTCGACAACGTTGACATTGCCACGACAATTCTAAGACTCGCCAGATACAGAGACGATTACGGAAGGTCCGCTGCTCCGTCTATGATGTTTAATAAGGACAAAAATGCAGATCATACTCCGTATATGCAACGCTTAACAGAATCCACAACCCGCAGGTATGCCTGCCAGACCTTGTGTTGGCGGTGCCCCCATACAGAGTACAAATCCGAATTTCAACCTTTACTTTGCACAGCGTTGACAAGTGTAAAAATATCCAGAGATTATTTCTACGATGAAGTAATATTCAGCGGTGAATCCACCCCGGTGAAATTCCTCAGCGAATATATTAAAGCGACATTGACTCAAGCAAGAAAAGATAAAACTCAACTGTTATTCAACAAGAAAGCACTTGTCCGTGTAACAGTTTTTGGGCGACGACGAGTACAATCGTTTCAGATACGAACCAAGGGCATAATCTATCTGGTTCTAAGTGAACGTGGTGTCATAGAACGTACCATTGCCAGTGATTTCAATATTCCAGGGGAAGATATTTTCTATGAATTTATAGCAGTTGTACCAGTAAAGAAGGGTAATTGGCTAGAAGTACGTGTGCGTGTTGCACCTGAACAAGAAATTGTTGTCGAGCAATTGTATTACGCAATTACATTATTAATATAAAAATTATAATGGACCTTTATTTTTTACCGACGTGAAAAAATAATCGAAGCGGAACTGCAACTGCGAGATGAAGTAGTCAAGAGAACCGTGCTACTTGTGAAATGCAAACGCGTGTGTGTGGTCATTGATACTATATGTGGGCTTGACACAGCAGCAACTGTTGGCCTTGGCGTGGCTGGAATCACGGCCGCGATACCTATTATAGGTGCGCCAATCGGAATTATTGTCGGGGCTATATTGAAAGTAACCGATGTCACAGGCGGTTCCAGTAAAATAATTTTGTAATTGCTGAATTTGCGAATTAGTAGCTATTCAGTACTTCTCGCGGCGGCACAAAGTAATCTCAATACGATTGTAATCGGTGGCTATCGAAGATATAATCATTAGCGCGACCGAGCTCGAGACCGTGTTGGCGGAATTGGAAAACCGCAGGCAACTCAGAGCACAAATACGCATCTGCGTAGTGGATTTGCCAACAGTAAAAACGAGTAACTATTTGCGTAACAGACCGCTTACACAAAAATCGCACACACACGTGTGCACGTGTGAAATTATATTTTGTAAGCCCAACGGCGGATGTGCTAATATGCGACGATTGCAATACATAGAGGTTGATATAAAAGGCGCTGACGGATTCAGTAAAAAATCCAAAATGCCGATACTACCTCTACTTCTGCTCCTCTAGTTGTTCAGAGTAAATTTGATGAAGTCACTTGCTATCGTCGACATACGTCCTTGTATAAGACGGTTCGAAAGATACAGACAATGATGCAGCTGCCGTTGCAACACCATATGGTATCATCTTGAACCAGTTGCCAGATAAGGCCAGCATTTTTACTGCAGAATTTACAGATATACTCAAAACCGTTAACTATATCGAAACCTCTTAAAACCAAATTTCGTCTTCTCAGATTCCATTTCCACACTGAAAACCCCAAATATGACAACCCGTTAATATTTCAAGTCCAGAGGCAAAACGATCTGCTTATAAAGTATGGAAAGAAAATATTTTGTACCGTTGGCTGTCTAGTCACATTGGTATTAAGGACAATGAAAGAGCAGGTAAAGCGATCAAAGCTGCCCTGCAAGTCACCCGTTTGTAAATGGAAGATTCCATATAGTGACTTCAAATATTATATCAATCGGCATCTTCTATATACTTGACAAAGTATTTAGAATGAAAACTCCGCAAACAAGCTTCGGTAGATCAAAACCATCATTGGAGAGTAGCGTAAAGAACAAATTACAGAGATGAGGTGATGCTATGCCGCTAGCGCGTAAGACACTTGACCACTTGCATAGCTGCTGAGGGGTGAATTTCGATCAGAGTGCATACCATGTCAGTGTCCACTGACAGTGACACACATTCTTGTTGAGTGTATCGACCTCTATCTTGTGAGGCAGATGTTGTTTGATGTGAATTCAATTAAGAAGCTTTTTGACGATAGACCACAAGAGATAATCTTAGATATTTTAAAGATGATCGGTTTATATAATAAATGCCGACCCTAATTTTAAGGATTTTATTTGCTAACATTTATCTTTGATTTTAAATGACTTTTAGAGTATTTTTAAATCTGTAACTTTTAGCTTTTAGTTGTATATGTACATTATTTGAAAGGGTTTATCTTCCTAAAGTTTTTAGCAATTATGACCTTTTCATTTTTAGAGACTAACTTTCAAGCAGCAATATATCCATGATTGTGATGACGCGCCATTAAACCACATACATACATACATACATACATACATACATACATAGAGTACCATGAACTTTTTTGTCTGAAATTTAGTACAAAGCTGTACTGGCCAGTGGCCGTACCGCTGCAAAATATAAATCCATATAAGTCCTTTTACATTTTTGAAAACAATCATGCCATCTGGTTCCTCTGAATGCATGTTCATAGCTAATAATCGATGTACGTGTAAACATAAGTTAGTATATTATATCATTTGCAGAAAGTAATCACCTATTCAGATTGCACATCTGGCGTTCAGCTTTAAATAGAGACGTGCTGTTTTTTATGAGTGTAAATTACACTTTACACCTGTGGACTATTACGTTATCGGTCTTTAGCGACTCCAGTTACAAGATTTGCAAATCAATTCAACCATATGTGTACAAGCATGTGTGCAAATCAATTCAACCATATGTGTACAAGCATGTGTGCAAATCAATTCAACCATATGTGTACAAGCATGTGTGCAAATCAATTCAACCATATGTGTACAAGCATGTGTGCAAATCAATTCAACCATATGTGTACAAGCATGTGTGCAAATCAATTCAATGTGTACAAGCATGTGTGCAAATCAATTCAATGTGTACAAGCATGTGTGCAAATACTTGAGCTCAGACTTAGCCTCTTAGACTCTAGCGAGCGGTACATATATGCAATCGGAACACCTCGTGGCTTTTCTTTAAAAATTCATCTCGTAAATACCTTACAACGCAAAAAGGGGAAAATCGTCGGAAAATGGCGGAGAACTCAGTCATACACTAAAGTAAACAAGGCAAAATCTAACCATGTCAAAAGCATTATGATACATGAATGAATTATTTGCACAAGTTTATTTAAAAGAAAGTTATATTGAGATCATGCTTGATAAAAAGAAATTTGCAAGTTAAAAAAATCACAATTTAAACATATTCTTTATTATCAACATTTTTACATGTACATATCACAACTGGTTGCCTATACATGAGGAACAGCAGATAATAAGGGTTACCCTATCTAATAATAGTAACCATGTGCTGAGTGTAGGTGAACTGGCGCAGTGGTCAGTGCCCGCACAACTGTCTCATGCAGGTCATGACATGTAAACTCTGGGAAGTGAACAGTACGTCAGCGCATCCATGCCCCTCAGCGAATCTTTGATAATGGAATTCAGCCAAAAATCACTTGGTGCTAAGTCAGGGCTGTATGGAGGATTTGGCAAAGTTTGGATGCTGTGCTCATTCAAGAAGTCTGCCACGGCGACGGATTTATGCGCCGGTGCGTTGCCACGGAGTAAATGGTTACATCAGGTACCGGTGAGCGGACGGGTGGTTCGGTAGTGTTCCACAACTTGTGGTTACACTTTGAAGGCAGAAAAATGTCCAGTGATACTAGCAGTCAGGCACAGTTACCTAGATGACCTTGTCTTTTGCATCGAAAAATAATGCGTATAAAACTCTTTGACAGTCCGACTACGTCGAGCGATTTATGGTCTCTACTACTTTTATCCGATCCAAACTTTATTATTTTCTCTTGAGTCGGGTTCAAAAAAGTAAATCCATGTTTCATCACCTGTGACAATCTAATTCAAAAGTCTCTGCTCACTCTTTTCATAGTTGGCAATTAGCTGTTTTGATCAGCCATCTTGACCCATCTTGCACAAACTTTTCTGAGCTTCGTGTGATTCTTGAATATATTAAGAACAGCTGACGAATTAATGACCGTTATAATAGAAATATCTTCCACTATGTGCCAAGCATCTTCATCAATTGGCTGCTTCACAGTATCTACTTCCCGCTCGCTAATCACAGAAAAGGGTCTTCCAGAACGTGCGTCATCTTCCATGGATTCCGATTCTTTAAAACGATGATACCACCTCAAAAATGTAGAATATTTAAGAGTGTATGTAAGCTGTGTGATTCGGCAACTGACAGTTTATACCACAATAAACTCAGAAAAAAGACAACATTAAACTCTTATAATGCAATTCTACTAGTTGTATTCATTATTTTTGTCATTTTGCTTATATTTTATTACTTAGTATCCTTTTGGGTTCCTGGTACGTAGCTATTTATAGAACATAGGATGATATCATCAAACAGGTAATTCAACCAATGGTATTCTATATAAGGTTTTGAACATTCCTAGATTTGTCTTCATATTTTACCAAAATGGATATATGTATTCTGAATAGAAGGTGAATATTCAAAGTAAAGCTATGAAGTTCTTTTAGACATAAAAATGACTAAGATTTGAATTAATTCATGGACTGACTGAAAGTAATTTGGCAGTACCGTCATTGCATTCAAAGCTGTGGCACGAGAGTGGGCAGTATATCTTGCAGAAATGTTGGCATGTTTGCATATGTCAGGCATAAAATGACTAAATTGCCTCTGCCATGCACTTCTACTGGTGTACCATGTCTGACACAATTGGGGATTTTCCAGAGCATTTTTATAAGTGTGACAAAAGAGTGATTCAACTTTTGGAGTAATGCGTGTGAGATATTATTTTACTGAATTGACTGGGCAGATTTGACTACCAGTTGCTTACATTCTCTTACATTCTCTTGTCAGGGATTTCCTCCTTAGTATTTAAGTCCCCCGGATGATTTTGTCTGCATAGTTTGATAGGTAAAAATGACATATTCAGCCCTTGTTTCATCAAACCTGAATTAAAAACTGGTAGGTGTTAACTGGCTGTGGAATTCTAATCCACGAGTAAGACAGGGATAGAGAGATACAACCAAACCCTGTATCTTAGTGTGATAGGATGATCTTGCATCATGTACTGATTGACTGCATGCATGTCTGATTGAGGAATAATAGGTTTGTGTTCAGTTGATCTTGATAAGCCATTCTTGGTGTTAAACTTTAATTTCCCATTTAACATGTCCTTTGCTTTTTTTAAAACTCAGATTCTGTAACAATATTGATTAAACGACCACATTGAACTTGAGTAAATAATAGCATCTCTGACATTTTATTAAAGATTTTTTTGTGGTATTCTTCGGCTTGGGCTTCAGTAAACTTCATCAGAAGGGCTGCTTCAGCATAAAATATGGTTAGCTTCTGGGCCAAATCTACAGGCTCGATGGTCTTCAGATCTACCTCTAGTTTCTTTTCTTTGAAATATGCTGAAATTAATGGTTTTGTGTTTGATAGTAATTTTTGTTGATTTTTTAGTTAAATATTTAGATTTTTGTGGACATTTTGAACATTCATTGCATTTTCTTATGCAAATAAAGTCTCATATTTATTTGAAATGGTGTTAAAGAGTTAAAATGCAATTTATTTCCTTGCTTTTATATCTACACATAAACAGCACGTTGCCTTTCTTCATTATATACCGTTATGCTTTATGAAAACAACAGTTAAGAGCCAATTAAGTATCAAGCAATATTATTTAAGCCAAGATTAATGAACAACCCTGTCGACGACATTTTTCTTTTTTAAAATTAATTTGTTATGCTGAATGAAACAATGAATAAATGAATGAATTAATCTACTTGTGAAAGTGTTTTAGCCCCTCTGAGTGTTTTTCTTGTTAGATTCTGAGTACTGCTGGTCTGAGATGTTTAAGAGATCTTCCTCTTTAAGACATATAATCCGTTTTGGTCTGTGGTCATCCTGCAGTTCATCTGGCAACTGATCTGGTATTGCTTCATTTAAAATGCTTGATAACTCGGCTTCTGATATTTCTTCCACTTTAAAAGTTTCGTCAAATATTGACGAGTCAATGTTTTCAGTGTCTTCATGCAGGAAATCTATCTGATATGGCAAATTTAATAAAAATTCTCCATATTCTGCCATTTCGGATACAGCAGTTCGTTCGCAAATATCCTGTTTTTTCTCTAATTTAGTATAACAAATAATCACTTTTTCATTTAAACAAAATATAAAATATGTGTTGTTTTAGTCTTTCGAATTCAGTTAATTCAATTTTTTTGTAACAAATTGTAATATATTTCTTTTGTTTTGAAGGCATACGTTGTGTCTGCCTTCACTTGCAATGTTTTATCTTTTGCTTTGCACGTGACTTTATTTATAGAAGTAGTTTTTTTTAGAAACGTAGTTCTCCTCATAGTTTATACAGAAATAAACGCAATTGAATCTGATCACGTGGCAACATTCTAACCAATGGAAATACTAGTTACTTTAACCAGCTAATGATATTGCAATTATGAGAGATTTACATCCGTGTGTATACAGCACCTTAAAGTTTGTGTTTAAAGTTTTGTTATTGCAAAGGGAGAAACTTTCCATTTTAAATTTCACTTCTCTGTTAAATAATTAACATGTGCCTGACATTATTCAATATTATTTTTTAAACCAAATTTTAATGCTTTTTAGGCAATTTAACGATCAAAGTTTTACGTTCAAGTTTTTGTTTAAGGTTTAGTATATTGCTGTTGGAACGAGCTATGCATTTCAGTTCTATTTTCTGCAATAAATAACATGTGCTTGAAGTTATTCAATTTGTACCCAATTTTACGTATTGTTTGCCAGTTTAAGATAAAATGCTTAGGTTAGAATTGGGTGTAACGTTTGGTTTCTTGCTTAAAGGCATGAACTATGCATTTTAATTTGACTTCTATGTGTTAAATAGCATGTGCTTTATGTTATTTATTACTCTTTCACCCAATGCTACTTATTTTATTGTGTTGCAAATTATTGGAAAAGGTTGAGGTTAACGTTTATATTTAAAAGTTGTTATAGTATTCGCTTACCCTCCCGTTTGTTTGTATCCCCCTGCCATTTTTAAAAACGAAAAGTATCAAGGATATAAAAAATGCACAAAACTTAGTCATTTCATTCATCAGGTTATAATTTCTAACCTGATTGTCGCCAGGGGGTCCCTAACACTGTCAACTTAATGGCGTTTCAAACCAAACAGGAGTTTCTGTATTGACACGGTCGCCATATTTGCATGGTGTTTTGCAACGACAGCATCCGTTTGGTTTGAAACGCCAATGTGCATTTTTTGTATACCAGATGCTTTTCGTTTTTAAAATCGGTAGGTGGGTACAAACAAATGGGAGGGTATGTGAATACTGTACCTATAGACAGCCAGTTAAAGTTTGTGTTTACGGTTTTAATTAAGTACCTAAGCAGGAGACTGTGCACTCCAATTTCAACTGTGCGTATTTGTAAGTAATTTCAATACATTTTGTGTTAGGTTTTAATACAGCGGTTGCTTATTTTTATTACAATTTATATTGAAAAATATGGTTGTTTGTTTTATGTGTGCTCTATCAGATTAAAGTTGTGAAATCATCTTTCCTGTTACATAAGGCCGACTTTTTTTATTGCTTACAGAGGATACTCATCATATTTTGTATGCAAGGGAACTTTTTTGCTTACAGAGTATACACATCATTTTTGTATGCAAGGGGACTTTTTTATTGCTTACAGAGTATACACATCATTTTTTGTATGCAAGGGGACTTTTTTTTTATTTCTTACAGAGTATACACTTCATTTTTTGTATGCAAGGGGGACTTTTGTATTGCTTACAGAGGATGCACATTATTTTTTGTAAGCAAGAAGCAAGGGACCTTTTTATTGCTTGCAGAGGATATACATTATTTTTTGTTTGCAAGGGTCATTTAGTGTTAATCTCACCTGCCTACCCATCTGCCCCTCTGTCTGTCCTTCTCTCCATCATTCCTTGGATTAGATTAGTTTTCCTTTCCTTTTTGTAAATTTTTCAGGCACTCTCACTTACTGGGTCTTGTAGCTTAGTGTGTGGACCTGTCTTAGAGAGAACGAAACTGTCATGCCAAAAGTGGGTCACAACGACCTACATTTTACGCATAAGGTTGGTGTGTCTTGCAACTTTAAGTGTACAGTCATGTGGCTTTGTACTTGGCTCCATTATTTTGAGTACTTGATCTTGCACATCAAATGTAGTCCACATTTATTGAGCTCAACTTTTATGTCAGTTTTGCAAGCAGTCTTACTGGTAGTGATATGTACCTTTGTGTGGATACCTTGAGGTGTATATGCCATGATCGTTCCAAAAGTTGGTCACTGACCTATATTTCATTCTTCATTCACTTTTCGCAGTTTTTAATGTGCTATTTACTCTACAGTTTGTAGAGTATGTCTGTTTGTTTGCCATGGTGAGTAGTAATCATGTCAACCCCAATTTGGACGTGCTTTGTGTACATTGCCCAATTTGAGTGTTTCTACTACAAGTATTTGCTGAGATGCTAATGCAAATTGCCTATTGAATTGTGTCCTAAAAGACAAGCTATGCTCAGCAGGGTTTTGTGATACTAAACCTTAATTATGAAAAAAATAATTGCCTAGTAAGCTAGGATTTCCTTCAAAATTGAAACAATTTGGTCTTCATCACACATTACTGGCTGGCATTCTTGTACAGACGAGCTATGCTGTCTTCTTAGAGATCTTATTTATGGTATGTTGATACTGTGGAGAGAGAGAGAGAGAGAGAGAGAGACAGAGACAGAGAAGAAGAAAAAAAAAAAGAAGAAGAAGAAGAAGAAAAATGAATCAAAGATAGAAAAATATTTTATATAAGGGCATATGTATTTTAAAATTAAGTAAAATAAGTAGTTCCTGATGTGATATCACCAGTGTGAAGTATTGTCTGTATATATTTTTCATAAAACCGGTATGGATATAGCTTTAGAAAAAAGGCGTATTTTCTAGACATTGCTAAGTCATTAGCAAAGAACTTAAAAATCGTAGCTCAATCATGTTGATATAAACGTTTATCTCATTCCTATATATTTGTAATACAGTTTGCCCACGTGAAAAAGACATATGGGATACACCTATCCCACATGAGAACACTCATTTACACTGTTGATGACGTCTTTATTTTTATGACGTCTGCAATGTTTCGTGCGTTTCAAGTATGAAAGAGACAGCCTATAATCGTAATCCTTGTTTATAGCAAATTTTTCTTGCAAACTAAACTGTGTATGATGTTTCTAATGATGTAATTTTGTTTAAAGAAAAAAGTCTGTATTTCTAAAGCTATATCCGCACCGATGACACGTCGCCTTTTCTCAACCATTTGAGAAATGAAAGAACATAACCCAT
Source organism: Margaritifera margaritifera (assembly GCA_029931535.1). NCBI lineage: Eukaryota > Metazoa > Mollusca > Bivalvia > Unionida > Margaritiferidae > Margaritifera > Margaritifera margaritifera. The sequence continues at coordinate 4,327,099 of JAQPZY010001579.1, read as the reverse complement.
GATATACCTTTATGTGGGATACTGAAATCCCATAAAGCGATCATAATATTTAGGCAGGAACGCGGCAAAGCCTCGTTTCTGCCCACCCCCAGGTGGGATTTCCCTGTCCACACCAGGACATGTGATGAATTATTAGAACCGGCAAGGCGGTGGGTGCCGTAGCCCGCGGATCCGGGTTAGAATCTCCGTAGAGTACGAATTAAAATTCTCTAACCTGTATGATAATATTATTTATTCGTATTAATAAATTATGTTAATGTTATCAAGCATTCTCCTGAAGACTCCAGGGATAGCACTTTCCGCTCTGTTTGGTGTATATTTCTAATTCTCTCTCTCTCTCTCTCTCTCTCTCTCTCTCTCTATATATATATATATATATATATATATATATATATATATATATATATATATATATATATATATATATATATATATATAGAGAGAGAGAGAGAGAGAGAGAGAGAGAGATAGACAGATGTATAAATTGCGAGAAAAAAAAAATAGTCCGTACGACTTAAGTAAAAAAGGTACACTTGTCTATTACGGACAATATATTAGTAGTATACAAATAATATGGCATGCTAGACGTCTAGTGAAATCGGATGTCTACTCTTTAATTATAGCAATATTTTCAAAGATATTGGTATTTAATTGTTTCTAGTATTATTTCAAAACATATTCGAATATTGAACATTAAAACTTTGAACGGACACAGCCGACCCCGTTTTATGTATGGATGTCTCCAAGAATAGGAACTGACTTTTTTTTAAAAGTACCTCAAGTACAAAATCCATGCATGCAGACTATAGAGTATAAATTTAATTGTGGTATAATTCATATTTTACAGAATGTCAGTAGGGCGACGCATACAACGAAGCTAATTGATAATGAGGAATGCTGACTGATCGTCGCAAAGGTCAATATATTCATGAGGAGAAACCTAACTACTAGTACGTACTCTGTCTCTGTCTGTCTGTGCACGTGTATGTGAGTGGGTGATTATGCTGCCATTACCTACATTATTACTCTTCGTGTGTTCCATTTTATTTTGTACACATAGGTAACGAACGTAAATGTATCATTTTCATTATAAGCGATCAAAAGTAGAAAATGCATTTTTATATTTTTTATATCTCCACCAGATTTTGAATTTAATTCATCTGCAAAGATGTTTAATTGAGATCAAAACATAGATATAAATATTATCGCATTCTTGATTAATCTCTCGCCATATATTATTGGAATTTTTCTACTGTCATTTTTGAACTGGAAATAATTGGAAGCTTTCAAAAGAAAATGAAGTACTGATAGTAAAATTCGGATCCCCTAAGGAAATTATTTTGCTGCATGTCTTTCATTCAGAATTGCTGATAAACGATGCATGATATTTAATGAGCAATATGGAGAAATCGATTGAGTAATTATTCTTGCTTTAAGGTATAACTTTACTAATTATATATTACCACCATTTTTCTACATTTTTGAACGAATCCGGTGTTATTAGTTGTTAGTTCAGGTGCACCAAGACTACTATCGTACTAATGCTAGACACTAACATGTATACAACATATTAAAATCAGCGTAGATTATGTTGCATGACCTGGAAAAAAATTGCATTTGAATGAAATTACTAGATTTTGTTATTGCAAGTAACTTTTCTGGAATCGGCCGAATCACACCTGTTTGTTTTGTCATCCTATGCAAATGCCAACAGGCTGAACTCAATCAGCATGTTTTTTATTCTGTTTGTGTTAGCAAATTCCCAGGAAAAATCAGAGAAACTATATGAATGATTTTATTAGGGACTACAATAGAATGCAATAACAGCTCATTGGCTCATCTAGTGTTGTGATAGCATTAGAGTTCCTATTTATTGATTGACTCAGAAGCCCATTACTATGGCACTAATGAGTTCCGTTTCTACAAGAGAGAGAGAGAGAGAGAGAGAGAGAGAGATGTGCAATAATAAAAGTAAGAAAGGAAGACTTGTTCTATTCCATATAAATCCTGAAAGCATCGTGTTCTGGTAGAAAATTGCATGCAGTAACAGAGTGGTATTGCTGGAATTGCATAAACTCGAATTAACTGGTTTAAGGGCTGCCAGGATAAGTGTTGATCGATTCCAGAATTGCCCAGTACGTTGCAGTATTGCAACAATCAATGTATGAACCAGTACGTTGCAGGTGTATGCTTGTAATAGACCAAAACTTGTTTGACAGTTATTATTTATAAAATGAAACCTTTTGTTAAATGTATAATGTATTTGCTGGATTCAGTTGAGTTTTGAACGCAACGTATCTTCATAGAAAAAGTGTACATTGTCAAACGTGAGGGATTATTATAAAAGGCGATATATATTTACTTACCCTTTCTCCGTGTCCGCCCCACCACCACACACACGTACACACACTCTGGGATTTTGAAAATGGGAACTCATGTATAGCCTATCAATGTACATGCAGACACACATACATACATACATAGGAAATGAGTGTATTAGAACAAAAGTTCAAACGTCTCACTTCCAATTCAGTCTCATCTATGTAATTCATGAAATATTCTTTACTGAACATAGCATAAAACAATGTACGCGTTATATTATTTATCCGAAAAACGTTGTCGATAACGCCACTTCTATGAGATTTATGGGATTTAAAAGTGGTATTTACTTACAAATTTCTCTGTCTCTTTGTTTGTCTCTGTCTGCCTCTCTATCTATCTATCTATCTATCTATCTATCTATCTATATGGCGGACTCCCTTCTTACAAGGTGTCCGCTTTATTTGGTTGGTTATCGTTACCAAAAAGGATGATCGACCTCGGTGTTATTGCCCGGATCGAGTAAATAATAATATAAATTATGAAAATTATAGATGGAATAAATAGAGATCTGAGCAGATATATAGAACAGAATAACACGAGCCCCCGTGCATGAAAGATAACAATTTAATCAATTACATAAAACAAACTGAGATAATACATTACATTAGGAAGATACACTTCTTTTTGAAATAAATCATTTACCGAATTTCAAAACACAAATATACTTATATAAATAGCCGATCTGTTTAAACGATAGAATTAGTTCATCATAGAATCGAGTGTACAATCGAAATCATTGCCCCTGCATAACAGCATAACCTGGTTAACGCTGGTCCCTCCAAATTCACCGTTGCTGTTCTCTTTGTTCTTTCGCTTTTTCCCCTTCTCACTCTCTCTATCTCGACTCTGTCGGCCCTCAACTTTGAGTGGGTAGGTGGATACGTAGATACGTAGGTAGGTGGATGGAGCTATTTCCCCTTTCAAAATAAACAGAGAAGCAACCTAAATCTTCCGTCAAATATCCTACTGGGAATAGAACCTTACTCGACTCTCGTTACGTCAGATATCGTCCTTTCGTAATTCAAACAGATACCAAAGGCTATCTGGTCAGGCTAAATTGGACATACCATAAATAAACCTAGTTTCAGAAGATTAATGTATTTTCTAACGGCTATTTCATCACTGACTCAATCTAACAACACACGAGGCATAACAGTTTCAGTTCACGTCTTAATTATACAAATAAATCAATGAAATTCACTTCATGGCTTAATTACATTAATTCCAGTGAATACTCAAGTCTTTATCATACATGAAATCATCTAAGACAACTTGTATCAAATAAAGTAATGCATGAAATTCTTAGAATACACGATTCCTATAACAATCAAGACGATAAATTCAAACAATTCGTCAAACTCAAATAAAGAAGATTATTGTACGAATTCAGACAAACGAACTCAAACAAATAGTTATACTCATATCAAGAAAAATAATCAACGAATTTAAACAAATAAATTCATGCAAATATAAACAAATAAATTCAAGCAAATAATTATATTGGTATCAACGAATTACATGAGATTGATGCAAATACCTTGTGCTTTCAAGCCTCGCTTGCTTCTACCGCCAGAATTGTGTCCGTCAACTTTCCAGACCTCACTCCCTTGAATAATTGCTTTTACGAGAGAACTTCTGCTAAATTCAATCTCGGAGTCAAAAATATCTTCCTCTTGCAGGAATTTAGACTGACTAAATTTTGCAATGGGGCATATTAAAACATGAAATTTCGTCTGGGAAACACGCCCCTTATTTAGCGTAGCCAATCAGATTAAACGGCTCTACCGCCTTTTATAAATATGCGACAATTCGGTCAGCGTAACCTTCTAGATTTCGCGCTATTTAAGTAACTGATTCTGGACAATCTCAAAAGATAATACAATTTTACAAACAATCCCTGTATCCTTTCAACGTTGACATTTCCGATACCTAGATCCAAGTTAACCCTTTCCCTCCAATCTGTCTGACCGTTAAATAAACGAATGCTTAATTAAAAATCAATTTCTCCCACAACAGGAACATTAAAACCATCGCAGTCTAGCGATTTCATACTGTACCTTTCCTCATAAATCTAATTAATTGTTCTCTGTCAAACTAAAATGTGCTCTACAGAAATCGACAGAAATTTGCACCATTACAATATATATATATATATATATATATATATATATATATATATATATATATATATATATATATATATATATATATATATATATTACAATAAAATTATTTCTCCCGTGCAGCTAGAGATGCGTTAACTATAATAAGATTACGTTCTTATTTTGATGTCATTAATTACATCCGAGTAACATTACCCTCATAACTATTGATGAGAGAATTCATTATAATTAAATAATTACGTCCTTAAACTGCTGTTAAATAATAACAAGGATTATGTACAAAGAAAACGCAATATAATAACATTAAAATAAAAACGAACAAAAAAATAAGGTAAGGAAAATGGAAGGGAACTTTCTGAAATCATTGATAATCAATGATCTGTTGTAATGTGGTTCTACGGTCCAAGCAGTCCTTGACAAAATGTAAATAAACAAAATGTTTTATCGCGAGTATACATTTTCCATGTATCTTTAAGATTAATATACTCCATTTTTTAAAATATGATGATTTATCCTTGCTCATTATAATATCAGCTCAATATATGACAGGGTACTATTTCTTAGTAATTATTATTATTATTATTATTACTTTTTTTTTGGGGGGGGGGAGAACATAATTTGAAAGGTGCTTCCAAGAATAATACGAAGTGACATGCAAACGTATTCCTTCTTCTGGTCTAATTTGTCACACAGAATGTAAAAGAAGTATCCGTTTTCAAAACAAGTTCTAAATTCTGACATTTTCCTGGAGATTACCCTCAAGGCTGACAGAACGCCTGTCATAAACTACCATTTGTTTCATTCATTTCCAATCCTGATCCTTCATCAATATACCATTTCGATTTTCAAAATGACGTAAATGGCTGTCGTATTGGATTATGACTTTTAGATTTCACTATTGGCTATAAAGCGTGTATGACGATTTGAATAGATTCGTTGAATATCTGCAAAATATTATGAAGTATGCATCAATACAGAGGCACATTTAGCAGGTTTAGTCAGTGGCGTAGCGAGGCAAAGTGCCGCCCAGGACCAACTACCAAAATTAAGCCCCCACTCCATTCGTATTATTTATGATATATACGGTACTCTTACCAAATTGCCGCCCCCTAGAAAGTGCCACCCGGGGCCACCGCTCCCTTCGGCTTCCCCCCCCCCCCCCTTCTCGCTACGCCACTGGGTTTAGTAGTGACTTTACTTAAAACAGTCAATTCGTATTCCATGAAATCCGTTTTTGCATTGTTTTTAAATCACTTAAACCTTGACAAAAGTATACCCGAACACTCTTCTTTTCTCTGGTCATGTTTTATTAAATAATGATTTCCGTGTCTTCTTTGTCGTGTTGGGTTTTGTAGAGCAATGCGCCAATACGAGAGCTTTAAACATTTATGGCAAATAACGCCAAACTAAACATCTCATATATCTGCGACTCACGGATAATCTTACTAAAGCTCAGCTTCTTAAATTTGTTGACCAGTATTACTTATTTCAATATACTCTACAACATAGAACCATGGTTACCTGTACAAAACATTTGTGAAGATTATTTTCTTTTTTATAGGTTTTCATTTTTGCCTTATTCTCTGAAGGCGATTAATGGACAAGTCAGTTATGGCCTCTTCCATAGTCAGTCAGTCATAAAGTACCAATCTCACCATAAACAAGGAGCAAATAAACGCAATGCGAGTTTCCCTCCTAGATTGTATATGATATACCGATCATCTCCTTTCCTGATATAGATTTTTCTTGCCCATCAAAATTTGATCTCGGATTAATTGCTGAAAGGAAACACGGTGCATGACAGGAAATTAACTGTCATTGTGTATCCGTTTTTGTGTAAGAGGTATATAAAAATAATCGTGAACTAGTTATCATTTAGAGTTGGAAGAATTCGACGGGTTTCTGACTCATAAGTGAATATGAATAATCATTTCAATACACGTCTTGGAATTAAACCAGGTCTGAGAAATAAGGGCACATACTACACGCAAGCACTCTAGATCGCATTGGTACTATCGGGTGCTGAGTAAAGATGGAAAAGAAAACATTTCGTAATTTATACTATTAACTGTTATCTCACTATCTCCGTCGTGTACGCAGTCACTTAAACTTGTTCCCAAAGCTTGGTGAAAAGGATACCATGACACGAACTGAAAATAAATACAACATGTGTCACTACAGATGTCACACAACTGCATTATATCTCATGAAATAAAAATCAAAGGAAAAAGATAACGGAGAAGATGCACTTCTGCCGGAAATCGATTATAGGCACGTGCCAGATGTCGTGTTTGGGCAATTGTTATGGGTATGTTAATTTTCAGCTTTTTATGCGAGATAGGTTATGATTTTGTAAGCGAATAATATTATCTCCATATGTTCAAGATCAGTGCAGCAGTTGCCACTGCTTTAGTAAAGTTTCTTTCTCACTAAGCAAGCATGCAGAGTTTGCTGCGTTAAATAATAATAATAAAAAAATTCCACACAATATCACAAAAATTTATACTTGGTGATCCGGATAGTCTTGTGAACTCGATAAATCCAAGTGAACCCACATTCTGTTTTCACAAAAGACCCATATTTCTATTATCCCCCTGCCCTCTTCCAGTTTAAATAACAACAAACATAAAAACACACATACAGATGTCACAAACTGCACAATGCAAAATAGGCACTTTTTATAGCTGGCCTTGTTCTCTATTTGAGCCAGAAGACATTATACAAGTGATGGAGCTATACCTTGAGAATTTGCGTGCTGAGCGTGAAATATATTTCAATTATATTGAGAACAACACTATATTTTCGAGCTTCTGATAGCCTTCCTAAAGTACCATTAACACGAAAGACATTGTTTACGGAGGGGTAGGTGGTTTGGCGATGACATGTAGTCGCTTTGCGAATAGCTACGCCCTGTGTGAAGTAGACGAAAGTGCATTCTGCACCATCACATCTAAGTAAAACGCCTCTGCCATCTGGCGATCCACTTAACAGTTTTGTATATTATCCCTGAGCCGACCAACGCAGCGGACACGTGTATGTTTAGAGTCCTACAAATTAGTTCATCACACCTGACCCCTTTACTTTGTTCGCTGTGATGACTTGCTGAAGTCATAATGATATACATTTGATTGTAAATTTAACTAAATAACATTCTTTATAAAAGGTGTTAACATGTGCTTTGGTAAAAATGTATAATTGCCGATGCTCATTGGAGACTTCTGTTGTCAGACTCATCAATTTCGGAGATAAGTAGTTCTTGGAAGTGTCAATATCTTCAATTTCCGAGGAAAGTAGTTCTTACAAGTAGTCTGCATTCCATTATGTCTAATTATAACTAATCGGTGTTGAAAAACACCGGTCAAAGAAGTCCCATAAGATGTCTGATATTTTTTTTTTTTTTTTTTGCGCAGTATGACTAAGAAGTTCTAGTGAATTACCATTATTTGGGAACAGTCCCGTTGTTACCGGTATTAAAAAAGTGTAACAAAAATAATAATTATACAACTGCAATGATGTAAAGAGAAATAACAAGCATCATTAACAGCAGCAGCAGCAGTAGACGAAGAAGAGGTAGACAATTTGCATTTCATGATTTTGTTAATTTTTAGTGTCAATTCAAGAAACTCATAAAGCATAGACATGAACTTTGGACCTTACTGACAAAAGAGTACACTGTTTAGTAATGTTTTAGTTCTTTTCACTTCGTGGTATTTGGGTAGGCACGATTTCATACAGAGCGATAGATCACCACGGCGCGTCATTACAAAGAATGTTTCGTGATGTACCCGTCACTATAAAGAAATGCCCATGATAGATACAAGAAGAGGACCATTTGCTCACTCTCCTGTGGTATACCGCTCAACAAAAAAAATAAATAAATAAATAAAAAAAATAATAAAATTTAAAAAAAAATAAAAAATCAAGATTTTTTTTTTATAACGTAACAATACAAGGAAAAGTTTACGAATGATATATTCGTCAAGAAGAGATGTGTGTCTTAGATCATGCCAAAAATAAACAGGTGCCCAGGTGCATAAACTAGCTTCGGATCTTTTTCCTACTAGCCATAGGTACAACATATCATAGCCCATTATGAATGTCTGTAGCCCTTTAAAGTCTCATGACTTCTAGCGGTTCGAGTGCGAGTATTTCATTCCTCTGCCAGAACAACAACAAAAAAAAAAAAATTTTTTTTTATAAAATCATCACCGCCCTGTTTGCATTAATAGTCTCGAGAAAATGCGCACCGTTGAAAAGTGAGATGATTGAACCATACACTCTGATTGGCAGAAAGTTCTAAGCCATATCAATACAGTATTTCATTTGAATACTTCTAAAACATAAGTGACAGGTACCAGTCCTTGAAAAAAACAAACTTTATATGATTACCATTCAAATCCACTCTAATCCTAGTAATTAATCCTCAAAATACAATTGCAATTACAAAGTAAAAAGTATTAAGTATTGCTTAGGCTCTATAAGCTTCGTGGCCTTTTGATGGATTGCTCTGTTTGTGCGAATAAACATTGCTAAAGATCCATATATCTTCGAGACAAAAAAATAGTTAAATCAGTGCTGTCACATGCATGTTCTTTTTCGAACACAAAAGCAGCAGGATCACACGGTATTACAGTTATGACTAATGATAAGCACCACTTGAGTTTGATTCTCGTAATATTTCTTGGTGAAATCTTATGTTGTTGGCCTTTTGGGAAACGGATATTTGTAATTGTTAGTGGTGTGTGTGTGTGTTTGTGTGTGTGTTTGTGTGTGTGTGTTTGTGTGTGTGTGTGTTTGTGTGTGTGTTTGTTTGTTTGTGTGTGTGTGTGTGTGTGTGTGTGTGTGTGTGTGTGTGTGTGTGTGTGTTTCTAGATAAGGATCTTTACAGAGACTATTGCTGGAAATGTTACTCTGGCGCTATGCATCCTAGAAATTGCTGCTAATAGGTTTATAAGTAACTCAAACATTCATTGATTGGGGATCTCTAACCAAGTTTAGTAGATATTTCGGAAATGTATGCATTGCTGGGTAAGTACTCTAAACTTTCGGTATTGATAAACAAAACAAAAAGGGAACAAAAAAAAAACAAAAAAAAAAAAAAAACAAGCAAACGCTGGCAGTATGTGTACCAAATTCAAGACGGCTACAACATTTTTGATTTCAGGAAATTTCGTATATTATTACCTGATTGTTGTCTTTTACAGGAATGCGATTTGCATTCATTTTTTAAATTTTTTTTAATGATAAATGTCATAATTCTTTAATCTGCTTTTACATTGAAGTCGAAATAACGTCATATTACCGCCACCTATTTAATTTGTTAGTGTATTGTTCGTTTTATAGCAGTAAATTTTATTGCTCTATCTTGAAGTTTAAAAACAACACACAAATCTTTATAACGATTGTGTAAACCATACGTTATCTAAAGGTGTACGAAGGCGTAAATTTGAGTCATCGATAACCCTGACACATAAGTTTTACATTGAATGCAAATTGATTTCCGAACCCATTTGTTGTGTGCTAAATCGTTTTCTATTATTGCGGTAAGTCTGAAATATATACCTAAGCAGCTATATCTTGTACTCATTTCTGGTAAACCCATCTTAAAGGGGGAAAAAAAGGCCCCTGCTGACCCTTCCCACAATATGTTTTTTTTTATTTTTTATTTTTTTTATTTTTTTTTAAACATAAAGAGAAATCTGTGGTCAAGGATTGCTATAAATAAAGTTTGATTCACGGACGTTTTTTTAGACGCCTGCATTTGCATACACATCAAAGTTGGACATTTCGCTCAATTGACCACAAACAAAAATAATTATTTCCGTCAGAGAACATGACAATTAAAATGTCTGTTTCTGCTTGTTTTTTGTGTCTATGACGAATGTCGCAAAAGGTGGAACGTAGTGGTCACGGTGTCCAACCGTCCGCCTATCCATGTCAAATTTTAGATGAACCTTTTTTTGAAGGCCACCCTCTTTTTCTTTTAATCAGTGGATCATCATCATCATAATCCATTTCCAGAATTTAACCAGGGAGCAAGAAAAAATTCTTGGGATGTGCGGCTAAATATGTCAAAGGTTAAAGTCATAAGGGACAATTATTTACGGGTGTGAACCTTGTCATTGGTTCGTGTTTTAGGATCTGGTTGTATCTCCTATTCAAAGACGTTTCACGGGAGTTCACCATGGAACAAGGAATACATGTAGTGATTTTCGAATAAGAAGGTTTAAGGTGATGGTCAAAGTAGTCACTATGTAATTTGTATGGAATAAACCTTATTTTATGAATAGGTTGTAACCTAACTTTGTAATGACGTTTATCCGCGTGCAAAGACATCAACGTGCATGACAGATCAAAATTATAAAGGTCAAGGTCACTGAGTAAAATATGTTTAGAATTTTAGTAAATTCTCGAAATTTTTAGGAACTGATTATATCTTTTTTCCATGGGTGGCTTATTATCACGTTATGCACAAACGTTTACCACAGTAGATGAGCTATCCCTGGGTATGAGGTGGTCTAAAGATCAAGGGTCACAGTTGTGTGGTGGGTTATGTTTTAATTAGGCGACAAAGCGAGAGATCAAATTTATGGACGTTTTAGCGAAGTACAAAAACAATTTTAATCTATTTTATATTTGTAATGTTGAAGCAAGATTATACATAACGTCCATAACATCTCACCAGCAAAATTTGCAGCAGAAGATTAAGTTTTATTCCTCTTCGATCCAAGATTGCCTAACATCGTATATGCATACACTGGATTTTGTTCTACGTCCCTGCTATCTTGTAATTGCATGATAATAAGCAGGAAACGATTCTTTTCGGTCATTAGTTTCGTCTACATATTTTTTACGTTTTTAGTGAACTCATGTTGATGAAAATTTAAGGAAGATGATCGTCATCATGTGTCTTTGCATTCGTTTGTGCATCATTAACTTGTTGTCAGTCTTCGTGAAACATCAACAGTGTTGTCATGTAATGCAATTGTCGCTTCATTTGTATTTTATCAGATGTGTATTTATGATAACTCCTTCAAGTACTGTACCTTGATGGAAGTATAATCGTAGAATTCATCATGTTTAGGAAAAGAAGGTTCCTTACGCAATTGTTCGAATTTCAAGCTTAAAGTTTTATGATAATATGCCCTTAAAGAAATCGCTCTTGGCCACGGAATATTTCCAGTTTACAAACAACAGAGAAATGTCAATGGAAAAGATACAACATTTCATGACATCTACTAAAAAAATCGTGTTGTTAATATTCAAAACTGTTATATGCTCCGAATATTAATACTTGCTAAGGAAGTAAGGATCAATACAACACACGAAATGCATCATGCATCCGCCATTTTTCATGAAGAATAATTGCTTTCTAGCTATGGAGTATCACATATAATTTTTTCAGTACCTAAAATAATGTGTGAATTTGATTATGGTATATTTCCATAGAACTGTACGAAAGAGAACTGAAATATGTCTCAATGTCATAAATAAATATAAACAGAAATACTCTCTCTGTCTTTCTCTGTCTGTCTGTCTGTATGTCTGTCTGTCTCTCTCTCTCTCTGTAAAAATAAGTCCTTCATTCTTATACGGTTTTCTTTAGAGTTTCTGACCAAGCACAGTAATCGTCCTGCTTGAGTTTGACAAAAGACAGTCGTAGATTCTGTCATACCTTCCTAGCGAGAGTATAATTTAAAATGCTGCGTTAAAGTCAGGTATATGTGCCGTTTAAATCGTGAATCGCACATAATTACTACTAATTAACATATGAATATAAAACGTATCTCCGCCAAACTCAACACAAACTTCAACACTTTAGCTGATGAAAAGAGTCGCCAGTAGTATAGAAAACAGGTATACCAATTCATAAATCCGAATGAATCTGGTTTTATAAAATTTAGTTAACACGAGTCCCGCGCTACCGCACGGAGAAGCGTGATAAACTAAAATTAATATGAAATTCACTAGATATACTAACGTATTGATCAATTATTATACCTATTGTCTATACTACTCCACTCTGTACCTCATGCAAAAAAGAGGTATTACAAATAATATGCTGAGCAGTATAACTCTCATACTACGCCAGGAGAATTAATACGTTGAACATACTTCTTTCTACAATATAGCAACGGACTAACAAAAGAAGGACCAGCAAAACTTAATCAAAGTATCAGATCATATGTGATTGCCATGCTGAACACTCAAGTATCAAACATGACAAGTATAACTCAATCTGACGCTACTGTACAAGAAAGATAAAAAGTTAATAGAGGCTTGGGTCAGCAGGGTATTGAATCAGATGTAAGCATAATGAATACATTTCAGTAATATATCACGAATTCAAAAGTTAAAGTTAAATTGGATTATGCCGTTGGAGGCGAGGGTATCTTTAGCTTTCTTAGCGATATGGTTATAAAATTAGTAGCACTGTAGGCTACAATAGCAATCTAAAGAAGTCATCAAATAACTTCACTTTAGGATTAAATATCATAAATACCAGCTGATTAAGAAAGTGTAACAATTTGTCAAAAGGTTGATAATGAACCAACCCTCCCCCCCCCCCCAGAATGTGAATAGGAATTATGTAGACAGGTAGGAAAAGAACGGTGATAGTCTTATAAAGTCAGCAACTCATGCAATACGCGATTTAAACCATCATAGAGATCACAAGATGAATAAACAATAGTTTGTATTTGTTTTGTTTGTAATATGAGCTAGATTACTTTGGTTTGTAAATAAGGAAACCACTTTACCTACTTCACAAACGTCGGCCTCAGCAGAGTATACCATGTGAAGTCTGTTGAATTCGTTTAGCAACAGTGTCTACACCCTTAAGTGCTATTGCAAATATTAACCCAACTAAAACTAAAATGAGTAGTATGACATGATTAGTCATGAATCTTTGATGCAGCTGAGAATAACCAATTTATTACGCTACAAATAATACTAGGTGTGGCTGATGTTGCTTCATCAGCTAACTTCTTCAAATAATCTGCTATATTGTTTAAACCCTGTTTACATTTGTCAGTGAATTTATGAAGTGAAGGACTATGTGAAGTAGGAGAAACACTAGTTGGCATTACTTCATTTTTAACCAGGTTTGCAATTGTCAATTCAAGAGCTGTAGCAACCATTTATATTGGTGCAGCAATGGTGGCAATGTTTACACCCTTCTCTTCGAAAAGTTATTTAAGTCTTTCACCGAATGGTAACTTTTCTGAAATCGCTGCATTTATATTTGCTTTTGTTCCGTTCACGTAACTCTTTAATTCTACTTTATGTCCAAGTTTTTCTGCTTTTAAACTTCCACCACTCCGCAACAGACTTCGTCACTTCTTCAATTTAGCATTGTATGTTCTTTGTTGATGTCTTTCTTTCTTTTTGGCCTCTATCTGTTTGTCATACGTATATGTCCAATGATTTCATTACATCTTTCAGTTGTCAAACTTCTTTAGTAAATCATTCAACTTCTCGTTCATCCCCAAATTTATAAAATCTATCGGGTATTTGTCAGCTGTCAGGTCTTTCATAACATTCATCTATCATTGATTATGCTTTTCGCACCTGCTTGTCTCATAGTTCTTTTGTATATATTGTTTGTATTTATATTTCCTCTGGTACAGTGTTTTGTTGTCTTTGTGTAACGGTAGGTTCCAGTGGTTGGCTATTTCTGAGTCTATCTAATCGATCTTGAAATGCTGCTGTTATCGTTGATGCTGGCATTAATTTAGGTCTTATATCTCCAATGTCACCTTCATATACAGAGTTGTCAAGTATATGTTTAGTTTTGTCTTTATTTTTGAAAATGTCTTTGGAAATATCATCTAAAGGGTACTTACCACCAGCTTCACTTTCTATTGTGCTTCCTTTAAGAAATAACTTGCACCAGCTCTATTTCTCGACCAAAAGCATATTTCTACATTCTTTTTAAATACAGTACTAATGTATTTGTTAATGAAATCGTCACTTACAAAGTAATTTTCGCCGTGAAAAGGATCATATAGCCTAGCAAACATTTTACCCGTATCTTTTCAAGTAAAACCCTGCAATCCCTTCATCAGATAATTTTGATCTTGAATTACACTCTATATCCAACATAAAATCTTCGTCTTATATATTTCAGAGGCTTCTGAATCAACATTTTGAGGCTTTCCATACATTTCGAAATCTATACCTTCTTCCATGTTAGGCTATTTTAGTGGAAAATACAATAATTGGAAGACTAGTTAGGATTCGTAAAAGACGAGTTGACAATTAGTATAACCAGTGGAGCTTACAAAGAGATAACTCGTAAAACATTAACTAAAAAGGAGTTGGATAGAATAGAAGATAAACAAGTAAAGAGAACAGATGAATTGTTTGTAATTGCTACATCAGCTAAGATATCTAAATCTTTAGCTGATGTTACCATCATGCCTGCAACAATTGTGGTGAGTAAATTTCTACCAGTTGGCAATCTAGATTCTTTGCAAAAACTGAAGGAAGGTTATATGACATCTAATGGCATTCGATATTTCACATGATTTTTATCATTCAAATTAGGCATACATTTCTCGGCATCAAGCAATTCTTTGATAACTCTCACACATATAAGACTGAGAGAGAATAATGAGATAGTAAAGGTGGAAGAAATTACAGACTAATTTAAAAAGATAAGAAACTTCTCTGGAATACTTCCGACGTACTTCTCATAGGTTGCAATTTTCATAGATATTAAACGAATACCAATTGTTATGCTGTTGATGCCTTTATGCCACTTACAACAGTGGCTATAAATTGTATTATTGTCTGTATATCAGTTTACTGCTTCTTAAAGTTTGTGAAACAACCAATGAGGAAACCTGACTCAAAAGCAAACGATTAACAAGCATGGCACAAAACCTCTTCTTAATGAAATTATCAGCTTTGAAATATTCAACTTTCTCATCATGCCCTCTGATTTTTTGCTCGGATGGCATCTTGTCATTCTTATGTTTTCGCTTGCCCTCAAGTATCTCATATTTGTGCTGTGATGGCATCTTCTTTGCTGTTCAGGGTCGGAAAAGTCCAAGGATGCACAAGACATGAAATTATCAATGTCTGATTTATCACAATCTCTAATGATTTTTGACTTTGTGAAGTTCAACCACCTTCGAAAGAAGTCCATGGATGAAACATCAAGTAATTTAATTTTTTTATCAGATTTAAGAGTTTTTTAAATCTATTTTTTTAATGCACTAGCAATTCTATCTCTTGTGTTCTGATATATTCTGTAATTTCATCATTCTGGCGCTTGTTTCTGAAGTGTTGTCTATTTTCTGCACGCCAGTTTCTATAATATTCCTTTTCTTTCCCTCCAATCTTTCATGCACTTATTATGGTAATCTGTGTTTCTATCACTCCACTGTTTTTTATATTCACTTCTACAAGGTTTGTAGTATACACTAGTTTTAATAAACTCAGTAATATCTTTTTCAGTCTGACCTTTTGAACATGTTTTAGTATCCATTTGTATAGGTTGTTGAATTTCGATATAACTGTGTTAATATAAATTCAAAAATGATGTTAGATAACTTTCAAAAGAAAAATGTCATTATTTTTTAAAATTAATAGAAAAGTACGCAAGATGAAATGAAGGTTGAGAATGTAACTTTAGTCAAGAAGAAAGATTCGCTTAGAGTGTAACTTGATAGACAGCTTGGTAAACGTTCAAAATAATGCAAGAGAGCTAAAGCAGATAAATTAAAAACAAATTCAACACAAATCGAACAAGATAAACCTGATGAAGACAAAATTATTTCAAACATATATTACTTGTTGGTTGATGAGGCAATTATAGTTGCCTATGTGGTGCATATATATGTGAGAGATTTTGTTTCTGTGAAGTTAGTGCAATTTATACAACATGTGAGAAATCAAAATCCTTTACCAGATATGTTGTAAATTATCAGAGTATCAAATTAAAAAAATTAACAATGTTTTCTTAAGACTTCTTTGGTTACTGCTGTGTATCTCGGGATGTAGGAGGCTAACTGGAAAGTATCTAATTTGTTTGGTAAACAATGTACCCTAATGAATGATCGAGACAAACAACTGAATTATTACAGTCTATCATGCAAGTGTTCACTCATTACTCTTGGTTGGTTATCGCATGATACTAAACAAGTTGCTAAAATTTAATATTTTTTCACCAACCAAGATGGATATTGAAGAAGTTATTACCTTAGTTGTACCTGTATCTCTTAGTAAGTTTACATTTGACTACCTTGTAAAATTTGGTATATTACCCGAAAAAAAATTAAATAACGCTTTATTGGTAGAACATTTCTCGTTTGAAAAGCAAACCCAAGATACGATGTTTGATATAATT
Source organism: Margaritifera margaritifera (assembly GCA_029931535.1). Classification (NCBI taxonomy): domain Eukaryota; kingdom Metazoa; phylum Mollusca; class Bivalvia; order Unionida; family Margaritiferidae; genus Margaritifera; species Margaritifera margaritifera. The sequence continues at coordinate 4,310,239 of JAQPZY010001579.1, read as the reverse complement.
AAAAGTTAAATCTATAACACTTGACTTTCAACTGTTTTTGCAATAGCTAAATGGAAGCCCATATTACAATAGAAGGACACAGATAGAAAGAGATGTATCCAACCCTACAGACGACAGGGATTGTAACGTACATATATACAGATAATAGATTGTTTTGTCGTCGGGCACTACAGCATTTCAAATGATTTAAAGAATAATATCTTATACCACATCAATGAAAAGAATTAAACTAAGACCATATTAATACTTAGTAACCTAGAAATGTATATTAAGACAGTTTTATAAAAAGAATGAATGCAAATAACGAAAATGAAGAAATTACAGATATTGCATGTCAAAAACATAACTCTAAAGTATTGATTACTCCCTCTAATAATTACACCATCAACATAACTAACTATAATGCAAAATTGTTGAGATTCAATAGTCAGAGAGTTATACAAACATCTACTAAATCTGATACAGTTTGTGATTTTTAAATCTTACACATTTTACATTTTCCTTGATCATCTAAACAACAAAAAGGATTTACTATAACGAATATTTATCCCATTTACTAGAGTCCTTACCTATTAAAAATGTATTTTACGATAATGCCATTTCATTTCCTCTAAAAAGAACATACAAATCATTGAAAAAAGGCACGATGAATATACTGAATGTCACTATTTAAGATGAAGAACGAAAAGTGTTAGATATTCATGGCACGCCAGTTACATATGTCTTTCGCATTAGGTAAATGGGAGAAATATCATTAAGACGTCCTAGCGAGTTTGGTTGTTTTGAACTAGTTGAGGAGAAGAAGAGATCAAATAATAAACACTGAGCTGAGATAAAACAACAACGGTATTGCACTTTTCGATGATCCTGTAAATTTAATTGATACAGTAACGAGGACATGAGTGAAAAGGTGTGTTGATCTGCAGATACTTAAGACTTAAGATGATAAAAAGCTCAAATGGAGAACAAATCTCAGAACTGCAAAAACAAATAGACGACGGCAAGAAGAAGATTTCAGATGCTCAAGATTTATTTTTCCAAGAAATGTATTACTATATATACTGCTATGAGGATATACAAGCTGTCAGAGAAAGACCCGTAACACCTGGATAAAACATTCAACAATATTTGAAACCCACTGAACGAAGGATAAATGCTGTACTTTCTGCTTTAGAATGTGATATAGAGGATACTAAGAAGTTTCAGGACAAGAAATTAAAAAGTTTGTTAATGACTTTAAAGCTGGTGTGATAAAATTAGAAGATAAACTGACTGCTATAACCAATAGTCTTTCGCAATTACAAAAGAAGAATGACTTCGAAGAAGTCAATCGAAAGATAGTGGACTTAATAAATAAGATTACTGTGAATGAAATCATAATCAGATAGATGAGGACAACCATTGATCTATCTATTACTGATCTCAGCGACAATATTGAAATCTTATAGGATCGGACCTTATCAACTCTCAAAGATGAACTCACTGCTAAAATCGAAGAATTAAAAACGGATATTAATAAAAACGCTGATAAGAAAATAGTTGCTAATATAGGTATGGTACAAGGCAGTATAGACGATTTGGGTAAAAGAAAACGATTTAGTAAAGATTTAGACAATCTGACAGAGAAGTTTACAACAGAGACAAATGCTTTTAAAACGAAACATCTTACAATCAGTACTAGTATTAATAACTTAAAAACTGAAGTATACAAAAAGACTTTAGCATTAAGTGAAAGAATTGATGTAGTTAAATCCGACATAGAATAAGACATCGACATTCGAAACTGAATTACACACATAAATAGATATAAAGAGTATTGAATGTACTACTAAAATTAAAGCAGCAAAGTGACACAGTTCTTGAGTTAAAACAAACAATTGATAGATAGAAAAAAGAGTTTGACGAGAAATTAATATTAGTCTGAGCCATCATTTCATATTGCATTATTATTAGAGACTTGTAGAGAGTGAGGAGCATAAAGATGATGTTATTTATTAGTGAACACTCTAATTGTTAAGGGAGCAGAAGAAAATAAACCAAGTCACGGATTGCTTAAAAAATGTTAATTTTAAGGTTTCATCGCTTAATTTAGTTAATAGTTATGGGTTTAATTATGCACCATCACGTTTCACTGAACATAAATTTCACACAATAAATAATGTAGAAATAGATGTAATTCAAGCAAAGAAATCAGGAATGTATACAATTTGCATCGACATAACTTTTGAAATTACCCCCAAATATATTATGAAATACAATATCAATTATATCGACTTTTACAATGGATTGTATACAGATAACCGAATCGCTACTTACTCCTTAGAGATAAAGCAAATATAAACTAGATCACTACAGAGTCAAAGAATGAAGTACACATTATCTGGAAGAGAACAGCATGTTGTTGATTTAATTTAAACACAAGCGGATTACAGATAATAGCAGCCTGTAGATTAAAAACTGGAAACATAAAATTACACTATCCTTAAAAAACGTAAGCACAAAAGATGACAGTTGCAATTATGATAGGTGGTGCAATTAGCTAATGGTCTAGCATTTGGAGGAGCTAATCAATCGTATGAATTATGCAAAAGCAGAAATAGACACAATATTTCCATTGAAGAATTGCAGAAAAAAAGATTGCAGAGTTCAATTAGAATAGAGAAAAGAGTTTATATTACCTTACTGAAAGACAGAGACAACAAGGTTCGGTAATCCGATACTTAAATAACGTGCATGACACCTTTACACTCAATGCTTCTACACATTCTGATTTCATTTTGGAGAATCCCAAACAACCACAAGGTACTGATTTCTACCAACCCCCCAATGAGATAGTTAAGTATGAATACATATTTATAGCTGCTGTAACGTATGCTAGTGTATGGATTGGATATAAATATATGTGAGTTGTATCAGAGGAGCAAATTCTGAAAATTTCTAAAATACTTTTGGAGACTTTCATATGCTCCGCGAAGTAGGGAAGTATTCGTTAGGTAAGTATATATTTTCCATATTTAAATGGCGACATTTGGAAAATTCATAACTCCCTAACAAAAGACAAACCACCACAAGGTGCGGAAGGTTTAAATCGCACACATCATTGCATCACACATACTCCGAATACTATTAAATCGGAACAACACTTACAAGTAGCAGTTCCTAGATTAGGACCTAATTGTTCCAGGTAGTTTGTACATTTCATTTGATCTGAAAGGTAAATGATATTTAAACAACTTTGTAGTGAACAACATCGGAAGACATAACCTTATGATATCTGTAAGCTGAATGACTATAACATGACCTATATTATGTATGACTACCAACCAGTGTGAGAACCAACAAAATAGAACGTATTAAAATGCATGAGAAATTGGGAAAGTTACGAAGTGCTGAGGGTAATGCACAGAATACTGATGTGGAATCTGTTAAATATGTAGTGTATATAAAACTATTTTGTATACCACCTGACACAAATATACTTGCAGATTATGCTCATCTATATCCCTTTTCCCTTCCTCAAGATTTGAGATTTATCATAACTTGCAAAAGCATCAGACGTAATAGAAGATGTAAACAAGGATTATGAGTTAGAAACTATTTGTCTAAAATATAATACCGTCACATCTGAAACGATGGCTCAGACTATTAACGATAAGTGCAAAAATGGCATGCCTTTCTTCTACGACTGCAACACAAGACAGAGAATTAGTGATGTGGGTGTTAATACAACTTTAACTAATGTGATATTAGATTCTCCACGAATGAGTCCTGAAGGTACACTTATATTGTGTAAGACAAATCAGGCAGATACAAAGTAATAATTTAGCAGATAACGGTAACTATTGAGGGTTTACCGATCATGTTATATTCCCAAGGTTATGTTCTCAGACAACAATTCATAGAGGCTACTAAGTACTTTTTTCAAAGAACTAATGAAGGTTCTAGAACTAAGAAGCATAAATGTATCTGGATTGATCTTAGAAGCACACGCGATAACACATTACATGGAACTGGTCATACTTGGCAAATGTACAACAGGGCATTCATCTGCAAATTAATAGGAAGGGAAATGTGGTCACAAAATGTATATATGCTTTGTCGTCAATGGTCAGCTAAACAGCGAAAATAACCAGTTCGGGAAGTATAATATTCTAAATAAATGGTCATCTCTTTGGTGTTGTGTGTGCCAAAAGAACTTCATCGTAGAAGAAAAATGAAGGTTATGCTTTTCATGTTGTTTTAATACAACAAAGGCGCAGAAAGTTTCACAAGTCAGCATGAAACGCATGACAAATGTAATTTAACGATTACAGACCAAGCAATGTACTAATGACATGATAAGGAGAGTGAGAAAAGTGTACCCAATTTAACTTTTGATACTATCTCTAAAGTGCAGAAGGATACATACAGCATCAGGGATTAACAAATTGACCTTCGCAATACTTAACACACTACAAGGTAGGGAGGTAAAGCATGTCAATAAAGTTATGGAAATATTGATATCATTCATTAAATTTTTGCATATCTAATATGAGCACCAATCTATAAATTAACCCTTCATCCTGGACAAGATTTTAACCATGTGTGATATTGAAAGATCCATCAAACCTACTCTGCGCGGACGCAAACTAAACTTTAACCAACTTGTGTGGGAAGAGTACCTTCATTATAAGGGCAGTACTAGTGAATTAGTTGTGTCATAGACGTAGACAATGGTTTAAACTACGTATTGTATTATATCTAAATGAACTACCTTTCCTCAGAACTTCCTCGTAGCAAGTGTTACAAATTGTGGAAAGACAAAGTTTGCAATAGTTTTGCGGAGACTGAATATAGAAACTTCTTTGATTCCATCACTATCTGTCCCACATTCATCTACAATATGACCTATACTAGAAGATGGCTCTTTAGAGATGACAAGGTCGTCATCATAGATCCAGGTGACCAATTGGATAAGTGGTTAAAATTGCTCATATATATCTTTCAAGGCATTAATGCACTCTTTCTCTTAGATGATTGTGCTTTTGTTTACACAGTAGTAGGATTGAAAATATCATTTTGCTAAAGTACTTTGGAGGCTTCTCTATATCTCTCTATACCTCGCAAGTAGGAGGTGCTTCCCATATATCACGAAGAAGTCTATAATTTCCGAAGAATATATTAGCGCAATGAGTGAAGCATTATTATAACTTTTAAAATTGTTTTTATTTCTTGTTTTGCATTTGAATCTCCTTAATATATGGCAATTTACATAAACATACAGTTCTATATTTTTGGTGTAATCTATATATCCCTATGTTCTTGAACTTTTGTAATACTCTGACATTTTAAATGACCAAAGGGTAAGGTATTTATAGTATCCCCTAAATAACGTTTATTATCAAAGGCAGATAATTCATGCTTGTATGAACAAATTAAATGCATAATTTGATAATTGACCTTGTGATCAAACAAACAATTTCTACACATCTCAAGCTTTACTTATTTTCTGTCACTCATTTTTTAATTCAAACTTTCTTGTCTTCTTTGACTGTCCAAAAAGAGTAGAATTTATTAAACCCCTAGAAACTTTCAATAAAACACGTCAGTGCACATAATTCCTGGATTGGATACCAACCATCTCGTCTTTAAACAAGCCTATAACTTTCTTATTTATCAATGTTAAGGCATATCTTTTATCTCTTGGGTAATCATTGGTATCACACAAATTTATATTTTGTTTTATATCCTTGACGAAATTATCAGTTTGAAAACTTAGCTATAATGAATCTGTAACTGTATAAGTTAGCGTGATACAAACTCCATACTTACTCTTTCGCTTCTTGTAGCAAAAATCATACAATAATGCTTTACTCAACTCCAAAATATAGATCTCACCATAGATATTTTTTGATAATTTAAGCCTCATATTTTTCATACTGACCAATACTAGGTCCTCATCTATGATTATTTTCCTTGCAAATGAGATGTCTGGCTGCTATTTATACAGAACTTTGTCTCATCTGCGCATATTTTAACTTTGGTTCTCTGTCTTAAATTCTCCATCTGCTTACCAAATACAGCATTATTCATCAATTTGAACAAGTTCTTTTAAAACGCATTTGTAGTCTTTGTCCTTAATTGGGTATTTAGTTCATTGTAGGCCGTAATCATGGTTCACGGTAAAATAGGATGGCTCTATGTATCTTAGTCAATCTGAAACACAGTTGGACATTCGAGTGGTATTTGAAAAGTTCTGAATATGTTGTTATAACGGTTTTGTTTCTTTCAACCTGTCAGTATAAATTTAACGCCGATCGATTGATAAAATAACGTTTTATAAAATGATCTGCAGCTGCATGTGCAGAACGCCGGTCAATTACTGATATATGCGTGTGACGTAAGATAGATACATTACATTGACGTAAAAATGTCGGAGGAGAACAGTTCTGCTATTCAACATAGCGCATACTGTAAAATCCGAGCACTCCTAGGATACTCTCTGAGTGATATCAAGGCCGCCTTGGGTAAAGTTTACAGATGTAATTGTCTGTCATATCCTACAATTTTGAAGTGGTTTCATCGTTTTAAAGAAAGTCGTGAATCCATGGAAGATGACCCATGGTCTGGAAGCCTGTTGTCGTTGATTGGTGAAGGGGAAGTGGCTGTTTTGAAATGTGCAACTGATGAAGCTGCTAGATATACAGTGGACTATATTTCTATTATTGCATGCATTATTTCATCAGCTGTTTTTAATATATGGAAGAATAATTGGACGCTCAGGAAAGTTTGATCAAAAAGGTTCCCACATTAGTTGACGGCTGATCAAAAAAGGACTCAGGTTGATATCATCAACCAGCTACTCGCCAAACATAAAACGAGTGACCAGAGACGTTTGAATGCGATTGTCACAAGTGGTGAAACATGGATTAACCTTTTTGTTGAACCCGACTCGAGAGAAAACAGTAAAGTTTGGATCGGGGAAAACAAGCAGAGACCTCAAATCGCTGGACGCTATATTCTTGGATGCAAAAGGCCCAGTCTTACATGTATCTCTGCCTAATTCTGTTTGTGTCACTGGACATTTTTCTACTTGTAAAGTGTAGCCAAAAATTGTGGAACACTACCGAACCACCAGTCTGCGCACCAGTACCAGAGGTATCCATCTACTCCATGGCAACGCACTGGTGCATAAATCCGCCGTTGTCACACACTTCCTAAAGAAACACAGCATCCAAACTTTGCCATATCCTCCATACAGACCTCATTTAGATCCAAGTGAGTTTTGACTGAATAACGTTATCAAAGATTCAAAGGTGGCCATGCGGTTGGAAGTGCAGTTTTTCGGTGTATAAATAGCATGCCACAACGTGAAAACAAAATGGCATTTAATAATTGGATAATCAGAGTGAGAAAGTGTGTAGAGTTGCATGGAGAGTCCTTTGAGGGGATGCACAGACATACTGTTCACTAATAATGATGTACAATGCATTATTATTCACAACTTTTTTTAATGCCCCTCGTATAGTTTAATGTTACGGTAGTCAATGACATAACGTTTTTTGTTGTGTATTGTACAGTTTCTTCAATTTGGGGTATTATCCCTTCGGGGGCAAAGGGGTACTCTTTGTAATGTGCATGTAAATGTATAGGTACTTCTAAATCGACTTCCGATATACCACCAACATTATTTTGCTTATTCCGTTACATCAGATTTTCTTGCATGATTTTAATCTGTCTTCTAGTGCCCATTTACAATTATAGGCTTATATTGCGTCATTGATTGACCATACAGATTGTTACAATCTAGATTCAAGACGAATGAGTTTGGCCTTGTCTTATCATACGGTGCATCATCATTCTCTTTTAAGAGACATTCATTGCCAACCTTGTATGGACGGTTAGCTTGTGCATATCTGTGTGGTAGCATAGATATTCCACCTTTTATTCCGCTTTCTATCATTAGAAACGTATTATAATCAGTTAACAATTCTAACTCTATTTTGATATCTTTTAAATATGCATCATGTGCTAAACCAGGAGCTATAATAGTGTGTAATATCCAGTTTGTAATTATGCATGCATATATTTCTAAACTCGTCAAATATATCACAGAATTAAAATGCATCCTTCTTACATAAGTAATCATCCAAATCTCAGGGTTTGTAGATTGAAAACCTTCTTATTTAACATATTCATAGTATTCTTGTGAAAGTACTCTCTCTGAGTGACGAATAAATATAATGCACTTATGGGTGGTAAGGTTTCATAAAATCTATAAAAGCTATTCATATACCCATAAAGAGAGATATCAAATCTATAAAAGCTATTCATATACCCATAAAGAGATATATCATTCCTCACATACTTTGGTTCACTGGATTTAAAGTGTTTCGTGGTTTCTATGAATTCGTCATCACTTAAAAAATTAATCAGCTGTTCCATTGATTGCCTCATAAATCTATAGCTATCTAGGAATCTAATTTGTCCTTTTGATTTTAACTTCTTTGCCGTTTTGTTTTCAAATTTGTTAACAAAGAATACTTTTGAAAATGAGATATACTTTTCATTGTTGCTTGTAGTGATCGCTTCTTCTTGCTTAGGATCAATCTTCACCAAGGTTTTGACAAATAGGTGGGCATCATAACCTAATAGATTGTGGATAAATAGCGTAATATATTCAAACATCTGTCATTTATATCGAGTTTTTGATAAGCTGGACTTCTATATTGACCTGTTAGGTGATAGCTATCTATATCCTTTGTGCTTTCCATTTGTTTTTCACCAGTGCGACATGTGTTTGTATCACTGAAATGCTTTCTATCAAGTTCGCTACATACCATATGAACAGCATTCATACTTCCTTCACATACCAACTCTGCAATCTTATGAAAATATTCATGAAACTTTACAATGTAGTCATTACCTCTGTAGACTATGTATATTATTTGTGTATGGCTTTAATGTAGAGACAGAATCTTAAGGGTATGTGTTCAAGTGTCCATGAAGTATTTGTTACTTGCTTGCAGTGCTGTATGGGTTTATGATACTATCGAAATCACAGTATAGAAGATAGGGAACTTTCAACCGGTGTTGTTGATGTATGCATTTTACTTTTGTGCCTACCTTTGGTATTATATCAACTGTAGTTTCTTCAAAATCTATTACATATCATTTAATGTTCATACAGTTTAGTTGTGGTATAAAAATATGATGCAGGTACTTCTTGCAGAAGTATTTCTTACATTTGTACCTGTTTATCTCTCGTGATATCAACCTCAATAAATTCTTTATCCCCATTATAATGTTTGTTCCTTGCACGAGTAGCATGTCAATATGTTTAATTCTTTCTAATTTAGCAATTCTATATGGCGTGTTTTCGTTGTTTCCAACGGATTTACAGATTTACAGATATATCAAATTCAGCTTCAATATCATCTATATTCTGGACACTAACTGCACACTTATTAAACTAATGCTCATATGTATCAAGGCAATATTTAGAAGTTCAATGTGCATTTGTAGTAGCAGCAAGTATGTTTTCAATGGCATAGAATAACCATCTATCGTACATGTGACAGACGTTAATGCATGCATTTTTCTTCTTCACCCATTCAGGTACATAAACGTACGATCTACCCCTAAGAGGTATATATCTGTCAACGCGCAAGGTAAGGAATTCTAACCTACGATCCATCACTTTGTATCCTCACTTAATTCCTGTGAAAATGTAGTAGTTAACATTTCAAACATTCTCTCTACAACCTCAAACATTTCTATCATGTTGATGCGTTGAACTTTAGACCTATGATGAAATGTAAAATTTTCAACTCTATCTGTTCTTTGGAGAACCACCATAATAGCCAAATCGAGTTGGGCTTAAATATATTGGTAATCTTTCAACTTTCTAGAAATAACCTTCTTTATTTAATGTTCAACCTGAGCAACAAATTCATACCAATTCTGATTATTTCCACTATGAAATTTTTACTCATTAACAAATAGATTAAATGCATCTTGCATTGTACGGGTTATAACTTTGTTTACATTTTCTCTATTCAATCGTTTAATTTCCTTTTTTGTAGGAAAGAATAAATAGATTTCATAGTAGAAATAAGCAGAATTGTTATGAATTCTTTGCTCAGGTTGAACACAAAATAAAGAAGAGTATTTCTAGAAAGTCTTAGCAAGTGACTACTTTCACTCTTTGGTATTTGTGAATCAAGGTTTGCGATATACAGACAATACATTTTTTTTATTACTTTCATACATACGTCCCTACCTGACTGCTTGCCTACCTCCCTACCTCTGGAAGTATCCAAGGAAGTCTCTAGAAGTATTTTTGAAAATTTCATAATTTGATACTCTGATTTTACTCACGTCGATACTATATTTTCAGCTTGTTCTTAGCTTTTTAAAAGAACTGTCATAGCCTTTCCACTTTACGAGTACATATTTCTTACCAGTTATTCGTTTATTTTATTTATAAATCTTTTCAGTCTTGTAAAAGGCATCTTGCTTATAACATTGAGTATTTCTTCTTTGGAGAAAATTGCCTGTGTCCTCTTAAATCTTCTAATTTGTACACTACAAGATCGCCTAAAATTACTTCTCTTATTTTGAAAACATCTTTTGTGAAATATGCAAATAGATTTTGGCAAAAAAGGACTTATAATTAGAAATTCCTACACTTGGGCCTAATTAAAATTTAGGTCGTCCGAAATGATCCGTTGTCAGAGAGGCAAATATATTTATCCAAAACTTACTTCAGTTCTCCTCTTTTGATGCTTCTATGGCAGTCGTAAATATAGAAGTATGATACATATTGTTGCAAGTTTCTACTAGTTCGGAGAGTACGTCAACCCATATTCTAGTTTCATTGTGGGTGAAGTCTTTCCACATTCTAGTCTTTAGAGTTTGCCCAAATTTTTCAACCACATATACCTTTTTATTTTTGTGAGAGGAGAAATATTATGTATCTTCTTTATCCAATAGTTCCTTTACCTTAGCATAAACCGTACTAAATGGGAATCGTTTTTGACTTTGCTTGTAAAGTGCGTAAGTTGATTGTTGTATTAACTATTCCTTTAATTCAACATATTTGATTTTCGCATTATCTTGCTATGCTTCATAATATGTATGTAGGTAAAGGTCACATCACTCTCATACTATAGGTTTCAGAAAAAAGTTTCCTTGTCTTTCGTTGTAAATAATTGAGGAATATTGTGGTGAAACCAAAGGTCCATGAAGAAATAATTTCAGTTATTTATGACTTTTGTCCGAAAGTATGTGTGTGCGTACGTATATATTATGTAGTAGCGTTTTCACGGCACACCAGCCAAATAGTGGCTATATGGTGCCAACTAAAGGCAATGTTAAAAAAGATATAAAAATGAAGAAATGCACTTTAGGAAGATAAACCCTTCCAAATAAATGTAAACATGAAGTACAACATGATAAAATATAAAAGAAAAAAAAGTTTCATTTCTGTAAAAGGTATATAAAATAAAAGGCAACAAATGTAAAACCTATGCTATAGTAGAAGTGATAAAGAATACTGATACCTGTTTGAATCTCGTATCCATTTATTTTTTTAAAACACTTTTTCGTATGAGATAGGTATCAATGAGGTATCATATAATAACATTTGGCAAATGAAATATAATCATTATCATTCATTTATGGTATTAACCTTTTATTGCACTTGCTACTTGCATAGCTTCATCTGAAGCTAATGACCTAACATCTGCTGTCAAAGTGATCCAATTTTACACGGTTACCACTCTTGTTATTATATGCAATATTCTTTCTCAGTAGATCATATAACCTTATACTCATATTTGGGTGATAGTGCCCAATTATTATAGTGAGGGCAGTCATTTGTATGTCCTTCATAATAAGCCTTAGAATATTTTTCATTTACAGTCAATGCTCTTGCTGAGGAATTACGTTTATATTGTAGTTCGAGCAGACTACCAAAGATATTATTATCATAATCATTATCCGAGTCAACAGCGTCAGGACTGTCAGCATCATTACAGTCAGGAGTTTTAGGATTAGAGTTAGGATTGGTAGCCGAGCCAGTGGATTTAGAATTACTGCTTTTACTACCACCATTATTACTATTATCTCTATTATTACCACTAATATTACTATTATCTCTATTATTACTATTATCTCTGTTATTACCACTGTTATTACTTGTACTGCTTTTACGGCATGTCTTCTTATGTAGGCTCATATTGCTAGCCGTTACTTCTTTATCAAAATGTGTACATTTAAACTTTCTGTATTTTGATAATTTGGTACATATAGGTACTTTAGGCACAGCCAAAGGTATTGCTTCAGTTATAGGTGTAGTTATAGGTTCAGTTATTACCCCTTATATAAATTTCTAGATATTTGATTGGTCAATAGCCAATGCATAATAGGATACGGTATTTGCAGTTCCCACAAGGTGTACCGAATTTTGGACTGGATGTATGAAAATCACGTGACATACTCACGAATAGTGGCAATGGCAACGGCGTAAATACATACAGAAAAAAAAAAAAAAAAAAAAAAAAGGCTCAAGGTGGTAATAACTTCAGAGTGTACGAGATTTTACTAACCTTCTAACTTTCGTATTTCCTGAGGCGTCGTAGGTACAGTTATAGGTTCAGCTGTTGATACTATTTTAGGCAGTAATTCTTCGGTTACCTTTTCAGCTAATATATAAGCCACCTTTTCATGTAATATTACACTCACTCTCTTAAATGTGTTTCTCGCTAGTCTATCCATTTATATTCAACACATTATTTTCAATACCTCTTTTTGTATACCTCCATACCTGATGAGGTACCGAGAGGAGTAGTATAGAAAACAGTTATACCAATTGATCAATACGTTGGTATATTGAATAAATTTCTTATTCATTTTAGTTTATCACGCTTCTCATAGCGGTATCACGGACATCGTTGTAACTAAATTTTATGGAACTAGATTTATCCGGATTTAAGCATTGGTTTAATTGTTTTTTTGTCTACTGTAGCCATGTAACTTGACGCCAGGATTTTACATCATGCACTATATGGAATTTTGATAAAGTTTTTTGGTAAACATTTATGATTAGCTGTACAGTTTCCTCTAGGATGTTGGTATATATATATCTCATGTGCATAGATTCACGAAAGGAGATCCCTTAAAGCTTGTATAAAAATCTCTCGGCAGCATGGACTTTTTAACAATCACACACTCGCCTGCATGCGCGGACATATTCAACAAATAGAGATATAAATAAGCCCAGTTATTTATTTGAAGAGCGCTTACCCAAAACAAACAAAATACAACCTCGATGTCACGGACACTCAAAAAGATAAACTTAGATACGATGCCATACAACAGTATCGTTGCTAGGAGTATTAATATAGTATCTGATCGAGATTAATAATGTCGATAAGCAGTTTATATATGTGACATGGTTATTGGAGAATTCTGGGTAGAGGCAGTCTTATACATGTCAATAGTTATTGAAGTCATGGCGAGACTCGAGGGCACGAACATAAATCTCCGCAGAAGAACGTATCAATCTTCTTTTAGGGTTTCCATAGCACGAAAACGTCACAAAGTTTGGATGTATACGTCCACTAAATAAAGTTTGGATGTATGTGTCCACTAAATAATATGTGTGGCAGATACATTCATATTAGCTGTAGTTTTTACAATGGTAGGGAATGAAGATATTGCGATATTTGTTTAGGATTCCATGTTTTCATTTTCAATCAAGTTTCTCAAATATAATACTTTTATATAGTATATTAAAGCTTGTAATTTTTGCGAAATTTGATTGGAGAAGGTTATAGTTAGAAAAGATAATGTTGCATGAGTTTGATTAAAATATGAATTGTTTTTAATTTTTTTTTTTTTTTTACATATCGCATCTGTTTTTGTTCCCTTATTTCATTTGTTCACTCTAGTAGTTGATTTAGCTTCTTGTAATCGTAGATGCATTCTAATATACAAGTTTGTGACTTTATTAAGCAAGTGGTACGTATTCAAGAAGGGAAAATGACCGTGATGATATTAATCTTTATTTTAACTGAATCCATTTTTCCATACATTTTAATAAGCCAACCAGTTATTGACATTCTATTTTGAAATTCTACAAAAGTCTTCAGTAGTGTGTATGCCAATCTTCTGATTACAGGTGACAGATCAGTAATGATAAATTCATCATATACAATGCAAACGTTTGAAGAAAAAAAACGGAAAAATGGTAACATCATATATTTTAGAGGCGGCAAAGTTGTAAGATTTTTAAGGAATTACCATTAGTTGTATAATTGACGACATCAACCGAGAGAACAAATTTATATCGTATCAGGGAAGAGTTTGGGTACAATAGAAATCTTCAAAATGTCTTCTAATCCCTTTCTGTTTTAAGCATTGTTGTTTGTGCGCGAGTGTATATATATATATATATATATATATGTATATATATATATAATGTATGTATGCACTGTTTAATAGTGCAATTGCCTCAGCAAATTCGTCGAGTCATGTTTGGGTCTTGCTTATTCTATGCCTATGTCATCTTGGCAACACAACAAAAGTTTTCTTTGTTTAAAAGATAATCGTTCTAAAAAAAATGTAATGTACTTTGACGCAGATGGAACAGGAAGCAAATATGGGATAAGTTGCGTTCTATTGCTATGACACAATATACGTAGTCGTCTTTTTCGTTTTTTGCACATCATTGCTGTTTTTCTTTATCGTAAGCCGTATCAATGAATTCTTCGCCTAACTAGGTTGTTAACGATCTGTACTAAATTTGAATGGTAATGAACCAAAAAGAACATGGAGATGACAGCTGGAACTGAGTAAATGTGTATCTCCCGCATCTGTAACAAAATTGTTTAAAAAAATCATTCTCCCGCGGACATGAGAAGCAATGTCAGACGATTCCATCTGCCTATATTTCCATTTGTTCTATCTAATTATAAATTGTATAGATGGACTATTCAATGGCTTGAAATTTGCTAGATGTCTGGGTCAATGGATGGATGGATAGAAGAATGGATGGATGCTTTCGTTATAATTCGATTACTTTTGGGTAACGGTCCACAAATATACACAGCACATAGCGTGATAAGACAGAAATTTGTTATGGTCCTTATCCACTGAATTCAGAAGTGGATGGCTGAGAGATGGATGGATCGTGAGAGGGAAAGATAGATGGATGAATGAATTTCGTAATGGATGTATTGATGGATGGGTGATTGGATGGATGAATGAATTTCCGAATAGATGAATGAATGGATGGGTGATTGGATGGATGGATGGATCGATATATAATGGTGTGTTGCTCATCAAAAGTTGGATGGACTATTTTACCATGTCTGTTGTTTATATATGTGCGCAATTATTGTAATTTGTTGACTATATGAATAGCTACATGCATGGACCTTAGCGATTTAAGACTTTTTTATATGTGTGGCTTGGTCAAAAATTTTAATTATTGAATAGAGTAAACCCACACAATTCTCAGTTGCTTTACTGAGCTTTACTGTGAGGGATTCTACTACGTCTCTAAATAAAGTAATAAAACTATTTTCTTCTGAAGATATCAAGTTATCATAAAAGTAATTAGTACTGAAATAAAGCGCATAAGCAGAAGCAATATAAGCCCTCTTTCACGCTTTATGGTCCCAAGTATAATGCTGCTGTTCAATAAAACGACCTCACTTCCTATTCTTTGTGTGAAATAAGCACAAAGCTAAGAGGAATCAATTAATGAGCACTTAGCTTGCCTGAGACACAAAAGGTCGTAGAGAAAGGTCAATCTGTTTTTCAATATATAATGACTACATATATAATTAAGGTAAGAATGTTGGCTAAAACAAATGCCTAATTGCTTCAAAGTAATCCGAGAAAATTGCAAAATGTCAACCACTATGGAACAGATTTGTGCAATATAAAATATAGCATACTTACGTGACTATTTCACACAAGCATGCTGTGTTTTATACTGCACAAGCTTTTTTAATTTACGACTTAAATTTTAAGATTGCTTTTGAACATTTATATTAAAAGTAAGTTTTTGAAAAATATTGTGTTCAAAAAGTTTGTTAATGTGATTGCGAATAGACTTTTCTTGTGAACGGTGTAACGAGTTTTCGATATTTTAGTTCGCTAATGAATTATTAAAGAATTTGTCAACATACTATAATACACAAGTTTGTCCTTCATTGTGTAGTGGTTATAAGGAGATAGTAAAAAGTAAGGACCTCTGATCTCGTTTCCCTGACACAGTGTACTGATATTATTTCCTGCCAATCGAACGCCGTTTATTTAACCCAAATCCGTCTACAAATTACGAAGTATTTGATGTTCAAAGACCGGCATCCTTTTAAGTGAGATTTGGCTGAAAAATATCTCTATAGCAAGTAACCTTGGCTTTTACCAAAATCCGACGTTTGATTTGTTTGGTTGTACAGACGTCATGCCAAGAAGCTGAACCATGTTTACATTGGCTGCCTGATAAGACTGATGAGGATAAGATGGCAAGACAGGGTCCCAGACATTGAGGTTCTCACACGGGCAGGAATTACAAGCATCTACACTCTGCTGATGAAATCACAGATGAGATGGGCAGGCCATGTCATTAGGATGTAAGAAGAGCGATTACGAAAGAAGATCTTCTACGGAGAGCTAAAGGAGGGAAATAGATCTCAGGGTGGTCAGAAGATACGCTTCAGAGATTCCCTCAAGTCATCATTGAAACTATTCAACATTGACGCTGAGTCTTGGGAAAATCTCGCACATGATCGCTCCACATGGCGCAGTCTCATCCATACTGGAGCTACAAACTTTGATATGAGGAGAACTGCAGAGGCAGTGCAGAATCGCGAGCTGCGTAAATCTCAGAACTGCAACACATTCTCCGTTGATAAAGCAAACCCAAGAGGCATCTCCTGTTGAATGTGCCATATACAGTTAAGCACAAATATGCCTATTCAGCAACACTCGTACTAACAGAAACCAAACCATGTCATGGTCATCTTCGAACTCAAAGGACGAGCAACATGATAAATGATTCAAACTCGAAAATCGTACCTGTCTAAACCTAATGCACCAAGTCTCTTGCGTGTATTCAAGAAATCGACGAACAAATATAAAAGTATCATTTAATGGAAAAGATATAAAATCGAAAAATTTGATGAAAATATTCACCCTTCTTACCTTAAAGCGATCAATCCCAAAGTAAGTAATTTGCGATCTTTGTCCGGTAGTGCAATAACCAGTTTTTATAAACTTTTTCCTCAACAAACGTATCGTATTTTTAGGCCGATTTTTCATCTGCGGAAATCTGTGTATTGGTTTTCTATGCTTATGTATAATTGCATTAAATTGATGGCTAGATCAATACATGTACACATCTCTTTGTATTATGTTTGATTAAGCGTTTGCCTGTTTAATTTCTGTACGAGGCCATCCCTAATAATTAATTGATACACCCGATCTGTTCAAGTTTAGAGATGTACAATATATCCTCTATCCGATGTCAACGTAATTAACCCATCAAAATATTGCAAAAAAAGACATTAGATGCCAATAAATGTGATAGTCTTGAAGTAGCATATATCTTGATGAGATATCTTTAATTGTATGATGGTCTACGGTATTCCGAATTCATTATCCCTGTCCAATATTATTAGCACATGCCCAGTCTTTCGGGTCACTGTTGTATACTGAGCATGATAGGGCTTTTAACGATCCAGAAGAAAGTCCCAGTCTATTTCGAATAAATAAAGGATATAGATCGATTTGAAGCAATCTTTCAAGGAGTAGACTATTCTTTATCCTAAAACTGTAAATTTTGACAGCTAAAGCAAACTCTGTTTTAGACACACTGATTTTAAACCTTTTTAATTTTCTGCGATTGGTCTGTAAACATATACATGTATTCATGTATGGGCATATATTGCGGTTTAAGGCGTATTATCCAGAAGTAGACTATTCTTAATTCCAAAACTGCATTAAACAGCTGAAGCAAACTCTAGTTTACACATACAGTGATAACCTCTTTATTTTTCGTGAATGGTCTGTAAAGATATAAATGTTGTCATATAAGGGCGGAATAATGGAGGTTTGCATGTACTGTAAAATATAAAATATTCATGGTGGATTTAATATCGTTTCTTTCGTGGCTAACGAATATACACAAAGTTAAATCCACCGCTTAAAATAGCATTGTAGAAATAAATTGTATCCCCACCGAATAATCCATTTATTCGCAAACCACGAAATTGTATTCCAAAGATAATTTTTGTGATGTAAGAGCATGTATGTATGTATGTATGTATGTATGTATGTATGTATGTATGTATGTATGTATGTATGTATGTATGTATGTATGTATGTATGTATGTATGTATGTATGTATGTATGTATGTATGTATGTATGTATGTATGTATGTATGTATGTATGTGTGTATGTTGTGTCGTTTTATTGCATGTTTGGACTATTATGAAATACTACATCTAGATAGGTCAATAATAAAAGGCTCGACCAATATATGATCATTGGAAGATCTCCAATATATAATATACAAATAATCAGAGCGAATGTGATGACAATAATTATAAATATTCTTTTTTTTATAAATGCACATGGTACCAATGACGATAATAACGACCATCTGGGTGTTGAAAATAGCGAATATGACATACTTGTGCAGATGCAAAACGACTGACATTTTCGAATATCCTTCTTTTGTTTGACAACTCGTTTGGGATTCGGTGGTACTGACTTAATCTGTTTTGGTCTAGAGCGATCGTAAAGGAAAAGTAATCTTATTCCAATCAATAACGATCATGGGCAAGCGTTAGATGATGATTCCAGAAGACCATTCTTTAGGCCAGGACTGTAATTAATAGTTCCACAATTTTGTTTTGTTTATTTTTTGTGATAGAAGGGATAATTTCGTATTTTATTTTATTTTGTGAAATACTCTTTTTTTCCTGTTATAAAAAAAATAAAAAATATACAAAGAATACAAATCATATGACGAATAAACATTTCGTTCAAGTGCACTGGATCCACCAATTGATCGCATGTGTCAGGGATTTATTAAGATAAATGCAACGAACTGACAACGAACAGTGCAAAACTAGTTTTTAACTAGCATAAGCGCTTTTCGACTCCACTGAGTCTTTGTCAAAGGCAAACACTAAACAGAGACAAGACAAACAATAAACACAAAAGAGTTGAAATTACAAAAATTTACATGACTATTTCTAATGGAATTAAAATTTGAAAATAGTTTGCACTGTTC
Organism: Margaritifera margaritifera; assembly: GCA_029931535.1. Taxonomy (NCBI): domain Eukaryota; kingdom Metazoa; phylum Mollusca; class Bivalvia; order Unionida; family Margaritiferidae; genus Margaritifera; species Margaritifera margaritifera. The sequence continues at coordinate 4,290,944 of JAQPZY010001579.1, read as the reverse complement.
ATTGTTAAAGACATCTGACATTAATCATTAATGTGATTTCAACTTTCATATTTAATGCTCTATCTGTCCATGAAGTGTGTTTTCATATGATTCTATTAACTTCAAATTTAGAATAATATATCAAATCACAACAGAGCTCTTGAAGATTGTGTCTTTTATTTTGGAAAAATAGATTTCGCTCGTAAGAAAACTAGATTTGCAAAACTTGACTGACAAGATTTACTTAAATCTCCGATCTCAACTCTACAAATATTTCAAACCTGACACCAGAATTGTTGCACAACAATACAGTTGCAGAATAAATGCTTCATTGATTCTTCCTCACATTTACAGAATGCACTCACCTTATCAGCTACAGAACCTATTTTAAATAGGAAACTAGTTGTAATTAGCATTTAACGATTAATTTTAAACTGGATACTGGATTGAATATACTTTAGACCACCAATCTTTATTGTTTGATATGTTTAATTTAATTTAAAACGTTTCTTAAGCTTTGGGACAATGAAGAAATAATTTTACTAAAATATTATATGGGTTAATATTATATATATATATATATATATATATATATATATATATATATATATATATATATATATATATATAAGTAGTATGATAATAGTTGTTTTGGATTATTTTTAATGACCTCGGTCAAAGCTTTCGACCCTTATGACTTTGTCCTCACATCACACGCGCACGTGCGCGAATCCGCCAAACAAAGTTACCATGAGGCGCCCATGCCAGAGGATAATCATGTGGTGTGGAAGACTTCAACCTAGACCAGTAACCAGAAAAACTGCTATTATCAAACTACTTAAACCGACCACTATTATTAGAATTGTGTTACACACACAACCTATGCACACAAGTGAAGTTTTCAATCAGGTCAATATTATTTATTGCGTCTATACTGCATTTAAATAGTACTGCAAGAAAAGAATAAGATCATTGAGAGCTTCTAATGTGTGTATAAAATATTGTTTTCGTTGTGTGGCTATATTTTATATTGTCTGTGGCAGAGTTTGTATGAGAATATTAAATTGAACAATTGCTGCGGTATATATATATATATATATATATATATATATATATATATATATATATATATAATAGCAAAAAGTTCACAGATTGTTGCGTATAGTATTTTGAAAGAATTTATGAGGATATCTAATGCGACAATCATATTGCCCCAAACATTGGAGTGTTTCTAACGTTGCAGAAAATATTAAATCGCTATTTCGCTTAAATGCGTCATACAGACTTGCCAAAGAGGCTCAAAAGATGTACGATTTTCAAATATGTATTTGAAGCATCTTGATAAATGAATTGACTTAGGGATTCTATTGGAAGCACAACGACGTAGACTCAGTCAGGCGTGTAACAAAAAAACCCCTGAAAAGTCATTGTTTAATGTTGTGCAAGAAAACTTAAAGTCACTGACGTCAGTGAGTGAATTTAGCGACACAGATAGTTACATCACTAGTGACAGTGAAGACAGCGAGGATCATCATAATTAAAGAAATATTTTTAGCATTAATATAGCAATGGCATCCACACTCAGAGGTATTACGAACTGATCTACAACGCTGCAGAAGAGGAGCAGCGCAAACATATGGGAACAATTTTCCGAAGTAATTTCTACGTCCAATGAAGCAAAAGCCACAACTGAGATATACGAACTCTCTAAGATATTTGACATTGTTGGATACAAACATACAAAGTCTGATCGTATTCGAGTTGGTGCAATACTCAGTGATAGGTTATTTGAGCTTATTTGGGTCGACACCATCTTGGAAGATATTCTATTCAGTCTTGCAAGGAAAGTTTATGATGATTCTAAAAAGCACAAGTCTGTTTATTTGCAAAAGCCAGATTTACAATTTCAAATTACCATAACACAAAATTATGATGGACTCCGCGAAATTTTAATCTATCAATTGGATTATAACCTCAATATACATGTACCGCCATGTGCACAGGAGGAGATAAAACGGCGGCGACTGGAATAATCAATCAATTAGATCAGTTTCCGCATATATAAAAAGTTCAATGGCATTGGAACGCAATCAATGCAAAGGTGTATGCCTTGAAAAACGTGAACTTTGCGGCATGTTACGACTCTATGGTCTAAAAAAAATGTAACAGAAAGAAAGTGAAACCAACAAATCAAGTAAAAATCAACAAGCAATTTATTTATAGATAATTAAAATGAAAAATCAAAAAGACACTTACAGTAATGTGTATTAATATCCAAATAATCCAATAAGAATTAGTGTCCTAATCACAAGTCCTAAATATAAAATGCTCCGAATTCACGGGTATCCTTGAATGTTGTGATATGCCAATGGTCCTTAAAGTCCTGATGTACTAGTAGTCTTTAATGTGCTGATGTCAAAATGAAGTACTCCAAAATATCTCTGAATAAGTTCACATACATTCCAAAATAACCAATTAAAAATCCAAAATCCAAAAGTCTATGAGCACTGTTACAATCCAATGAATATTTAAAATAATTCCTCTCTCAGAATTTTGAATTACTTTCCACAACTGTAATTGCTCTTTACGAGACTGATAGTAATGTCGAAACTGAAAAATAGCCCACTAAACATGGTATATATAAAGATAGGTCACATGACAGAACATTCTAGAATAATAAAAGTATGTGTGTCCATTGACAGGTAACTCCTAAGGTATTTCCAGTTTTATCTGTAAACAAAATCAACTTTGACCTCAAATTGAGAAAATATTATGTTTATTAAAACTATGCTTCAACTCAAATCTGAAGTAAACAACCTAATTCAAGGACACTAGTTAAACATGTTTTTTTCTGATAAACAACATTAAGATTTAAGCAAATATTAAAGTCAAGAAACATTTATAATTTCCTAAAATATCTATAAGATTATATAAACATCATACATAACAGGCAGAACATGCTATTACGAATACTGTAAATCACATTTGCTCGCTTTACGTGTTGGTCTATGTGCCCGACCATGCCTTAGATGTCGTATTGTAGTAAAGTCTCGTAATCAGCTTTGTCGACCATGTGGATCTGTTCGCGAGTATTATCGAATGCGCATGCGAAGACTCACCGAACCTATGATTGTAGAAACACCCGACGATGTCAATTCTTTTGAGGAAACAGATACAGAAGTCATTGAAATAATAGCCAGAATTGAAGCGATTGCAGTTAAAGTCAAAACAATACTACATAAATTTCTCAATTAGTCAATAATTTTCCTCATATTTAGCAATCCAACTGTGAACAAGCTCATGCAACTAGCGCGAGAGCGTAATATAAGGATTCCAAGCTGAATGAGAAAAGCTGACATACTTGTAATGTTAGCATTTTCTCCAGAGGAGCCACAGTTGACTGTGAAGCAACTTCGCGAAATAGCAGCGCAGTAGTATATCAAGATTCCTACACCTGCAAAGCGGGCCAAATAGCACAGGTGGTTGGCAATGAACAAGAGCGTCGCCGTAGTATTACAGCTGTTATCGCCACTGAGGCTATCGCAAAAGTACGACGACTCCAAGATCCGGAATTTGAGTTGCATAAATGTTGGCGTGATTTACAAGATTATCGGGGAATTATCCCGATCGAGTACGAGTCCGGTAAGACGCGGTGAAACTTCTTTCAAAGATGCGTCCAGGCATTATATCAAAGTTACAGCGCACGAGCACCTCCGCGGTTAAGATGGAGATTGTTCTCCATGTGAATTTAATCTGCCGCTTAACCGTGCCAATGATGATGCGTTTAAAATCACAAGCTCGTGGATTCATAGCGGTGCTCGTGTGATCCTGAAGACAATGAGACTATTAATGAGGAATTTGATAAAGCTTTTGCAAAGATTCTTGAGACGTTGGAAAAATTAACCAGCGCAGAGTCAGGATGGACTGTGGACAGATGCGTGGAATTTCAGCTTCATATTTCCCCGTTAAGGCCTTTCCGCGGGTCAAATTATATTAAATCACCAGCGTGTATACCGCGGCGAACAGTAATCAATGTGGAAAATGATGACAATCGATTCTTTGAATGGGCGCTCTCGTTCGCGCTGCATCCCGCGAGCGATAATAAAGACTAAACTTGAAAATATAAACAATACCTTGGCGAACTTAAGTTTGGTAACATCGAATTTCCTGTACAAGTTACTGACATCAGTAAGTTTGAGCGACGCAATCCTGACATCGCGGTTAATGTGTTTGTTTGGAATAAAGGTCTGCAGCCGTTTCGACAATCGATATACACACAAAACAAAGATTTACGCAGGCTGTTTAATATTGATTTGTTATTGCTGTACGGTCCAGAGGCGCGGTATCATTATGTGTGGATACAAGATTTTCCCCGAATTGTATACCGGGACAGAAAGTACGAGGGGAGAAAATTTCCATGCAGATGTTGCATGCATGTATGTAGCATCCAACAGCTACTTGACGACCATGACGTTTTGTGCGGCAGAATCAGTGAAAAACCAGAACCTGGCAAAAACATTCTGAAATTTACAGCGGTGCAACGGAAGATGAAAGTTCCGTATGTTATTTACCCCAGAGGTTCAGTCAAATGCGACTCAAGTAGCTGAACAAGTCCAATGCGGGTTTTGCTACACTGTTGTTAGATATGATGGAGTGACTGAGCCATGTTGTATCGTGACCATTACTCGGTTGAGGTGTTTCTTAAATCGCTCGCTGTTACAGCAAAATGGATACGATAACAGCTCTCCTCGCCCGCAGACATGATTATGACCAACGTTAACATTTGTGGGTTTTTCCCGGCCACTCATTGCTGGATCTTTGATGGTCCTTTTGGGACTGATGCCAAAGTAAGCGATCACTGTCACATCACTGGTGCGTACAGAGGAGCCACACACAGCGCATGCAATCTACAGTTGCGAATTTACCCAATTAAAACAAAAATCACCAGTCGATATGGTACCGCTAACCCTGACAAGTTGAAGTTAATAACTAGAAAAGGAGTGTACCCATACGAGTACACGAGCGGATGGGAAAAGTTTGATGAGACACAGCTGCCGCTCAGAACCGAGTTTTACTTGTCTCTGTCCTGTAAGAAAATTTCAGAAAAAGATTATGAACATGCACAAACCATATGATCTGAGTTTGAGTGTAAAAACCTTGGAAAATATCATGATTTATACCTACGAAGAGACGTACTTTTAGCGGAGGACGTTTTTGAGGCGTTCTGTGACACTACTATGCGGGTGGATCGCTTAGACCCCGCAAATTTCTTCTCTTCACCAGGGATGGCCTGGGACGCTCTACTATCAAAAACTAAAAGTACAGATGGAGATTTTGACGGATATAGACCAACATTTATTTATTGAAAAGGTGCAATTTCTATGTCCAGCCATAGGTACGCTCGCTTAAACAATCCTAATATTGACATTACAATCCTGACCTCCCAACCAGCTACATAATGTATCTAAATTCCAACAACTTGTATGATTAGGCAATGATGGAGTCCATGCCTGTTAGCGGGTTTGAATGGGTCAATCCCTCGAACATAGACGTGGAAAAATATGACAGCAACAGCGACATCGGGTACTTTTATGAAGTTGACCTAGAGTACCAGGATGAGCTTCACAAAGCTCATAATGATTATCCGCTGGCACCTGAAGCGCGGTCAGTTCGCCACGAGTGGGTGTCACAATTACAGTGCAAAATCGTTGATCATCCTGGACGCAAATTGACTTAAAATTGTCGCAAGCTCAGCTACGTAGTTGTCATGCGAAATCATCAGCTGTATCTGCGGCTGGAGATATGTATATGCAAAGTCCACCGAGTGCTACAGTTTCCACAGAGCTCATGCATAACGTCCTACATGCAAATGAATACGAATCTGCGCACAGACGCCACAAATGAGTTTGAAAAGGACTTCTTTAAACTCATGAACAACGCTGTGTTTGGGAAAACAATGGAGAACCTCCGCAAACGGATTCGCGTCGACCTTGTCCATAATAGTGAACAGACAAGCTTCGAAGGCTCATCGCGTACCCGGCATTTGAGTCCCGAACGGTCTTCCATAGTGGACTCATTGCAATCCACAGTAAAAGATCGAAACTAAAGCTGATTTTTAACCCAATCGCGCGTGTGGTTTTATTATTCAGCGCTTCTATGACTGATGAAATTCGTGTTACCTACTCGCAAGACCTCATTTCACAATTCATCAACAATTCCTGCGTGTACTGATGTCCGAATAATCGTTCCGCAAGTGTAGGCTTAAATTGTTCCAGAATAGCCTGGTCGCATGTTAACATGTGCACCCGCACCTTATATTTTGTTAACAACGCAGCAACGGCTCAGAGACATTCTTTGCCCAGATCCACTTGCAATAGCCCTTGCCATGTTAGCGGTCCGCGTGCGTAAAGACATTTAAGCGCGTGTGCTACACTTGCTGAATCTTTAGATGTCAATGGCTCCGCTTACTTGTATTTTCCACATGGCGACATCTACAATGGTTAACGCGTAGTTGTTTGCAACGTCCCCGTACCCGATCATGTGGAAGAAATAAAAGATCAATCTGCTGAACTTTGTTGGGCGTTCTCACATCACACTACCCGCGGGAAATATTTCTTGGCACGAATAGGTAAATTTGCCACTGCTTAGCTGTTTAGCTAACCATGCCCGAGCAACCCCGTGGGTGACCTTTGCCGCGCTCGCAAAGTTTTCAACGGCAGCTTCACCTTTCCAATAACCGCGGGGACTGTAATAGATAGCGGCTAGTTTCTTTCTTTTTTTTTTTTTTGCAGCTTTACCTCCAACGAGAATTTGAGCCTTCATACCTCGTTTAATGATCCATCTGGCTATATTTTCTTCGAGTGTAGGACTGATCGACTTTAAGTCATGGATAAGATCTATATCAGCACGTTGACGCGGGGGGATATCATTATCATTAATGAAGGCTAAGATACTCATTGGAGGCAAAGCTGCAAAATAATGAAACTAGCCGCGATCTATTACAAGCAAGATCATGTCGGTAACAAGCAGCATCGACACGATTTACAGCTGGTTCTTCAGGATTTGGTTGGTTGTTAGAATCAAGTCGTATACCCAGTCGTGTTCCTGGCCCGCAGTAATTGTATCCAGGTATGCGCTTTTCACCAGGGTATTTACTCCACGGTGTTCGGGATAGATTTGTTAACGCAGCAGCGACATCACCGCCGGCGACTTTTTTTTTAGACCTGCATTTGTGTTTACCAGGTTCCACAACGTGAACTTCTTTGCTTCACTTCGAACACAAGTTCCAGTGATTACGGCTCTACCATTACGTGTTTGAACCAGCGTTGGATTTGCAGTACGAGTTTTCATGCGGTATTGTACACAATATGAAGTCATGATTATGTTATACAACAATTGATATTTAACATGGCATCAGGAAAGAGAAAAAGCTCCGCTTTTACCGACATTGACCTCTCTGTGCAGACAAAGCCCAGACCACCCAAGCATGGTGATATGTTTCCAAAGTCAGTTCGCGCGTTGATCATTGGCCCGGCTGGATCCGGGAAAACTCAGATGTTGTTGAATCTGATTGTGCAATGGTTAACATGGGATTGTTTGTATGTGATTGCACCATCGGTGGACGATCAACCGTGTTATGATGTTCTCAAGGAATTTACGGAAGAGCATCAGCATCGTCAAGAAGCAAATCTTCTACCATTAATTTCTTTTCCACAATTGATGATGCTCCTACTATTGCCGACCTTGATTCAATTGCGAATAATCTTGTCGTGTACGATGATTTAATGCTTAAACACCAAAACAACTCCCCGAGAATATTTTCCGCGAGGTCGACACAAAAACACAGATGTGATCTATTAAGTGATACGAGACAACTGCAACGTGTTTCGTGGCATTGATGCGCATGGTCTCACAAACATTATTGAACTTGGTGTGCTCCCGACCACTCGTGGGGTTAGTTCGGAATATGTTTGCGGATGTCACACAGGACCCGTATCGTTTGCTCACTATTGATTTGACCAGAACTTCCGGAAAATATCGAGACGGTTTGACATGACAATTTAAACGATGATGATAACGATAATGTCAAAAACAGAGAAAACTTCAAGCAGTGTCATAGCGGAGTATGCTAACCTACGCCACAAAGCTGCTTCCGAGCACCTGGAACACTTCTTCGCGGTTGAATAGATGTCCGCGAACGTATCAAATATATGTTACAATCGAGACAGACTGCACGGGAAGATCTTACAAATTGCTTCGAACAATCGTTTTCACCGCTGATCAAAGCAAAAAAAAGATATTGTAGCCTAGACCTAGAAGAGATAAAGAAAGTTGCAAGAACCGCCGCGGCGATGATGGGAACAGAAGAAGAGTCGGGTCCGATTTCGTAAGATATCCAAACATGTCAAAGATATCAAGAAAGCCACGATGACAATCGCGGAGACTATTGGAAGCTTGCCAGAGGCGTTTGAGGGAACCCAAGGTGGCATCAGAGAAATTGGAGAGGAAAGTTGGCGAGATCCAAGAAGGCACCCATGCACTTGATGCAGACATCAAAGCGGGACTTAAGAATATTCCACTGCCACCACCACCCGTGTACGAGTCAATGATGAAAACACCAAAGAAACATTTTAATGAAGAAGGTCGCCAGTGGATCTTTGAAAATCCCATCTATCCCGATCTTATTGTACCCGGCCACTGGACAAAAACTTGTGACACAACAACCAACCAAGGATGTATACGAGGTATGGACCAAGTGGGTATACATTGAATTTACAGGGTTTAGAAAAGCGCCTGGCCAGCTATTTAATTATTATAATAATGATACCGCTGAAGCTAAAAAACTTTACCAACCCCAGGAAATGCTTACAGAATTGATGCAATGACTACCGAAGGCAAGAAGAGGTCCCAGTTCGCAGGCACCACCCGAACTAGAATAGATACCCAAATCCGAATACGAACCTGGACCTTCGTACCAAACCCAACCTCCACGCGAACCTAAACCCTTTGACGAACCTTCACTGATACAATTTTTCCCACTCCTGAAGCTGTTGTCGAGCGAAGAACAAAAAAGTCAGAATGGCAAAAGCAACAACCCTAGCCTACATGCTAATCTACGAGGCAAGAAAAAATAGCCATGTTTCGAGAAGCAGCTGAAAAACTTAGCAAGCGGGAAGTAAAACCTGCACCCACACAGGAACAACAAAGACATGTGGCACCCCAAACCCAAACATTTGCACCCACATAGGAAGAACAAGAAACGAGCAGGCTGCTAGCGGAACAGAGATGTGCACATATGCAGTAACAAAGACCCTCTGCACCCACACCGGAACAACAACCAAAGAAATCAACGACAGGAGCAGGCCTTGGTGGACAGTGTGACCCTCATGACCTTGCAGATCGTTTGGAAACGCTCGTGGGGTCAGTTCGAGAGGGCAAGAAAGCACCCGAAATCATTATTGAGGCCGCATCGATTTGTCAGCGGTTGCTCACCAACGACATCATGGACCCGGAAACGTTTTGCGCGTTGATACATGAACTTATTGAAGACATAATTGATGTATACGACGAACGCGCGTACAACACCGATGATAATTTCTGAGGTGATTGAAACACTTAGTGTTTTACGCGAAATAAGTGCTGCAAAGCAGCGTGTCTATGCAAACACAACCCCGAGCGTTACCTCGATGATTACGATATGATCAACGAAATCAGAATTTTATGTCACTTTTTGTACACGATCATCACTGGGCATTCAGCACACTCGAGATCGCACTAACATCGTTTCGAGTTTATCGCAGTTGGCCAAATATTCGATCGTGGGCCATTTGAGGGCTTCCCATTGAATAACTCGTTCGTGTTTTCGATAGAGGGTGGTCGAGAAAGTACCTAGAAGACTGTTGAACTTTCCACAGGCGCATACGAGATTGATTCAATAAATAGTGAGATCTGACAATCACATTGGAGACCAAGCGTGATTTTAAAGGTTTCATACGCGTACAACAGCCCACACTCAGCTCTGCCATCTCGATCGAATCTCCAACAGACGTGGTTGATATTGCGCAGTCGTCACTGAGAACAGTTCTTGGTTGGCCTGGAGACATGAATGAAATTCCCGTGGACAAACGAATTCTGCGTGCATTACCAACGGTACCAGTTACAATTTCGCGCGAGACATTGTCAGGATTACCTCAACGATTCAAGTTATTCTGACCAGTGACGCCATCAGTGGTAGTTATGAAGCTACATCCACGACAATGCAAGCGTCGCAGGGTTACATATTGTTTGGGTGTGCCCCGACTGAGGCCTCCGGTGATCTGATATCGATTACTCCCGCGGCGCCCGTGTATCTTCAATCTCATAATGGTCGGTTGGCACATATTCGCTTTACCCTTGTGGACCAGGACGGGCACATGTTAGACCTGCGCGGGGAGACCTTGATATTTAATAGAATGACAATCGTACGAAGGCGTGTGAGACTCGTGCGTGTTCTTAACTCGAGAAAACCCGTTTACATGACATATTATGGAAATGGTCATGGTGATGTGGTCTGGGGATTGTTTATAGGAGCCCCAAAGATTCTCGCGGGTCTGGCCTCGTTCGCTGCACCTTTGGCTTAACAAGTTGCAATGCGAGCCGTTGATAGCATCAAAAACGTTGCTGCGGATCGGTTACAGAATCTGGGATTGCAAGCGGTTCAATCGAGTCGACATCGACTCGGGCACCAGTTACATTACCATCAACAGCAACAATGCCAGCATCGGTTATCAAAATAATCATTGAAGCCGCTCAACAACGTCTGTCTGATTCAATTATTGTCAATCTGGCAGTGGGAAGCGGATTAGGGTATTAGACGAAACCATAATGTATAAACAATGGCTTAGTTCAAAGATGTATCCAGACCGGCGTTGGACATGGACGAGCCTGTGTTACGAGATCGAAGTAAGCAGAATTACCAATATTACTCGTACGAGGCTATGGAACCAAACGAACAAGGGCTAATAGAATTTCAGGTTCATGACACATCTCGGTATTTTCGTCCGTGCGAGGCATTCATTGAAGTCCAAGGAAAGCTGCATACGGTGCCAACGACAAAGTCGGATTTGTCAACAACGGCATCATGGCATTGTTTAGCAGCGCACGTTATCTCATAGATGGAAATTAAATCGAAGCAATTCTTGACAACGTCTACTCGGCGAAAACAATTCTCAGTGACGTTTATGCAAGATCTGCTGGCCAGTCTATGATGTTCATCAAAGACACAATCGACAGTCCTGATCCGAGCAAATATATCTTAGGTCTACTTACACAGGATGCTTTCATAGACCCACAACCTGTTGGTATGCCTGTCCAATATGAGAACATCTTGTTGTCAAAACGCTGCGTGCATTCGAGCGTTCACCAACCCCGCAAACGCTTGTTGATTTTACCTTGTCACCTAGAAAGTACACTTAACAGTATACGAAATGTATATTGATATTTATGGACGCTCAACAAGCTGACGACGCGGCCATAATATGGATCTGACCAGGTTTGCTACCAAAGTGGATTTGACTGAGTTTACCAGCCGGGTTGTTGTTGATGTCGCCCCGGGCGACCTTGTGATTTTCCAATATCAAACTGGAAAACTTAAAATGTCTAACGTGTACATTCAAGATTTTTTTTGGAAGCTGCGAGGCGCTGTTGCAAAAAACCTGGCCGAAATCAACAAAATCGAGGGAATCAGAGACTCTGGCATGTCGGTTGTGTTTATCAAAATTACATTGATGTTGCTCAGGCTGTGGTGAAACAATACATGGATACAAAAATCGTAGAGTTGCCCTCACCACCACGCATAGTATCTTCATTTGGAGCATACATAGGAATTTTGACCAGTGAAGGAAAGGAGGAAACAACTGCCACCATAACAAGTGGTCGATTTATTTTCTCTGACGTGGATAGTTTTGATAAGCCTGCATCTCACATTTTAAGGTGCGCGAGTATGGATCGTATTTATTCATCTTATCCGGTTTTTCCGGTGGGTGGGGTTCAATAGCAATATTGAAAAATGAATTCCGGTCTGGCGAATTATTAATACGTACCCCCTCCTCCCCCCTTCCCCGACATTAAGGTTCCAATAAAGTGTACATATACGATGTCGGTATCGTTGGTCGTCGGAGCTGAAATTCAGTTCGAAAGACTCAACGTCTTTCCACTCGGGTACTTAACCGTTTTGGGTGTTTGTGTTTAAGATTAGATTTATCATGACATATACGTGATGGATTCTGACCAAGTGATGAGGTTGAGGAGGGTGTTGGATCGGCTGATCTGTGATGCTAACATTGATAGCAATTTTTTTCCACTTGTAGACAAATATCTGCTTCAAAAAAATGTTACCAGACCCACGTATACGCTCAAATATAAGCGTATTAAGGGCCAAATAGAAATCAACCGTTGGGTCCACCCTGATGTACCAGTACCAACTCGAAGCCAACTTGGAATCATTGCATTAGCACGTGAAAATGCCCGGTTGTTAACTGCACCACCAGGCATGAAAACACTCCGGGGTTGTTTCTACAACGATGAAGTGGAGTTCACGGACAAATCTACCCCGGTTGCATTCCCAGTTAATTATGTTGCGCCAACGTTGACTCAACATAGAAAATAAAAGTCTTGACTATTATTCCGTGTAACAGTTCTTGGGCGAAGACGAACATTATCGTTTAAGACACAAATCAAGGGCGTAATCAATATGGTTCTAAGTGAAAGTGGTGTTCCACAACGCACAATTGCTGGAGACCTAAATATTCCACAGGAATATATTTTCTATGAGTGTATGGCAGTTGCACCAGTAAAAAAGTTTAATTGGTTAGAAGTGCGTGTACGTGTTGCATCTGAACAGGGCCAGCACGTGGAGCAATTATACTACGCGATCACATTATTAATAGAAGACTATGAACTATGATTGACTCTCAAACTAACCTACGTGAAAAAAATAACCGAAGTGGAACAACAGCTGCGAGATGAAATCACCAAGAGAACCGCGCTACTCGTAAAATACAAACGCATGTGTGGTTGTAGATGTTATTGGCGGAATCGTCGCGGCAACCACCGTTGGTTTGGGTGTGGCGGGAATCACAACTACACCAATCGGAATTGTTGTTGGAGCCATATCAATAGTAACCGGTGTGACTGGCGGCGCTGGTAAAAAAAAAATCTCGTTTCGGCTGCATTCGCGAATACGTGTCTATTCAGAACTTCTCGCGGCGGCACAAAGCAGTCTCAGTAGAATTATAAAACTGTGCTCGATGGCTGTTGAGGATAAAACGATTAGCATCGGCGGTGAGTTCGACATCGTGTTGGAGGAAATGGAAAATTCCCAGCGACTCCGAGCACAGATACGGAACCGGAACATTAACGACGCTGATTTACAGGCAGTGAAAATCGAGTACCTGCTTGCTAGTGAATTGAGAATTTCAGTTATGGGGCTATACTCCTATGATTTCGGGCTTTGGAACCATATTCAAGTAGTATGATAATAGCAGTTTTGTTTGGTTTCTGATCTATGTTAAAGTCTTCTACACCACATGAATATCCTCTGGCACAGTCCTGTTGGTAACTTTTGCTCGTGGGTTCGCATCCTTGCGCGTGTGATGTGAGGACAAAGTCATGGGGTGGAGGTAGAAGGCTTTAACCTAGATCAGTAACAAAAATCCAAACTGCTATTATCATACTATATATCTTAGCCAAGCACTGCAGCTTATATTGCACCGACCTTGTGATAAACCAGTTATATGTAAGCATGAGGGTAAGTGTTAGAAACAACACATACGGTTCGTACCATACATTCATGACTTTTCCTTTATCCTGTTCTTTTGTGTTACTCATACAAGAAAAACACCAAATAGTCTACACAACTACATTGGAGTACAGTTATGCTGCAGTGTCGAACGATCGGGATTTCACAATTTGATGCATTATATTTTCATAAGATAGTGGGAAGAATATCGAAAAAGATGCAAACTTCATCAAAATGGGCTATAACATTCATAATTGGCCAATCAGCATTGATATCCTTTGTTCTAAGTTTTCTGGTCGAGATAAATTTAGCTATGGTCACACCATGAAACTTTAATAAACAGATGCAACTGAAATGCTGTCATCTTCCACGTATGCTAGAGAACTGCTAAGTAACATGATTGACCCAACTTTCTTTCTCTATGGCCTGACGGGAAATGTCACGAAAGACTTCAGGAGAAAACTTTAGGCACTCATAGCAGGAACAGATAAAACCAGTCCATGTTTCACTGACCACGTGACTAGAAAATGCAGTCCGTTTGTTAGATTTTGAAAGAGCTAAATTTCACAATTCTGAAAACTTATGGTCAGTCCCAAAAATGGTAGCTGTGAATGAAAGCTGACAGTGTCGATATACCACGAATTTGCACCTGATCTAATGTGACCGGCTAGAAATTTAGACTAGTATAGTAGACATCAGGAAAGTGTATGAACATAACAAGCTGTACATGATTTTGGAGATCCAGAGGCGTCAACTTTATCACAGCCATACCATTTTAATATTTTAATAACTTTAGTATATTAGAGGCATAAACGTACAACTTTAAGGACAACTCATGTATACCTTGCCTGACTGGGTCTTTAAAGATGAAGAAGAGAGCTAATACGTATCCAATAAATAATAAACACAGTCAGGCATTAGGCTTTTGCTTTTTTGACAAATAAACCATTATTTAGCTTATATGGTTAGATATTTTTACCAGACTGTAATTTACATTATATATTTGCATTATATAAAAATTTAAATAAAATAAAGAAATGACGTTGCAGTATCGTTGCAGTATCGTAATATACATATTGTGTATATATATATATATATATATATATATATATATATATATATATATATATATATATATATATATATATATATATATGTTTTCAGTAACTACCAGGAAGGGTTATGAAAAAGCTTTACGTGAAATCTTTCTATAGATGCGAAAGTGGAAAATTTATGACTGCCTGTCTTTGTAAACATTCCACTACCATTTTCCTATCCTATTTGAGAAATAAACGTTGCGCGAATTCAAGTAATGTAGACTTAGCCTTATTGGGGCTTAACGATCTGTAAGAAAGGCCAATCTATTTCAAATAAATAATCAACACAGACAGGCTTTAGGCGTTGATTTCAGAAATAGACCATTTTTTAAAGCCTGGAACTGCAATAAACAGCCAAGGAAAACTCATTCCTTGGCATGCAGTCGAACCGATATTAAGACCGGTCTTTAATTTGCCGAGGTCGTAGCCGTAGGATTTATGTACGTCGATATCCACGGTCGGTAAACACCAAAATCGTGCAAATTTAACTTAGTTGGATTGTATCCAATGTAGATCGATAGTCATCAGCCCAGCTAAATTAGAATTCTGTGTTTCTATTGGAGCTGTATCCATTTCCATCAGTAATGTTGCCTCAGATCAAATCTGGACAACTCTTTTGAAACACAGTTTCATATCGGGTTTAGAGTAGATCATGGTGTGAAACAAGAAGATCATAGATTATGTGGTGAAGTACACTTTTTATTCTGTCATATACCGGTTTTCGCAAGAGAGGAAATGGCTCACTTGGAAAACAGAGTTCAGATCAGAAAGGTTTTGACTCATGGTTAAATCATGCATCGAAACACATATTATGCACATCCTCAAAGTCGTTTCCTTTGGGGAAATTCCTTATTCTGCAACAAAATGAGGTTAGAGCACCTTGCAACGTTAAGTGACAAAACAAAACATTGAGATCCTACACAAATGCTCAATACTTGGAATTGAATGTATCCAAATTAGATATTGGTTTCAAACTTGGAATATGGGATTATATCATCAAAATCTCAGAAGAGTTCGATATTGAGCGTGATCAACGCATACTAATGAGGTGTTCTTGCATCTGATTGGCTGTCATTTTTACGAATCTGGATGTCGTGTTTCTTATCTGATTTCAATCAAATTTAGAATATATTCTTACATCATCAAGAGATCAGACGAGTTCGATAATGATCGAAATCCATGCATACTAATGAGGTGATCTTGCAACTTATTAACTGCGCTTGTTACCGCTCTGGATTCCGTATTTCTAATACCATATTGATCAAACTTGGAATACTTGCTTATATCATGAAGCTTTTGGAAAAGGTCAGTAATGAGCAAGATAAGACGCATGTTAATGAGGTGATCTTGAATCTAATTTGCTGAGCAAATTACCATTCTGGAAGTCACCTTTCTAATCCGATTTTGATAAAACTTGGAATATGGGTTTATTTTATAAAATCTTGGAAGAGTTCGATAAAGAACGAAATTGACTTGTATACATGAGGTGATCTTGCATCGAATTGGCTGAACTTGCTACCAATCTGTCGCAAGTGTGATAACATTGGAATATATGCTTATATCATCAAGATCTTGGACGAGTTTGATAATGAGTGAGATCCACACATAATAATGAGGTGATCTTGCATCTTATCGGTTGAGTATGTCACCACTCTGTTAGGCCGTATTCTGATCCCATTTTTATCAAACTTGTAATGCATGGCTATATCATCACCGTCTTGGTCAAGTTCGATAACGAGCGAGATCCACGCATAAAATCGAGGTGATCTTGGATTTGATTTATTCAGCTTTTTACTACTATGGATGAATACCTTTGATCCATTTGTTTTATCAAACTTGAATTATAGGTGTATATGCTCCAGAGCTCTCCCGTCTTTTTGATAGCTAATGAGGTAAACACATATTAATGAGATGATCTTGCATTTGATTGCTTGAACCACTCTAGAAATTGCATTTTGACCCGATTTTGAGTAAACTTGGACTTAGATCATCAACAACTTATATGGGTACAAGTATGCACCAGATCAAAGCATATGGATGAGGTGATCTTGCATCTGATTGTCTGAGCTTCTCTGCACTTTAGTGACTTTTTCTTTTCAGATTTATTTATTAAACTTAGCAAATAGACTTTATCATCAACATATCTTCTGAATTTTATTATGAGCAAAATCTGCGCTTATTAATGAACTTCAGCGCAGTTAGAAATAGTTCTCATTTCGTATACTATGTGTTATATTTGTTCTGTTTTAAAATACCTTTCTTCTCTTACTCTGTATATGAAAGCAAGTAACCCATACTATTAACTATTGAGAATCACAGATTTGAGGTTACATAGAGGTCTTCCCTTGAAATTAAATGTAAACCATTTTTAAAATACAATCTGCACACATTTTAATATATCAATTTATGAAAAGTTAGTAAACAATACACATCAGGGAATAGATTGAATAATTTATAGTTTATATATGAATAAAAGGTATAAACTAGATATATAGCAAATAACATTCAAAGCAGGTAACATAATTGGCTATAAAATGAGTTTCTTAAACAATGCATTATTGCAGTCTGGAAACACTAATATAATAGTGCCTTGTGAGTTCTATAGTAACTGGGGAAACTGATAATTAGATGCATTGATGTTAGAGATAATGTAAAATTCCATGCTCGTATAAACTATATGCAATGTTGTAATTATAAATCAGTTGTTGTCTATCAACAGAGCTGCAGTGACTCCCTATAAATATTTGGAAGCAAGTATGATATGTTTGGTGAAAAGAGTTTGATGTTTGACAGTTGCTAGTATTGCCATGTCAAAATGCCTGAAACATTGGTAATTTATATATTTTCTCATATATTGTGTATTACGTTGTGGCATTTCATATATTCAATGCATTACTCACAAATTATTTGAAATGTATAGTTTGTACTTTTAGTTTTTAACACAAAAAGTACCTCAATATGATTTTCTCCATAAACACATCAAGATTTAATTACCAAGAGTTAAGAAACACTCGACCTGAAAAATAAATGAATTATAATTTCAATCGTGTGAAAGCAACATGACTCTGTAGACCACAAATTAAAGCTTCGTCAGTAAACTTAACTTTCAAAGATCTTAGATGACTTGATTATGAGCAATAGACTTTGCACATTATTTAAGACTTTATATTTGAAATACCTGATTATCAGACTATACGAAAATAAGTAAAATGTACATAATATAAAGTCTGGTAGATATTTTACATATGTTGTGTTCTTACATTACTACAAAAGCCTGCTTAATGAAATGGTCAGCTGTTTAGTTGTGTAAAACAGGTGAGTGGTATCAGGTCAAGTTGGGCCTCTTGTTCATCGGAGTAACTTGGCTTCAATTAATTTTCACACGCTGGATTTGACGTGAAACTCCATTATTAGAAGCATGCGTCTCTCGTTGATTGACAGGGCCCTTCTGTGATCTATAAGATTCAATGTCTAGACTTAAATATTTAATCAGTCTGAGTTAGATTAGATGAGAATATATTCAACCAGATTACTGAATTCAAATATAGACTTAAGCTGCAGGCCCAGACTGACGTGTTTTTCTTGGTGTGCAAGATGTCAGCCTGGTATAGTATAATCTATACAAGGCCAACATATCAAGCGATATACGGTGCAAAAATTATTTGAAACCTCTTCAACTTGAAAGCAAATTCTCGTTTATATGTTGAGCCTAGGCAATGACTCATCGCATAGACTAGTTATGTTGACGTAATAGATATTGGAGGCAAGTAGTAGCTTTCACGGCAAGGAAGTGTAGTTCCTATGAATCATATCTCTTCTACAATCGGAACATTGCTCGGCCATTTCCATCAGAGCGAGATATAATCTCAGATGTAATTGTAGGAAAACACGTACATTTGATGGGTTTGGTTATTCGCCTCCGGCGGAGTGCACCACATATATTGCGACACAAAAGGCCGACACTATTCCGATTGTGACTTTGTCTTTTTCCATCTGCATATTGTGCCATGTGAACAAAAGTAGTTCCGAATATAGTTCTAAATGACAGCGAATTACATCCGAGGTTTCTTTCTCGATTTAACAGAAAAGGTTGTTGATGTTCCGATTCAGCTCTTCTATTGAGTCTGTCAATCGAAACACGCTCGGGCCTTTCCGACAATGATTGGAAAAAAGATTGGAATACTACAATAGCCGCCATTATATACTATGCTTGTCACATGACTTCATGTGCACGTCATACTCATCATTAAGGCGACTTGTTTAAGATGAATCACTCTTAGCCGAACAGTTCCCAAGATTATTTTTTTCATGCATGAACTCACTAGAGAATGTTCATTTATTGAACTTGTGCAAATACTTTCACAAAGGTATCATACTGCTTTTGACATGGTACTAATTTGCGCAACGTACTGAGTGTGACTGAGTTCTCCGTCATTATCCGGCGATTTCTCATTTTATACGCTATATCACACCATATAAGTATTTCCGCGACAGACTATGGTAGAAAATACCACGACGTATTCTGTTTTCGATTCTATCTGATAGAAATATTAAGTCTGATACATGCCTTCTTATCGAACAGGAAAAGAACATTACTTCGGATAACGGAGTGTCATCATTAATAATGTATAATCATAATTACATTACCGCGTATCCCACCAAACCCTTTGGTGGTGTTCACACAACAAATCTTAACTGTTATTCAAACTCCAAAGGATAAACACGTGACTTTCTGCATATATTAATAAAGATGCGTTGCTTAAAAATCTTGCTAAATGTGTTATAATATCTAAAACAATAAAAAGTGACATTTATAACCATACTTAAAAGACGCTAATTGATAACGCATTGACATAATAAAAAAAAATCATCAACTAACGCTTCATTGGAAACTCAATGGAAGCTGGAGCTTTATTTAGTTAGAAAACAAACAGCCAATAATCAGCTCCAAAATGTTAAAAATAAAGTATGTGTGTACTTTAGTCTAATCCTATGAGGCGAGAAAAAAATCAATTGGTGGCAATGTCTTTGTACATTTGTGTTCTAATATTCTTTTCCAAAGCTTCAGGAAATGGACAATTTTAACTTTGAGTTTGATCTTTTGTTCTCTTATTGTGATCGATGGCCATTCGTGTTACTGTTGACCATTTTGAATGTCCAAAATCTAATGTTAATCTCTCTCTGTCTCTGGATTTTCTGTAATACAGCTTCAATCGTGGGGTAGGATGTATCCATTTGAAACTTGTAAACATAGGAAATATTATGTCCATTGCTGCTCACAAACAAATACTCATAAAAAGCATACTTTTCCACAGATTAATGATGCTCGATGTTGGACCTGATTCCTACTTCGTCGGAGAAAAATTAAATTTTGGACCTATAGCCACCGCAAATTTGTACAAAACTGGAATGTCAACAGTGATGACGTATGAATAAAAACTACATTACCGACCAACTTCCTTTGCATTATAAACCATCGCTACCTAACGCATCCCATTATCCTCGCTGTTAATTCATTTGCAATCCTTCGTTCGAAACGGCGCGACCTCAAGGGCCCTAGCCTTATTCCGTCAATAACTATTGCGTATGCTAACAGACCTTTTACAGAAAAGATGAGATATGTTGCCTAAGAGCACTAATAACTTCTCTAACGCTATTTGAAACATAATAGCCAAAGTTGTTATCTTCCTCAAGAGATTCCAGACAAACACTTATCGGCTATGAGAAAGGCATAAACTACAACCAGATAATAGTCTTCATCGAAGATGGATCTTTAATAACCATGCAAGATTCCATCGTTAAAAATCTCTCTTAAGGTCATATATTCTTCTCTTGGCTAAATCAGTGAGTCAAGAGTCTAATCTCAAAGAGTTATTGTCAGTAATTTTGTGGTATTAAACGAAGTATATTTTGTCTCCCTATTGGAATATTGATCGCGCAAACTACGCTGTTATATTGATTTATGACAATATTTTAATGACACATTAAGAGCAGCCACATTTCATAAGCCATTCTTAATACACATATGGAAATTAAATTTTACCTATGGTAATATAATGAATGGGAAACTTCAACGCTGCTTCGTTCTGGTAATACATAGATCCTTTCAAAACTGTGATGCATCCCCAATTAAAGGGCACTTTTCAAATAACAATAATTTAGAAAACAATCGTTATGTAAAACAAACTTAAAGAAACAAGATGGATTGAAAGTCCTCAGACTGGCTTGGATGAAAATAAAAGAGAGACAACAAAGGCATACGGTTTATCTTGACACACATGCTAGATAAGAATACAGAGAATGAAGAGAACATTTTATACCTAAATGATACAAATATACTGTACTGTATGAATATAATTAGTTTGCTAACTTTGAAATGATTCTGTATGTTATTGTGGGAAGAGCTTCTATTAACGGAGAAATGTTGGCATCTAAAATACCTTGGTTTCATCTAAATCGAATACGCAGTTACCTCAATATTTCTCTTTCTTCTTTCTCGTACGAGTATTATCATGTTGTCTATTCTTTAAATGTTTAGTGCGCAAATCCAGAGCCGGTTTTTGCCAATATTTTACAGTTCAGTATAGATTCTGGACGAGATTTGCCGAGTTATGACTTATTAAGGAGTGCCGGTTATGTTTGCGTCTATTATGATGAAAGTGTAAGAACTACTACAATCATCATACTACTACATTAACATTTGTTAAAAATATTAAAAAAGAAAATTGTTTTCCAAGCGTTATATTTGAATCTATAGGTAAGAATGCCATAGACATAAACCAAGTCAAAACTTAAAGTGAGTCAAGCGGTACGCCTGCGCACATTGAGAAACAAGGAACCACGGGATGAAATAGAAAAGACAAAGCTATTTTCACATCAGAGCGGAACAGTTAACGAAGGCTGTATTCAAAAAGTGAATCATATCAAACAAAACTGAATCAAACTCTATTTCCATCTTATCAGTTGATCAAAGTACGGTATGACGTACAAAGCCGTCCAAATGACATGTAATGAACAAGTCGCAAATTGTGTACCTTCTTCTAGTATTTTAAACAAATATTATACAACGGACATGCCACATGTGTAAAATATGTATGGGATTTTCTGTGTCAAATAATACACGAAATTTTTAAAACAGAAAGACATTAAACAAAACAAATCCAGTGGACCTTCGTTAATAACTGTCCACTTATGATAGTTAGAGCTATTTGCACTCAGTATTTTTGTGTGATACCATTATTTTAGAAATATTAAATATTATATTTTCATTATTAGTTTATTTTAGTCGTTTTGCATTTTGAAAAATAAGGTTCCGACATCTGTATCATCACAAATTTTACAATTGACTCAGTTTCCATTAAACTATCCGTCAAGACAAATCTGAGGTTAAGAAAATCTTGGCGTCTCACTTCTATTGAAACAAGAAGTTGGCTTGAGATAAAGTAATGCATTTCCATTTGTTTATTCAATTGCCACACTTGTCGGAATTTTAAATATGCTTTGGAAAGAAAAGCAGGCTAATTCCATATGCGTGTGCGAACTATACTTTGCTTCTACAGATGGTTTTATAACTGATTTATTAGCTTACCTGGCCGTGATGTCAAGTGAGCTTACGGTATGGCCCTGCGTCCGTCGCACGTCAGTCAACCTTTGCTTGTTACCATAATGGAGGCCATGTTTCTAATCCAATTTTCACCAAACCTAAAATATTGGCTATTATTATACACCTACCAATTTTCTACCCAAGAAAGAGCCAGAATTTTACCGTCATTTCCTACAAGCAGGAAAACGATACTATCGTTTTCCAAACCCGTATCACCATACTCTCAAACGAGGATGAGACTACTTTATTCTCGAGGTTTCCTGGTGACAATAGCAGCGCCCCTAGCGATGGAATGCCAACACTAGCAGTAAACAAAGCTCTCACAGAAACGTTAGTTAAGAAACCTTGCGTTATATGTAAAATATCTGAAAGGTCTAAACCATGTTTTTGTCACAACAACAATAAAAAAGCATTTTTTCCTTTATTTTAAAGTAGTAAAATATTGCCAAAATGTTCGTCTGAAACAAGATCATATTCGGAAATCGCGTACCAAAACATTACAGTTGTACAGTACAACCCATTTATGGAAATTCATAAATGGTAACGTTAGTGAGTTTCACGCATAATGGATGAATTTGAAATTATAAATGAGTAATATTCTCTGCAACAAATCTGTACCATCGAGTTCCAACAATTTCTCCAATCATGTTGTAAATAATTGTCAAAATAATGTTGTAATTCCCGTGTCAAGTTCCCATCAGAGCCTCTCACAATTTATGTTTTTTTTACGTACTTAGTGAAATTGTGAAATGTTACGTACGCCAGATGGGCGATATCATGCGCAAGTGGGCCTCTTGTTTTTAAGGGTGTCATGATTTAAAAAAAGAAATTTCATGGCTCTGTTATAATAATGACTTATTAGTTTTCATTTATCATGATATATCAAACTGAAAAACCTAATTATGTTTCCCGAACGTACGTCAGGTTGCACGTACCAGTTTCAATTAGTTGTCAGGAGTCAATATTATGTCATTTTTACACATAGCAGAAACTAAGTGAAAAATGCTATAAAAGGTGTCTACGTCATTGTCAGAAATCTGATAGGTACTGTTGTCATATCTCTAATATTAGTGGTATAAATATCAAATATACCGAATGAACTTGAGTTAATCAGTAATCGATTTACATGGTCAAGGTCCCTTCGATCATTAACTAAGGAATACCATTTATGACAAATCATGTAAACTAGGGTGTCTAATTGCTTGGTCAATAATTGCATTTAACTGGTCTTGTAGGTTACCAAATGCAGGATTGGGGTGGACCGTGTTTTTATTCGCAAATTGTCAAAAAGAATGCAACTCTATGCAGGAAAAAGCACATTTCTTTTCAGCTTTCATATACGCAAGTTTCTTGAAAATGTAAAATATATTCACATATGCCAGTGTTTGCCGATACGAAAACTGCACTGTATGTAGTTTGGTAAACTGAAATGCAAAGCCATTTATGTCCGCAATGTTTTAGGAAAATCTGTTAAAGAAGTGGAATTTGATGCTTTGTAAAAGCACAAGAATTTGACACTGTTAGAAAACTAGAACTTGATGCTTTACACTGTTTATTTAAGCTTCCAATGAATATTTTAGCATTAGCTCACCGTAAACAATATTTCTTTAAAATTGAAGTTGGCATTTCAGAGGCATCCGTCGCCATCGCCGGCATTAGTTCGTGAAATAAGTAAGGCGACCCCACTAGTATTACGTGATCCAGAATAATTGATTCCATGGAATCTGCTCCGATCCAATTTAATTTCATCTCTGCCGTAGGGATTAAATTTGCATTAGTTCCTCATGGTTGAATCTAAAGAAATCTCGACAGATTTTTAAATTTTTTTGTTATTTTTTATTTCCGTGATGAAATTCCTTCTAGTTAATACACTCTGTTCGGTTTCGGGGAAAGAGAAGCCGCGGGTGCTTGGGGGTAGTGAAATTGATTTGTAAAATATGCGGGTTCCATTTAAAATGGTTAAATAAAAAGAAACATGCACAATATATGCTGCTTAATATGCCTTTTTTTTTTTTTTTACTCAGTACAATGCATTCTTCGTCTTCCAGAAAAGGCCAGAATTGGTTGTTGAATTATCGTCTGGTGATCGTTTGAATCAGATACTCAAAAACATTTTGACTTCTGTATAAAAAACAGTGATATGTGGATCATACGTGATTTTTATGGTATCGGTGTTCACCGAGTCCCGACTGGGTCGTTGAAGGCGAGAATTTCAACACACCCGAGGGATTCGGTGAACGTTGATACCTGCAAAAACATGTATGCTCGATATTCTTACATAAAAATGAATAATAAAAAAAACATTTGACATTTTCAGATGTAATTTAAAGTTTCCCTAGTGAAGACACCAATTCAAGTAGGTTGGTTCTACTTCGTCCTTTTACGGGGCGGCGCGCTTTCCCGATCATCTGATGTAATAGGGTCGATGTACACCAGCGTCTCGCAAGAGTGCCAGCTTGGATGATTTATTGAGAAATAACCCCTTTTCCCAATCGTTCAGCATAAAATCTGTCATTTCTGAGGAAAACAGCAACTACCGGATGTTTGGCAGGAAAATACATGTAATTACACAGATTCTGAACCATATATTGATTGATACACAAATGAGAATACACACCGACTACTGTGGAGCAGACTAGTTGAAAATCCCCTTTGCGTGCATCATACATTCTACAGGAAAATCAGTAAAAAAATTGGAGATGGAAGCCTTCATAAATAAATATACTTTTAATTAGCTATGACAATGTGACATGTGGACTCGCCAGCCCCATTCTGAGGCTACATCAAGGATCTGATAAACAAACAAACCAAGCACATCTTTCTGAAACATAACACGAAATATGACCATCTTCCCCCGAACGGCTTGGACTGTGCATAGTTTTATGCTTACACCCCAAACTTAATTCCTCCCAGAATCTGAAATATTTAGTGTTATCTAGTCAGCCTCACACTTTTATAAGTACCTAAAAGAAAGACAAAAATGGCATAAATACAGAATGCTCGGAAATAGGAGAAAATAGGTGCAAAATCAACACACAGATCTCAACGATTGCTCTAAGAAAAGGAGAAAATCATTGCCCTTTCCCGACAGCATTTTCCGTATTTATTTATTTATTTATTTATTTTTAAATCTGGAAGCTTTCAATAG
Source organism: Margaritifera margaritifera (assembly GCA_029931535.1). Lineage (NCBI taxonomy): Eukaryota > Metazoa > Mollusca > Bivalvia > Unionida > Margaritiferidae > Margaritifera > Margaritifera margaritifera. The sequence continues at coordinate 4,265,340 of JAQPZY010001579.1, read as the reverse complement.
TGTGATCCTTGTGAAACACAATTCCCAATATAACTAGTATCTCTCCCTCTCTTAGTGTAGACAGAGGTCAAGTTAAGAGGACAACCAACTGACTGACCCACAGACCGATTGACGGACGAAATGAAATACGGACTGATATGACTGACTACAATATTACCGCATGTTACGACCCTTTGGCCTAAAAAAAAACGTAAGAGAAAGAAAGTCAAACCAACAATGTAAGTAAAATAAACAAGCATTTTATTTCTAGATAATTAAAGTGGGAACTCAAAAGACACTTACAATAACGTGAATTAAAGTCCAAATAATTCTAAGTGTCCTAATCACAAGTCCAAAAAATATATCATGTTCTGAATGAATTCCAATAGCTTTGAATGTCCTGATGTACCACAAGTCTTGAATCTCCTGATGTACCACAAGTCTTTAATCTCCTGATGTATCACAAAGATGTAATCCGGAGTGTTTTAAATGAATTCACATAAATTCCCAAATGATGTATTAAACCAAAAGTGAGTGAGCACTTTAGTATTTCCAATGAATATTGTAAATAAATAATCCCTCTCAAATTATATCTGACTTCAACAACACAACAAAAATAGATTCCTTACAGACTGATCTTTTAGAACCGAAATTCTAGAATAGGAATGAATTTGTTTACCAAAATCTGTATATAAATACATATGCCTACATGACCTATGTCACATCACAATACCAGTAATTTTAATGGGAAAAATACTGGCCTACCTGACAATTCTCACATCAGAATATGAGTAATTATTATAGTAAATTACTTTGTGTACCTGACTTTTGTTACAACAAGACTTGGAAATAACAGTCAAGCTGCTTACAAAACCGGTCTTGAACTCAAATGATATGCTAACATGTTGTATACAAAATGACCATAATCTGACTAAAATACAACTTACAATCATGGACACATATTATAAATTCAATACACATAACATGCAAAAGTTCGGATATAAAAATCAAATATGGCTGTTCCAACGTTAAAAACGTGAAAGCTCCTTCAGACTAGTCTTCAATTCTTCTACTTACTTTAACGCACTTTCAATTGCCCATATTGTTGGGAGATGTGGTCTTGCGGAAACCGCGGAATCCAAAGAAAACCTCTGCCACTGGATTGGCGACCACCTTTTACCTGCAATGTGCAGGAGCCCGGTATCGAACCTGGGAGCGCAAAGGTGCAAAAGTTAACATATTACCTCTGAGTTATCCAGGTTATTTCTTTATTGAATTCATTCTATACGACTAGCCTACTACTGTAAACACAAATTCTGGAGTTTCCTGGTTCTGGAGTTTATGCTTTCATATAAAACCATGAAGAATAAAATGTTTGAAACTCAGACTTTTTCTTTTGTCAAACTTTTCAGCGAGTCTTGTAAAATTTTTAAAAGAAGTCCATATTGTGCTACTTTTACTTAAGAAAAAAAATCAGGACTTCTTGTATATGTGTAACAAATCAAGTTCCACAACTTTCTCTGCAACATTTAATCCGTTCACATCCTACCTTTCATATGAAGTGCGGGCATACTATGATTATGTATTAAATAAGTATATTTTTAAAAATTTTAAATGTACCTGTTTTCACACTTATTCCTGTGTGATAAAATTGTTTTTATCTGTTTACATCGTAACGTTTATCTGAATTCCGTGCAAACAAGAAACTATATCTATAGAAACATGCAGCACATGCCTGACGTTTACTGAAAAGGTATTTACCACACGTTATCACAATCTTGACCAGTCAAATCCAAAAGACAAAACAGTGTCTTCAGAGGAATTGCTTTTCCTACAAATACATTAATTGCATTGATTTTAAATATTAGGCAGACATTACAGCTATATCGTTTTCACCTATGATGTAAATAATAAGTAAAGGTGCCTTCTTACTTAGGCCAGGTAATTTCTTCAGTTCAGTAAGGTCAGATGACACATTAAATATATAAGTCGGTTTTAATATATATATATATATATATATATATATATATATATATATATATATATATATATATATATAGACACATCTAGGCATTTTTCCACAATCTTATTTACAATACTTTGTATCCCTTAACTGTAAATTACATTTGTATGGCGGCATATATTGCTTAAATGACTGCATCATTTGGGTCTAAAACCATTAATAATAAATGGTGTTTTCCACTCCTTTCTTTTAACGAGCATCATGTGCCCGGACATCATTTTGTATTCTGATGTGAAATAGAACCTTGTTTTAGATACCTTACTGTATGGAATAATTTTAAGAAAGGTTATTTTTTAATCGCATTGTCTTTGCAGCTCGCCGTACGGATAACATTACACGCAGCAGCTAATAACTACTCAGTCTTCCATGATGTCCATTTAAAAGATTCTACAAGATCTTGCGCACAAAATTTCATTTCTTCTACATCAGTGACTAGCCAATATACATTCGATCTGGAATTCATCAATACCCCATTCCTGATGTTATGCCAGTGTTGGTAATGGGGATTTGATAATAAATTTATCTCAACTCTTTGCAGGCAATCAATAGTAAAACATTTTTTCTTTGTCAGGTTTGTTCCCTGGTGTCAGCGGATGGTATGGCACAGCTATCCATGCACATCAGAAAGGCAACGTAATGGGAGAGATGATATTATGCGGTCCCCACACGGTGATAATGTGTGCCTAATATTCGGAAAACCGACTTCGTAAGGTACTGTATCATAATGTCAGTTTTTCCAACCTCTCTTTGTAGCGGATCATATTTAGGAAATACATCATTCTGAGGTGTGTGTGTGGGGGGGGGGGGGCGTGAGAGTGTCAATATTGTTGGATTTTTAATCCATATCACCAGGAATGCATTCATATTTCATGACTATGAACGGTGTAATTATGCATTTTGAATCACTTTCTGTTCCAAAAGGGTCCTTACGGAATTCCATCGCTCGTTGCATTTGTGGAAAAAGCACCCCCGCTTGTAGAAACTGAGATGCAATTTTCCCGATAACGTTCAGATTATTGATAAAGTCGACGTGCAATTAATATAAATAAATTACCTATTGATACTGGTGTCTAAATCAAACAAAAAATTAAATCTCCCCAGAGAGAGGGAAATGGTGTGTTTTTACACTATTAGCATTGAATTTGATGTAACATTGGAGCAAATATTTCCGTGATTGCATACCCTAGTGAACTTCCTCGATAAAAGTTATGGATAATACATATCAAGGCGGGAAAGTTATTTATAGTTATGTAAGATATGACGATAAGGATAATTTTATTAGGCAAGTGCTGCATCCCTGGGCTGGATTTTACTTGTATTTACAGTTGAAAGTTTGGACCGCTGTCAGAGAAGGTCGATTGGATCCAATTTAATATTGCGAACTTGACCATTTAAGGTATTTAGCAAAGGTCTATCTATCCCACGAGATTACACTAATGTTTGTATGTGTTCTATCAACTACATCTGAAACGAGATCTTGAGCAGTTGTGTAAATGATTACATAGCTCAAATGACTATCTAAATGGAGTGACAGCTATTGTGTAGCTATGGGATCCTTATATAAAATATGATTATTTGGACACACACACAGAGGTATATATATATGCATATATATATATATATATATATATATATATATATATATATATATATATATATATATATATATATATATATATACTCGTTATTATGATAAATATGCAATGCATTGCCCTAAAAATAAAATTCCATTATTATTAAATAATAAGAAACAGAGAGCGTGAGTCGGGAGGGGTGCGGGAGCAGTATATAAGTGTAACATTAGGAAGAGAGTATACTTGTATTGTGAATATATTGTTTTCTTTCTAGCAGAGTAGATTGATTATCAGTTGCCAATTGTTTCATATCACAGAGCAGAATTTATAATCTTATCGTATCTAGCCATATAAGCCTTTGATTGTGTCAAACGGAACATTCAAAGAAGAAATGGAACTCATGTTCAATGTGAAATTTGCAAAAGCAAGAGGGATCTTCATCTAAGTAATAATACTATTTAATAAAAATAATAATAATAATGAGGACTTAGTACAGCACCTAATCTTTAAAATCTCTAAGCGCTTTAAAATATTAGTTAACACATAAGGACACACACACACACACACATATATTATCAAACAAACACCGTGAAATTACAATCAAAAGGATGCTGAAAATAATTAAGAGTCAGGAAACATTTTTAAGTCTTAAATCTGTTCTTGCAGTCGAAATAGGTGAGTTTTAAGAGCGCTCTTGAATGAGATCACAGTGTTATTGTGTCTAAGTTCAAGAGGCAATTCGTTCCAGGTAGCTGGGCCCTGGTACGCAAAAGAACGTTGTCCGTAGGACTTGGTTTTGACAGTGGGGATAATGATAATACGGATGTCAGAAGAGGTGTACACATGGGTGAGGTCAGATAGGTATTTTGGACTGGAGGCAGCCAACGAAATATAGCATAGAGAAGAGAGTTTGTGTTTGATTCTGGAGCGAACGGGTAGCCAGTGGAGGGTACAGAGCAGGAGGGGGGGGGGAGTGCTCAGCTCTTGATACTCTCAGGACGATCCGAGCTGCCGTGTTTTGAACTTTTTGAAGTTTCTGTAGTAGATATCGAGACAAACCAGATAGAAGAGAATTACAATAGTCAAGTCTAGAAAATACTCAGGAACGCACAAGTGTTTTAGTAGCATCAACAGAAAGAAAATTGCAAATGGAGCTGATGCGTCTAATCTCTAGATATGCAGCCTTGCATATGTCATGACATGTTGGTATAACGAGAGAATACTGTCGAGAGTGACACCTAGGTTTCGTACTGATTGTGTAAATTTAATATGGGTGTTGCTGATACATATTGTTTGAGGTAAAGGACAGGAATAATAAAAAAAGTCTTTGTGTGGTGATCAAAATGGCTTCACTTATTTATCATCATTCATCTGCAGCTTGTTACATGTGATCCATGACTTCACATCGGAAATGGACCTCTCTGCTCCTTGGATGGTGCACCAACTTCAGTTGGGTGGCTAGATTTGTATATTTGGGTGTCATCAGCGTACAATTGGTGAGACACTGGATGACGATTTGCAACACTTGAGAGGGGCATAGTGTTAGAATGAAGAGAACGGGTCCAAGAAGAAAACCCCTGGGAACACCAAAACATTGATGAACTGGGCTGGAATGTTTTCCATTTACTGACACAATTTGGGTCCTTTCGACTAGTTATAATTTGAACCATAGTAAGGCTGTATCGTGAATGCTAAATACATGATGGAGACTGTGAAGTAGTATATCATGGTCTATTGTGTCAAATGCTGTAGATAAGTCAAGCAGAGTGAGGACTGTAATATTTCCACTAACCAAAGCAGAGAATAGGTCATTAACTACTTTCAGAAAGGCAGTTTCGGTACTGTGGTGATGGCCCTATGCAGACTGTAAATTGCTAAAAAGACTATTTAAATTCAGATGAGATACAAGTTGGCACAGAACAACTTTTTCTAAGATTTTTGACATGAATGAGAGGTCAGAAGCAGGGCGGTATTTTATTTTTTTGTTGTTGTTGTTGTTGTTTTTTTTTTTTTTAATCGTTAGGGTTAAGCGTTGGTGTCGTCAACAACGGCTTTCAATTGCAGTTTTGAAAAATGATGAGAATACCCCGGATGAGACAGAAGTATTAATAACATCGGTTAGTGAAGGCAATATTGAATCTAAGCACTCAAACAGCAGTGATGTCGGAATCAGATTAAGTTCACATGACTTTGTGGCGCTCTTCAACAGGATTGTACGTAAGAAATCCGTAGAGACAAACTGAAATGCAGTTAAAGGTTGCCTTTGAAAGTCTGTATTATAACTGTGTGGTAACGATGAGTCAATTGAAATTGTGTTGTCAAGTTGATCTTTAATAGTTTGCACTTTGTCATCGATGAATTTTGCAAACAGATCCGGAAGGTCGACCGCAGAGAAGGTCATTGGAAGTGGTGTACATTTGTTCCTTGACATTAGCTTCTTAGTAATATCAAAGAGCTCTTTGCAGCTGGAACTTTTAGTGATCTTAGTACTGAAATAGGCTGATTTCGCTCCATGAACTATGTTTGTGACATTCTTGTTAGCGGCTTCATAGATTTTCGTATGAATAGTAAGACCGGATGAAAACCAAAGACTCTCAGCCTTACGGTGTTCTCCTTTAGCAGCGCGAAGCTGGTCCGTAATACTACTATACCATGGAGAACACTTCTGAATGGATATTCTGCATTTGGTAGCTCGGGCATGTTTGTCAAGCAATGAACGCAAGCACTTATCAAGTTGTTCGGCAGTGGGACGTAACAAAGTTGTTAGGTTTGCTTGGATGTCATGCATTAGTTGGATTCTATTTACCATGCTGAGGTTTCTCTTAGTAGCAAACAAAGATGGAGGATTAGGACTGATACATCATGATGGCATATGACGCAGAGGTGATCTGATGCAAGTTGGTCAGACACGAATGAAGACTGTAGAATATTATCATCAGGTCTATGAAGAATCCAATCTAAAATGTGACCATGTTTATGTGTGGGTTGGCGAAATGACTGTTTGAGGTTGAAAACGTGAATGGAATCTAAGAGTTTTGGTGTCTATGGGTTTCCAGGACAAAATGAAAGTTGAAATATCTAACCAGGCTGCCATCTATCGAATTACCATATTCCAGGAGGTTAGGAAACTGCTCCAACAAGAGAGATTCAGTCAGCTTGTTTTTCGACTAGGAGGAGGGCGGTAGAGACATAAGAAATGGACTGGCCTTTGTTCCATTGTGAGGGTGACTTGGACTAGTTCAAACGATTGTATGGTCGAAATTGAAGGTTGCAGTGTAGTTAAGACGGTGGAGTATGGAGTTCTTTGCGATGACAAAAATTATACCTCCGCAGGATTGACGGGGGAACGACTTGATGGAGTAACCGGTGTGTGTGTGTGTGTGTGTTAGATCCACGCACTTTGGTTCATCGCCTGATGTTTGTAGCCATTTTTCTGTCAGGTAAACGATGTCGATATCCTGACCATTAATAAAGTTGACCATTTATGTGCCCTTTTCCGGTGGTCCAACTGATTGGGCGTTGAATAATGCGATGCGCACTGGTTGCTCGGACTTAAAGGTTGATGATTGAAGAGGAATTTGAATGAAATGGTTGAAATTGACGATCGAGTTTTCAAATCGCTGTGAAGGAAAGGGCGAAACGGATATAACTGGAATTTTTCCTCCTGTTCTAAGAAGGACGGCTTTGAAACAACGTTCTTTTTTTTTTTTTTTTTTTTTTTTTTTTTTCCGCTGCCTTTTACATTTAAATGAAGATGAATGTACCCCAAGGTAGTTTTGTCTAGTGCACAGTGTAGTATGGAGCGCCGATGAGTGGTTATTTAATGTAATTAATGAGAATCTATCATAGCATAAACGGGTAGACTGGCCAGTATCAAGTGCTGGCGGTATGTTCAACAACAATGGCGGTTGTAGCAGTGGGGCAAGACGACTGAGAAAAAAATATAATCGTTCTTGTTTCTGAAAGAAGTAGATGAAGAAACACATTCCAACAGAACATCCAATGCATGATTAACACAATAACGTAGACGAAGACAGTCAAGGAACACATATATCATGAAAAACAAAAATCGGGAGCAGCTGCCTCAAGCCAGTTAAGCGATGGCGGCCATTCTTGGTGATATAAAATATCATAATATAGAGCACTACATTTGTGACAAAGATCTAAGAGCACAAAATGAGTATTTGCTATTGCCATGAAAAAAAATGTTGATGGGGGCTGAATTAGAAGGAATAGATATATATTTTATGAGCCTTTATAAAGTTAAATTATTTCTAATTGCTGGTGTAATGCTACTTCAATGTTTGGATGTAGATGGCATTTAGGAATTTTGAAATATAGACTTACATACTTGTTACTGAAGCAAGTCGGAAGCATTTCTAAAACTGTAATTGCCGACGATTGCAACATAGGGCATTAGTAACTGAAATAAATAATAAGGAGTCTGTTTGTGTGTAATTTTATAACATGTTCTTCATTTATTTAAATTTGTGTCTAGTAGAAAGAGGATTCGATACAGTTTCATAATATTAAGAGTCTCTACAAGCATACACAGGCAAACCGCTAACCAGTCTTGCTGCCTCTAGCTTTTATTTTCGAATTTATCTACATCAGAGGCCGAAAAAGACCAAACCTCAGATATGTATAATTTAGAATAGGAAGTATGCATGCAATATCTATTTTATTAAGAATTGTTCGGGATACAACGTATTTTAATTTCCTTAAAATTCCTAATTCTTAAAAAGCAGTTTGTTTTATAATTTCAATACCTTTGTCCATGATCCATTTTTACTTAAAGCTACAAAAAGTTTTGTATGGGACAAATTCAAAATCAGGTTAGTAACTAACGGGCTTTGGGTGTAAATGCATTTTGTATTGGAAAGATCGAAATTAAGAGAACAAGTAGGAGCCCATTCGAGTATTTTATCCAATTCATCATTGAGGATACTCGTTATCGATAGCGGATCAAATAAACGAATAAAGACTCAATACTTGTTATCCACGAGCAAGGTTCCTTATCAACACGACCACTGGAAACGCCATTGTCTGTTCTAACTCTCACTATCGCCGGGTGGTTCCGGTATAGCGCGAGCATTAAAGTCTGTACAAACAAGCAAGACAATTCTGGATTTTTTATTTTTATTTTCCGGAGTATCAGGTGATGCATTTATAGTAGAAAGTTGGGTAGAATTAGGATAAGTATATTGCATTGGTAGAACTTAGAAAATTTCAGTGTTGGATGAACCACCGAGTTATATATCATTATATATTTCTCTAAGACTTGGTATCACTATTGTTTAGCAATGAACATGTAGGAATGGTTGCCATTATGTTACAACTACTACAGAACTTGTATGACAGCAGCTGTCATACCTGAAATATAGAGTTAACATTGATAACAGCTATAAATGAATGACTTCTATAGTCAGCGGCCACTCCATTATGAATCGTACCCCACCTTCAATCTCTGAAAGTATTTACCTGGCACAATTACAATCTTGCTGAAAATTATGTAACCTTTTTATATCTTTCGATTTCAAACCAGACCTTGCTCCATCCTCGTAAACTTTTCTAATTTGTAAAAATATAGTTGTTAACGGCGAGTGCAATAATAAATCCTTGTAATCGTAGGAAACTAAGCAGCATAAAGTGCACGATGAGCTGGAAGGGTGTGACGCAGACCTTCACTCAAATAAAAGAAAAGTTAATACATTTATACTGTATACACCATGCAAGATATTTACCGCTATGACGACTTCAACTAAAAAAAGAGAGAGAAAACCACAGTGACAAAATTCTCTGAATCATAATAATGTCATGTTATTAGATTGTAGATTTTTTAAAATCCTTTTTTTATTATATGCCAAACAATCCACAATAATGCAATCTGTATGAAGTGGCTATATATTTTATTCTTTTAAAATTCATATTTAAGTACATTTAAGTACTGTTTAAAATCACGGTGTCTTGGTTACATAATTTTTTTTTTATAATAATGATAATAATAATAATAATAATAATAATAATTATTATTATTATTATTATTATTATTATTATTATTATTATTATTATTATTATTATTATTATTATTATTAGAAGAAGAAGAAGACAGAAAGAAATATTAAAATATGTAAGCAATACAAGATTCCGAAGACTCAATAACTTTTCTAAAAATATCAATGATGAATACAAATAAAATTATAAAATTAAACAAAAATATTGTAAAATAATGGCTGTTATCTTTTATCATAATTTTAAGAAATATAATAAGTTTTTGAAATCAAAAAATTATTTTAATAATAATACAAATACTTTATATATTTATCTTTTTATATTATTTTTGTTAGGAATTATGTTTTCTGTATTGCAATAATAATAATAATTATAATACTATTACTACTACTACTAATAATAATAATAATGTAAACATTACATATTCCATTTAAATGCTAGTGAAATTGTTGACATGTTAAATAACATCCGAATAAAAATTATTTTAGTCTTCCTTTATTTTAATTGTAGCCGTTATAATGGTCAGTATCTTGCATGGTGTATACAGTATAAATGTACTAAGATTATTGCGCACACCTTAAACAACTGAGGTAAAATCAGAACCCCCTCCCTCACCCTATCCCCACCCCCTCAACAACCCACTGGAGCTTGAATACCATTCATTACCACAAAAGATACCATTTCGGAGAATAACTTCTCTTTTAAACAAATTTATAAGTGTCTCATTACTTAAAATCTGCTCACCATCTGCTTAAAAGTGAAGTCTTAATATGAAACCCTCATCTGTTATGGTCGCATTGGTGTTTTTAGGTGACGGCTAAGCTATTTGCATGGGTAAGGGGACTGTACAGTGAAGCAGTTTCGGTGTCAAGAGCATGGTATGAGATGATGATTCTTATCGCGCACTAAGATGTGTGTGTGTGTTGAGGGGATGGGTAAGAAGCCCACCAAACTCGTTTTTGCCGAATCTCCCAGTCCCCTTTCACACGGAAGTACAAAAAAATAGAAGAGCCCCAAAATAGAGATGCACATGGGCGCCCCAATCAGTAACATCCGGTCGCGGCCGACCCTAGGGTCCTCGTATGTTAAGAAAAATGGACCAAGACATGTGATAATAAAAAACAATTTGGAATATCTGAGCGCGCTGCACAAGTGCAAAAAACTTTACTAATTTTCTTGTCACCGACAATTCGAATCTATCATGATCAGAAAAGGCAGCCATGGTGACGGTGAGCAAAATGTACATTTGTTTTATCATGTTTTATCATGCGATTGCTTTTGATAGAAGGCGAATCACTACCTTATAAGTAGCATAGACTCTAGCAATTGACGACATATCATGTTCATATAGGGTAGAAACATAACATAGCAATATGGTGTAGCGCTTGGAATTATATATGGAGGTGGTGCATCATGAAATGGCCGAAATTCTCCTGCAAATCTCCTGCAAGTTCTTTATAATGATAGTATCGCAGGCTTCCTCGCTGGATGACAGCGTTTTTTGTTTTTTTTTTCCTCTTCCTCTTTTGGAACAGCGGTATGCGTTTTATGGTCACTTAGCGAATTTCGGCTTTTATGTGATGCTATTTTTCAGTCTCTACCATTATTAGCCGTAACTTTTGATCGGAGATATATCCATATTTTAAGGCCTTAGGTGTTTGATAGGAGATGGAATATACTTTTGCCTCTGCTAGCCACACGTATAGTATCGTGATGTTTAGATGCTACAGGGCAACGCTGGCCAATAAACTTACTTGCAATCCCAGCCAGTCCGCGGGCCAGAGCAGCGACTTCAAGCACCATAACAACGGGGCGGCAGTAATGATAGAGAGTAGGCCGGCTGTAATAAGGGCGGTGTCAACACCATCTATGGCAGTAATGTCCCGACGATACTTTTGTAGAGAGCAGTCATTGCCTCTCGTTATTAATCAAGCCGGTATCTAAACTTGCTAATTTGTTGATATATGTAGCTCCCTTCTCTCGTCCCATAAGTGGGTAGCTCTGGATAAAAAACCCAACTTTGAAGTGGCAGAATCTAACTGCTTCAATTTTTAATCTCAGGGAAGAATCTAAATCGATACTAGTCTAGCATCCGCGGTTATGCTGATTCGGAAAATCTGATTTCTTGAATTAACAAGCAGAACTACATATCAATGGGCTCTTTTCCTTTTAATTGTTTGACTGTGAGGTGGAAAGTTTTGACTTCTTTAGCATTGATAATAATTGTGCGTGAGAAATAATCGTTATGATCACCGCCGATAAACACACATCCATGATTGAATTCTAGATAGATTCGCCAGTGGATTTAGTATCTCCATTTGTGATGCAACTACTAATGAGGAGAATAGTGTAGAGTCATTCTAGTATTATTGTATTGTTTGCATTCTTGATGACTAGACCGTTGCTTCCTTCCATCTCAGTGATAACGCTGTTAATGAACGTTCGAGCCTAGCAAACTTTCCCCAGATTGATTGTACAGGCCGCGCGTAGCGCCATGCCTGCTATGTAGCTGACTTTTGTCCAGATATCACAGACGTATAGCCTCTTGGATATGAAGTTGCAGTTCACCTCGGCTTGACTGGGGAAACTTATAGTCCCAAAAGTAGATCTCTACTTGCTTGCTCACGCTGTTCTATTGTATTTGAAACTTCGAAACGTGTGACATTCCAACCTTTTTTTTGAATATACGCGACAGGGGCAAAATTTTCCTGTATGTCGGACATATTTCTAATAACACCGGTCTAGGACAACTCAAAACTGAATAGCCGACAGCGGCGCGCTAGCACCGTCCTCTTCGGAAAGCGTGTAAACCTCACCCCGAGTACTATGTATAGCCTCGCTTTCTGTGTGGAACCACTCGCTTGTTTTTCACTCCATCCACGTATTCATGTAACGGATTTGACGGTTCATGATGGTTTTGCTTCGTGGGATAGGTGACGAATGATATACATCGACGCGTGCAATGCTTGGCAGGGTGCCATCAACCCTGTGATACGTACCGGTCATGTTGAGGACTCTGCTCAGGTTGTCGACATATAACGTTTTAGCACAGTCTTGCAACTACAGTGGGACTCTTTCTGTTCTGCCGCCGCAGTTTTTCTTCGGTCCGTAAATGCTGAAGTAAAGGCCGTTGTTAATGAGGTTGTGTTTTCCATCAGTGACCAGTACCTTTAACTCGTTAACTTGTCCATGTTGCAGCCGCTTCAATTCTGAGCTAGGATAATGGACGGTCATGGCAACCCCCAAAATGGGCAGGATGTAGGAACAATTTCAGCAGTGTGAAGGGGCGCCGTAGACAATATTGAATGTCATGGAAAGCTGGTCTTAGGTAGACAAGGAGCGGTTTTTGCATGGTGAAGTCAAACGGCTTTGTCTCCGTCGTCACCGCCGGCACTGAGTCACCCCTCATCATCCAGTCCAAATAGGGATAGCAAGCCTGAGCTAATCTGCGCCTCTTAATTGACCGCGACTACAATCGTTGGCCTTGGAAATATCGAGCAACAGATCTGGAAGTGCCTCTGTCATCAGCTTTGCAGCCATGCCAAAGCCGTAGAGGCCTAGTCCGATAAAATAGCCTCGAAACCTATACTGCTACTGATGGACGGTTTGGCGCTGATCTCGCCTATTCCTTAAATCGTACATTTTAATGTAAACACGTTTGTCCGCACACATCTGTGTATATTTTAGACACTTATCGGTATTTCTCGCGGCTCTTGAGTTAGTCGGCTGAAGGGTCCTTTCGGCGATATGCACAGAATATTTCCTGCTCAAATCCTATGTTTGACAATCCAACTGATATAACAAAACCCTACCTTCTGTAGCGATTTCGAATTTAGTGGCTATGTTGGGCAACAACTTGGAATAAGCCTGTTCTTGGATTCCCGGGTTGATGCGCTCTTTCTCGAGAAATTGCAAGACCATGCAAAGCGATATAAATCCCCGGGTTAGTTCTGTGAGTACGTTGTCAAGGGAGAATGTTAACAGGACATTTAAAAAAAATTACAGTGACAAATAAATCTGTTACTTGGAAATACTATGTGAACAGTGCATTTAATATACTTGTTGGAAAACATGAAGAGGTTTTAATTTTATGTGCCAATTTGCAGGCGAAGCTTTAGAAATTAAAGCACACGATAATTTGATTTTTTTCTATTTTCATTAGTTTTACGTGAATTTTAAATAGGTTGTGAAATTGGATCTTAAAAAAGTACTTGTAAATTGTAGAATTTATATTTCTTATAAACGACTATTGTCATTAAATTGATAAAATTATTGTTATGACCATATGCAATGTATTAAATCAATAATTTAATGTAATGAAAAATAACACCAATAAATTAATAAGTCACACTTATGAATTATGAAGATATTGTCTGCTATTTCTACCCTATATGAACATGATATGAATGTTGATATTTGCATCTCGAAACCCAATCAATACGTTGTTAAGTTAGACAATAATGGTCAAAACTTGTGAAACTTTTCTATTAGTTATATTTTCAAATAAATTTGTTTTAAATTCATTATTTTTATGCAAATAGATACTAAGAATGTTTGCATATCATTTGGATTATTATTACAAACACATAAGGAGTCATGGTGAATGATATGTGATGTAGGCATACTATGGTAATCTATGGGAATTAACATTAAGTATGACATTATGAGGATCAATGGGAATTTAACATTAAGTATGACATTATGCCCTATTCGTTCTAGGGAAGATGTAACGTTAAAAACATCTATAGATAGCTAAATAAGATGACCTTATGAACCTTATTTGGATTTAAAATGATGGAACTCAATGAGTCAACACCTATCTTGACTGACCAAGACTTATCCTGACTCACCAACACCTACACCTACATACTATACAACTACAAAAGGACGTGTAATGGGGGAACGGGGGGGGGGAGGGGGTAAAGCAGGAGGTACAATCATGAAGAGTATCACCTATTGACCGTGCACACCCACCTTCACTATGCAACACTCACCCTTTACAAACCAAACAGAGGAGGGAAGATCGGGATATGTAATGCTCACTCACACATGTATGGACTATCAAACATATCATGTCGCAACCATAACATCACACGTAAGTAGTATATGACCTGTATGTTTATTTTGCGTTTATATGTTTCGAATTCTTCTATTTTATAATTGCCCGCAGTTTCATTCAACTTTCGATCCCTTATTTCACACGTGTTCATATACAGTTGGACTGCGATTACACATACATCATCTTCCGATCCATCCATCACCGGGTGTTTCTCACATTATCTCGGTACACCCTCCAGATGGCAGGGCGACAGTATTGATCAGACACTGCCTGTCTGTGTTGTCTGCCAGTTCTTTTCATCACGTCTCAGCCAGATCCAACTGTACGCTCTTCCTGCGTCCTTGCACAGTGTCTGCACGGACCTTTCCGTGCTGTTCATCTTATTCCTAGTGCACTGAGCATCCTCCAAGTCGACTGCACAGGAAATACCCTACATTCAACTTCCACCTGGAAGAGCCAAGTTTTCCATCCTTTTGCTCTACAGCTCTCTACCAGGTTCTGGTATTTCTCCATCTTCCTTTCATGTGCCTCTTCCGTTCGTTCTTCCCAATGGACGGTCAATTCCACCAAGATGATCCTCTTTACAGTCTCAGACCATATGACGATGTCTGGACAAAGGGATATTTGCACAACGTCTGGGAATATTAGTTTTTTCCCCAGGTCTGCTCTCATCTCCCATTACTTTGCTCCTTGGAATATTCCATCAGTGTCTGTTGTTGCGAGTTTCTTTTGTCCCTCTTTAACAAACTGGATAGAACTGACACCTCCGCCATTCTCTCTCCAACTGATCTGCCATATCTCTCAAGACTTTGTCGTATATCCATCTGTATCACTCTTGGGCTAAGGCAATCTGACATGATGATAGAATATGTCAGAGTGTAGCTCTTTTCTTGCATAACGTGTACGTGGGATCGTCTATCAGGTCCCATCTATGCAGATTTGATGGCGATGGGACCAGATCGTACATGGACCTAAGCAGGAACTGAATTCGCAGTGGTTCGTTTTGCCAAAGGTTTTGCGAGTTAAAACGTGCCGAAACCCTCACCATGCAATTTTTCGGGAAGAGCGCAAAAAGTTGCAATTCCAAATTGTTGCGCGCAATTTCTCAAGAAAAGGCTTACTCCAATTTGTCGCCCAGCCAAGCGACATGTATTCGAAATGGCTATAGAAGATAGGGCTGTGTCATTAAACTTGGATTTACACGTTCTCAAACATAAGATTTTATCTGGAAATATTTTGTTCATATCGCCGAAAATGCCCCTTCGGCCGACCGTAACTTACCGATAAGCGTCTAAAACAGACACAGAAGTTTAGGGACAAATGTGTCTGCATTAAATTCCATGATTTAAAGAATAGGCGTGATCAGCATCAAAACGTCCATCAGTATCAATACAAGTTTAGGGGCTGATTTATCGGACTAATAGAGGCCTGGCTCGATCGAAAACGTGTTCACTCGTACGGCTGAACCACCAGCCTGTCGCGATCGAAAAAACTCACCCGCCCTGACATTGTGCGAGCCTCCTAGTAGGTGATATATTGAAGGCTAATCATGAGACATTCAGAACGAATGGTTGTCAATGTACTGCTTTAGTAGGATTGCCTCCCCCTTTTGGACATATGTTAGCGTAACTGTTAAACATGAAATAAGTTGGCATCAAAAGCCTTTAGTTTCAACGCTTTTACTCAATGCCGGCTTTCCAGCATTAAATCGGAAGACGGGACTGAAAGATATTGGAGCGAAAACCAAATTAATTTTGCCGATTGGTTTGCCACCTCAGGCCTTTTTGTTTCACGTGTATTATCAGATATGTCGCATCTTGGTTGAAATACGTACCCCACAGCCCAACAACAGTGCATGGGTCACGCTTGGAGACAACTACATCGTGACGGCATACGGTTTTCTCCGCACACAGACTGGCACTAGAAACGAAGCCTCTGTAACTGGCTTGGTATGGGGTGAAGCAGTTATAGCTGCTGCTTGACCACTACTCACACGGAACAGAGGTCAGTGCCACGTGGGCAAGCTTTATCTTGGATAAGTCAGACGGCTTGACACAGGCTGGTGTTGAACGTATTTACAACTCGTTTTGGACGTACGTGTGGGCCGTCCTGGACGCGCAGGGTGTACTAATACCATCATCCTTAGGACAGGTGCAACGTTCGAGGCGAAGAAGCATTCCTGACAACCATATAACACCCTTAAAAGTCCCATAGACCTTCCAGGCGCAATTAATAAGTACCAGAATATGTTGCGCTACGCCCGCTCTGAGGTAGACCTTATGTTTAGAATCGGCCTTGACATGACCTTGATTGACATGGAGCTTTATATGGGAACATCTGAGGGCTACAACAACGTGAGTGTAGTGGATAGGAGCTAATAATGATGTCAACACAACCCCGGTACCAAAGCCCACTACCACGGTAGAAACGGGCATAGTACTGCCGATGCACATGACTTGCGTCGTTAAGACATTCGCCGCCGCCACTACTTTGCAAGATAACGCGGCTACCGTATCCCACGCCGACTAGTGTACTTCGCTTATTTTGGGTACAGTTACCAAAGGCCTAGCAGTGTTTTGGATCTCTTCTATATAGAATCCACTCGCGCGCAGCGACCACCAGTAGCCTGCTAACGGTTATAACGAGCACCCACAGATCTTGTACGAGTCGGGTGGCTGCTTTTCCTTTGCTCGTCGGTCGGGAGGTCATTTTGCGCAGTTTTAATTGTGGTCGCCTTCTTTGTGCTGACATTAATTCACGCAGGAATGACGCCCAGGGCGTGCGCAACGTCGCAACGTCGACATGGTAGTAATGCTGGATTATTTCTGGGCAGGAAAAGTTCCGGGTTGGTCTTTATATGTAAGAAGTAGTCTCTCCTTCTCCCATCTGACCCACATCGCGTCGCTCTTTGAGGCTAACAGTGTTAAGTTGACTTGGCTGTCAAACTGCTTGACGAGCTTCTCGATTGTGTCTTTACCGGCTGCCTCATCCTACCCAATGTCAGTCTGAACTTAGCTGCCGCAGGCCGATGAGGGTTGTGTATCTTTCTGGACGGACTTTAGGGGCATCGCGGGTTGAGTATCTATCTGGTCATATGTTGGGATAGTGAACGAAGTATCCTCCTCGTCATCTTCCCCGAATACCTTGTTGTAGCGCCCAAGTTCTTTGAACTCGAGGTCAACTCCAACTTTTATCATTGGTGTTCGCTGTTCGCACTATTAAACACACAACAGCATAATGACATTCCAATACGGACGCAAATTTAATCTCTACCGCCGCCTACAACATTCCCTCTGGGTGAAAGGCACTCGCCAGTCGGTTGTCGTTACCAATAATCCAAGTACAATTAGCTCAAAACAGCATCTCCTTGTACGACTTCCAATCTGCCAACGTCCGTGGGACTGGCTGTCGTCGCCTTCACGATTTTACTAAAATCAGCCGGTGGTCAAAAACCCGGGCCGCGCAATCATGAAGAAGACGACGTTTGGAAGACGATCTGAAAGCGCTAGAGTATGGCCAACCATGGTATAGACGAGTCTGTTGAGCAGAACATTCTAGCGCTGATGGTGGGCCCCAGAAACGGCGATGACGACTTGGCAGAAGATTATACCATAGCTTACATATAAAGGACACATAATATATGTGTCTTTGGACTTCGAATTCCTCGAGTCAAACTCCTTGAGTCGCATATGCTGTACTAGTATTCAGGCCTGGATGACAGGCTGGAGTATGAGATCACATTAAGTGAATACTCCAGCGTAATCAAGGCCACAGAAGACCCGAATGCCAGCAACACCATTGATATCATCTCACTGGAATTCGACATGGTGACGCACCTCGACCCCACAGGAATGATCCGGGATCAATACAAGCGGCTGACTATCCTGTACGACCGCGTGCTATTTGACAAGAGCCATACCTTGTGGAACATCAATCTTAATGTACCCTAGAATAGTATTAAGATCATCCTGATGCAGTTTGAATAACCCTCTGCCGCATTTGCCCGAAATTCTATACGGTCGAAGGTATTATTGAAGGCATTCCGAATCAGCTGTACAACGAAGGTCTCACACTCTATCATGAGTTGGACGAAGTCAGGAAACACTTTGCCAGTGGCAAGCTTCGAGCCTGAGGATGCCGTAGTGGCAAAAGACCTGCATCTGGCCGACGTTACAGTTGGAAAGTACCTCACAGACAAGAACGCCCTGGACATGCGATCCAACGATGATGACTTCCTCCACGATATATCTCTAGGCCATCATGGGTGCACAACTCAACATTGAAATGGGAGGTTCGTCGCTGAGATCTATTCGTTTACAAGTATTCGGAACGACGACACAAATTCGTACTTCTCCGAATCATCCGCTCTGCGATCATCTGCTGACAAACCGGAAGCGAGAAGACGGTCTTCGTGTTCGACCTCTTTGAAGGCCATTATCGGAGGATGTTTCAGCATGTTGTAATCGTCTGTCCAACCATCCGTTGGAACAAAACATACCAAACACGGGGCTGGGTTTGGACATATCCTGAAATTATATCGTCGAACCGAGAGAGAGGCTTCAGGATTGGCTACAGTTCGTCTATGCGACATCTTTGCGGGTGAGCAGAGCCTATATATTATTGATGACTGCTCAGCTACGAAAGCCCTGACAAAAAGAAGGTTATGCTGTCAGACCTCACCTTTTTGATATATCACTCAGAGCAAAACAGTTGGTGCTCACATGGGCCGGTCTCTTCTATTGCAAGGACCACGACAGCTTTGAAGATTGTCTGCGTGAAAATCTTGCTATCATTACACACGCAGAACGAGAACGCTTCCGGCAGCTAGTGTCTGAGTCTAATCATAGTACACTTTTGCTATAGACCGATCAGCCAACTAGATATATGTATGATTAAGCTATAAAATCAACTGCTAAACTTGCTAAAGCATTCAGAGGTTTTTTTTTTTTTTTTTTTTTTGTCATTTTAAAATGTAGTGAAGTATGTATTACTAACAATGAAAATAATAAAAGAGCTCTCAGCCCCTTTCGAGGTGGAAATTCAACCAACAGTGCTCCGTCCGATGGGTTGAAATCCAATGGACTGAAAAAGAGTTAGCGATAGGGGCTTTTCGAACTATCACCCGGACAACAACAATAAAACGGGCTGGGCAGCAGATCGACAAAAAGAGGAGAAGGCAAAGGAGCTTGCCGATAATGAGGTTTTTCCGATTTTACACTGGTCTACAATTTTTTCGAAGTCGTCTGCTTCAGAGATAAAATGTGCTATTTATTAGGGATTTTGATGTGCTGAATTCAAATATGACAATTAAAACAACTGATTGGCTACTGTTGCGAAGGTATTTGAGTTTTTACATTTTACGTCTATGTATATTGCGTACATAGTAGTATTTTAATCATAAATTGTAAACTTAGGTCTTTTCATGTGTTTATGGTTGCTTTACATGATAATATTTCACCTGTCCTGTTTATGTAACACTTTAAAAAACAGCAAAAGGGTTATTTAAATAAAAAATATATTGAAACAAAAGTTAAAAAAAACTATTATGTATATAAAAGTACATAGTTTAGTCCTTATTCAGTGTCTACTCGGCGCTTCTTGGCTTTTCTCGTGTATTCAGAAAATGGAGCATCTCTTGTCACTGTCCAGCAATAGTCTGCAAGCATTGATGGGCTCTATTTGCCCTAATAGCGTTTCTCTGTTGTTGCAATATCCTGGTGAAATCGCTCGCAGTGCTCGTCGCTCACTGCTCCGCAGTTCGGTGGAAAAAGATCGAGATGAGAGTGCAAAATATCTATCTTTAGTGACATGTTGCAACCAAGGCTTTTGTATGCCTTGAGGAGGTTTTCCATCAACTCCCTGTAGTTGTCTGCCTTGTTGTTTCCGAGAAAATTTGTTGCCACTAACTGGAAGGCTTTCCATGTCGTCTTTTCCTTGCCACGCAGTGCACGGTGAAATGCATCATCTCGAAGTAGTTCACGAATCTGACGATCAACAAAGACACCTTCCTTTATCTTAGCTTCACTTAACCTTGTAAATTTTCCACGGAGGTACTTGAAAGCTGCTTGTGTTTTGTCCATGGCCTTGACAAAGTTCTTCATCAGACCGAGCTTGATGTGCAAGGGTGGTAACAAAATCTTCCTTGATTCAGCAAGTGGTGGATGCTGAACACTTTTCATCCCAGGCTCCAATGACTGTTGGAGTGGCCAATCTCTCTTGATGTAGTGGGAATCTCTCGCACGACTATCCCATTCACAGAGAAAACAGCAGTACTTTTTGTTTCCAGTCTGCCTCAAAGCTGCTGCTGATATTGGTCATAGTTTATGCACCTCAAAAGTTGTTTCATGTTTTCATAGGTTTCCTTCATATGGACTGCATGACCAACTGGAACTGATGGCAAAACACTTCCATTATGCAGCAAAACAGCGTTAAGACTCATCTTCGATGAATCAATGAACAGTCTCCACTTATCTGGATCATGAATGATGTTGAGGGCTACCATCACACCATCGATGTTGTTGCAGGCTACAAGATCACCTTACATGAAGAAGAATGGGACAAGATCCTTTTGACGGTCACGGAACATGGAAACCCTAACATTACCTGTCAGGAGATTCCATTGCTGTAGTCTGGAGCCCAACAGCTCTGCCTTACTCTTAGGTAGTTCCAAATCCCTAACAAGGTCATTCAGTTCACCTTGTGTTATGAGGTGTGGCTCAGAGGAGGAGGATGGGAAAAAATTTGGGTCATGTGACATTGATGGTTAAGGACTAGAAGTTTCATCCTCTTCCTCTTCCTCGTCTGACTCAAGTGAGAATAATTCTGGTGCATCAGGAACCGGCAGTCCTTCTCCGGGGGGTACGGGGTGTATAGCTGACGGAATGTTTAGATAATGCACAGTCCGCTTTTTCTTCTTTGACACACCTTTCCCAACTGGAGGCACCATGCAGAAGTAACAATTGCTGATATGATCTGTTGGCTCTCTCCAAATCATTGGCACTGCAAAAGGCACAGATGTCCTTTTCCCGTTCAACCACTGGCGAAGATTTGTTGCACAAGTGTTGCAGCATATGTGTGGGGCCCACATCTTGTCCTGATCTCCAATTTTGCAGCCAAAATAAAAGTGATAGGCTTTCTTCACCATAGTGGTTAGAGTGCGCTTTTGTGATGAAAAAGTCACTTCACCACAAACATAGCAGAAGTTATCTGCATTGTTCACACAAGTACGAGGTATTTCTGCTCACTTTGGCTAAACAGAAATGTGTCCGTTTGCAAAATCAAACACTGACAAATAAGAGAGCACGACACTGTATGATTTGTAGAGCTGATATAGGGCAATTTCTTCAGCAGAATGATGTAAGCTTAGTTATGATTGCATAATCCATGACCTCTAGGAATAACATGATGCAATTCATATTATGTATAATGCAATACCAGCTTCAGATTGCATCATTCATTGTTTAGCCTTAAAAGCCTAAAAAGCAAGTACTGTCCAAACCCCGTCATAGATTTATTCATAGATCCACAGTCAAAGATGTATTTTAGTTATTTCTCGTTCAAATTGAGATCCCTTCCCTTTATAACTCACTTATCCTCGGCCATTCCCAAGTCAAGGGTCGTATATACTGACCCAATATAATATCTTTAAAACTAGAGCCATTCAACAACTTTAAGCATCATTTTCGTTTTCAGTGACCCAGAATTAGTAAAGTTTGACAACATTTATTGCGGAAGCATTTTGGCTGTAGAACAGTGTTATTACTCTGACAACAAAGATAAAACAGATATATCCCGAGACCAGTGATGGGTTACGAAAAGGAGGACACTATTATCAAAGAATGTACGGAAAACATATGGATAACCTACAACTTTTGGGGACTGTCGGGTCCATAGATATGAATGATGTTGTAGACTAAACCAATGAAGATAAGGAGGAACTGTTGAAACTTGACCGGCATATGGACCAGTTTATAAAAATCAAAGATAAGCCGTGTATCCTAAATGTCTATCCGGACAAGAACGAGCTGGATTGCATTTTTATGTACGCCAAAAAACACAACCTACAGGATGGGCCTATGATCCAAATACGAGGGTGCCATTGTACTTAATACAAATAGTCACGGTTGTCGATAATCTTGGTTAATACATTGCTTCGTAGATTTAGTATCGACAAGTTGAAGTGTGATGACTACATTTACAGAGAATTATTGCTCATCCACATTTTTTCAAAAGCATTTGTTGTGCCCGCAGACATTCTCCGCAAGCCGCCAGTAATATCAGTTGCTTGCTATAGTCATCAGCAAATTACCATTATGCTGATAACTCGTCAACGCATGTGGGAAGTATTGCGAACTATCCTGCTCATCATTATTTTTAGCATCCTATCCTATCCAGCGTTCGGCAAGCATACGTGTGTGCCCTACTACACGGTCGCCAGGTTGGGAATTTTCTGTACCATGTCGAATCTGATGGACTCAGGCATTCACCATGTCCACTGTGTCATTGGTGAAGGCGATATGAGGAACGTGCGTGGCCTCCGTGTCATATGTTTCCAATAAAACTGAGTAAAGTGCAAAGCTAATCTGTGAAGAAAATTACTGCCAAAACAGCACAGATCAATCACATTACCATTATGCATACATACATATACATATGTATATATTGAAGATATAGTTGATTTTGGACTTCTTCTTATGAATATTGACAATGCTTTCCGTAAGCTAACATTTTACACAATGGGCTATAATAGTGCCTATCCACAAGTACTCCGAAAAACCTAAGAACATTATGTTATCTTACACAATGTGAGGTCTGCGTTTTGAGTAACTTCAACAATATTACATAATTTCTCTGGCATTGACCTAAGAATTGATATTGAAAATATAAATGTGGCAAATATCAATACTTTTTAAATAATCATTGGTTCAGAAATTCAAAATGTTTTCTAAACTGTGCAACTCCTTCAAATACTGTGCAATAAATAACAAAGGACATATTGCATCTTCAAAAAACACATTAGCTTCTTTAACTACCTGCATGCTGTGAAAAACAGAAATCACCAAAAATCAATATGTAGTCATCTCCGTAACTGTCATACTCCAGGGATTGAAATAGGTCGATATAAGAAACTTTATTCAAGTCAATTTTTTTTGTTAGTTCTGCCGAAACTCGATAGCATTCGGAACATCCTCGTTTCTTTCCAATGCAAGTGAATTTTTAATGGTATTCCTGCAACAATGAAATAATTTTAAAAAATCATTCGGTTTCTGTTAGCATTGCAACGTCATCTAGTCATTGTAATGTCATGAAGTTATTATGACGTGATAGTAACGGGTTTGAGAGCAGTTCAAAATGGCCATTACTTTGTCATGCTTTGTGAAGAAAAAAAAAGATGATAATGATTCAAATAATTGTCGCATATTGTTAATGGACGCTGATACAAGTATTGTAAATATAGTGGCTAAATTTGTATATGAATCTTTTGAAAATTGCAAAACCAGACTGCCCTCTACAGCTAGGTATTTGTACTCTGTATACCTTCATTTTCTTCGTTCTTTTGTTACATTGTGCACTGCCTGTTATAGATGTTTTGTACAAAAAATGCATTGAACTGAATTGACATACATACATACATACATACATACATACATACATACATACATACATACATACATACATACATACATACATACATACATACATACATACATACATACATACATACATACACACACAGAATCATACATACATACATACATGTCTGTAGTAGATCCATTATTTTCAGGAATACATACATACATACATACATACATACATACATACATACATACATACATACATACATACATACATACATACATACATACATACATACATACATACATACATACATACATACATACATACATACATACTTAAATACATACATACTTAAGAACCAATTCTCTATTAATCCGATAAATATTTTCATTCAGTCATTTTTAAATATGAAAGTATGAAATTAAGTGATAACAATGGCCAAAATTAAAACCTAAATATTCTTTATTTTACATTAGACTTGTCTTCCTTTCTTTTACATAGTGTTTTCCAGTCCCTACCTGAAATCATCTAGTGTGAATGCGTTCTTAACAAACTATCTGGAAAAGACCAGTGGCAACAGGATTAAGAGTGGAAAGTTATGTTAACATGTTGATGCTAATCATTTTCTTTGGAATATATTTTTTTGCCAGAGCTGAATGATTGTTGCTGTGGTTGGTGTTATTCCTTAATTTCGACATCGAGAAATATGCGCACAGGGAATACTAAACAATAAGGAGATCGTTTTGTTGTTCAGTGATACCAGTACCCATATTTCACCATGTAGATTTAATTTTTAGGCATATTGACTCTAGATTCTAGTGGCGGTTGTAAGTATGTTGATTTTACCTTTCATGGGTCAATTTCTTACAGGTTGTCAGGCAACTGATTGCCGTTTCCCTATTTGCCTTATGTAAATTATGAATATTAGTCCCTATTTTAAATGTATTCATCCACAGAAAAAACGATCAGATTGGATACATTTAGTACATATTTGACAGAATTTCCCTTCGTCTGTCATTTATAGTTGTAAAAATTAATTATCAGGATTTACCAGTTTATTTTTAAGTTCAGTAATGTATGACCCGATCAACTGATAGGATCATACTAAAGTTTTCGTAGAGATTTTTGTTTTCTTCGGTTCATTCTTCACTGAATTTAAAACAAAGAAACAGTCAATCCTTATATCTATCTATCTACACGCACGCACGCACACACACGTATATATATATATATATATATATATATATATATATATATATATATATATATAGACACACACACACACATGGTGGTATAGTTAGGGTCTGCCGATTTCCATTTCGACGAGAACTTTTTTTATCGGGTAATCTAGTTTATCGTTGTTTTTGTGCTGAATAGTGTTATTTCACAACGGAATAATACTATAGAACTTAAAAGCTTTTGTCTGTAGTAGATCCATTATTTTCAGGAATACATTCATATTTGATGAGACCGTAGGGTCTAATCTTAGATTTTTATCATTTATTGTTCCAAATGTGTCCTCATGGAAATCTATTGACTGTTCCGGCTATGAAAATGATTCCTTGATTGTATAAATACAGAGCACTTAGGGATATTCCCTAATTCAGTGGAAAATGTTAGACATTCCACATGCATTTTAAAGCAATAAATAATTTATTGAAGCTGGTATGTCAATTAAACAAAACTGAATTCATCACTACAGAACAGGAAATAGTGTATTGCATACGATCGATATTTCCATCTATTTGTACCCGGAGCAAATACCCCTATAGCTGCGTACCCGAGGTGACTACCTCAATGGAGTCACATATAGCGAATGTTTGGACAGAACAGTCATAATCTGATATGTCAGACATGATCAGAAAGGCTAGTTTTATTGTCATCTAACGAATTGTTCTTCACTAAATTCTTGAAAATTAAATCGTTTAGTATATTCGTCAGTTTTCAATAATTTTTAATCGGCAAAAATATTAGTCATGCAAAGATGTAGGAAGTAATGTTGACGATCGGTTATTCTGGCTTTTTTCAAATAATCTAATTTAACAGCATCCGTCGAAATCGAATCAATTTCAAAGTACTAAATTACATCAGATTTTACTGAGGCTTCTGGTTGTTTTTTTTTTTTTTTAGAGATAATGACGAATTTTAAAGGAAAAAAAAATCCAAAAAAATCCAGGTTTGAGAACCCTGATCAATGTGTTAATTTCATACTCTTCACAGTAGGTCACCTCTCCTTGGTAGGATAATGCCAGTGTCACAGTTCTTAAAATTTGGTGTGAAAATGCCGCCTGGAGAAAATCGTACTCTTTGATAACTTTATGACACTTTACATTTCAGTTACTGTTATATGTCTTTGCTGCCGAATCTTTAGATGTTGTATAACATTTTGGAGAAAACGCTTCTACGATTATTTGCTCTCAGTGACGGAACACAAGGCCGGTGATGCTATAAGATAGTACGTGAGCAGGTCACTTAATACTAGTATACCAGTGATGTCACCATGTTGCGCATCTAAGCCGCAACATTTTGTCTGGTTCCTTTCCTCGTCCTTGATGGGATTTCAAATTGTGCATGCGAAATAACAGTAGTAACCAGTCATGCTTCTAATGTAATAATGCGTGAAAGCAATGAACTTAGGCTTTGTTTCAGGGGTAAAAGCATCGTTACGATAGCGACATATTCAGCAAGAATATTAGCTGTAAGGAGCGTGGTGTTGATTTATTTTTAAAACTTTTGGTGCGTCCTCTGTCACACTCAAAACATGGAATCACACTCTAAGAATAAAACACTAATCTATCTGTATTACAATCGCACAAGTTCGGTAAAAATGTTGTTTGAAAAAAAGCAACAAAAACAAAGATTGAATTAAACCTTATCATGAAATTTTAAACATTAATATACCTACTTGGTATAAGGTGTATCTTCATTTATGATATCTATTTTAATTTTCTTTTAAATGTTTTTGTTTTTACATTATTTTGTGCCCCAGAAAGTGTTGTGCCTATGTCGGGGTACCTTGGGCCCATCACTGTATGATACTGAATATGTACATTTCAATTAACAATAAGGGTAATTACGTTCAAATTACAAAGCAATATACTGATATCAATAAACTTATTACAACATATCTGGAGCAAGATGGAAAGAAATAAAGGAAGACAGACAGAAAGAGGAAGAGAGGCATACGTTTACTGTTTATTTTATTTATTTCTTGTTTTACAATCAGTGGAATCTAATAATTATATATATACGATTCCAATTGTATTATCAGACATATTCTTATTTTGATAAAAATACCATGCTCTTTTCAACATAGATAAGTAATGATTGGGAACTATTAAGTTGTGACCCTTATTCGCCAGCCACCAACGGTTCCCACTTTCTTCATTTCATTTCAAAATTGCCTTGTTATATATTTTGAAATCTTATCAAGACCTTAGGAAGCCCATATATTCCCATATATATCTGAATTTCCTGATTTGATTTTACGTAAGTATATATAATATTTTGCTGTAAGGACTATGTCATTATATGGAATATTATTAACCTCATCAACTTGGTCTTTTCCATCATAAAATCTACTTTTGAGTTAACCATTTTTATTAATTCTTATTATTTCAGTTCAACCCCCCCCCCCCCCTTCATAAGACAGCCCCTTGTGCAGCAAGATAGTGGCTTTGTCAGACGAGTGGCCTTTCAGCATGATCCCTCTGTGATCACATAGTGTAATTACATATAAAGTATAAAAGGCGTTACTAATTTTAAAATATTTAATATTTTAATTTAAAAATCACAGGCATGTTATGGAAACTTATATTAATTTTATTTAAAATTATGATGGGTAATCATCAATCGTGGTGCGAAACCACCTTGTCAATAAAATCAGGGTACAACTATAATTGTCCGTCCATTTCATTTTCCCACTGCTGCACAATGTATAACTGACGATGTTTATTTGAATCGTTCTTACATCATATTTCTCAGCGGTGATCAAAGGAATCTCCCTCTTTTCTTTTTAATCAAATTGCTTTCACTTTTTCTTCTAAACTAAGAATGTCTGACGACATTTTACACTTTTACAGCAACTTATTCCTTCGTTGGCACATTGGCAATTTGCAGTTATTACACGAAATGCTCAGTGTTTACAACTGAAGTGTACTTGTCACGTGATTGACTGGTTTTAGTCGAGTACCCTTGCAAATACATTGCGTAATCTATGAGAGAGAAGCCACGACGGCTAACATACAATTTTTACTCTGTGTTGATCAGATGTCACGCTGACTTGAGCTGAACAATACTGTACTACTCAGCTTTTAGCTTTTGTCATCCTGATAATTATCGGTGGTAATAATAGCCAGTAATTATCAAAGTGACATAACCAAACATGTAAGGAACACACATCAGTAAGGATAATCGAATGACTTACATCTTTGTATTGATTAAAGTTAGGTACTTTATTGGCAAATTTGAACTACAATCAACAAAATATTGGTGAGATTTTATCTTTAAACCCCATTACGTAGCCGTTCATGAGGGATACATTTGACAGTTTTTGCACTAATATGCCAGCCGCTGGCCGCGTTAGAGGGGTTCCGTCCTAGAGGGGTACTTTTGAACACAAACTCGTCGGTGCCAAGGGATTCTGGCCAAGAGGAGAAGGAGGGGGAGGGGGGGGGGCGGTCGCCGTGTAGTTGTTCTTAAAATTATACGAGGGATACGAAATTGATATTGGCTTAGTTTACTTTTTTTTGGTAATTATATATGTTCTGGTGTAAATTATCTGGCATTTATCGACGTGAATATTTATTTCCTGCATTCTCTCCAATTTTAATTTAACTAATAGGCTTTTTATGGGATCTTATGAACAGTCTATACAAATCCCTACATCTTTTTATTGGTTTAAAAGAAAGGTTGGTTATCTTATATGGAAATAGACGGTTTTAGAAAAGGATGGTCTAATCACGTGAAGTTCGTATATTATGCTCAGATTACATGTTATAATTAATTACTTGATGTATACGCTATTTTGTAATTTTAGGATATAGTACCCTTAAAGAGTCAAAATATAAAAATTGACCAATCGAATTGATTCTGGCACATTAATCCACATTTCCTTCTCAAATGTCTAAGTTTACCAAAATGAAAAGTTTGATATGATATTGATTCAGTTTTTGCAATTATTTTATTTCTGACCAAATACTAAAACAGAGACTTGATTGAGAATAATAGAAAATCGATATTTGAAAATAACCAGCAGAATATGTAAATTACTTAACGGCGACCGATTGTGTAATACCATACAATTTTCATAGATGCTATCATTGTCTGTAGCACAGATTTCACTCCTGAGAATTCCAAGAATCGATTTTGTTTCTCCATAAATCCCACCCTCAGCGCAGTGCCAAAGCGAATCCATTTTAATACTCGTCTTTCAAAACACAATGCTTCTAGGGAGCAGGAAATTCTTGTTTATCATATAATGCTGAATGTGCAATTTGATAAAGATATTTGTAACCAGTGCCTGTTGATCAATATACCACTGAATTGTGATATAATATATATATATATATATATATATATATATATATATATATATATATCGAGAGAGAGAGAGAGAGAGAGAGAGAGAGAGAAAATTACAACTATACACCAAATAGAGCGGAAAGTACCATCCCTGGATTCTACAGGAGAATGCTTAATAACATTAACATAATTTTTAAATACGAATAAATAATATTAGCATACAGGTAAGAGAATGTTAATTCGTACTCTACGGAGATTCGAACCCGGATCCGCGGGTTACGGCACCCATCGCCTTGCCTGTAAGCACCAACCCCATCTTGACCATGCACACATCACCAAAAAATGATGCTATAAAGTCGGTGGTAAAGGGGTTCGTGTGTAGCATACATACCCGCATGTCGACCCAGTAATTAATTCTCATCTAAGTATACAGTCCATCTGGATTCCTACTACAGAAATCAAGGTATACAGAAGTTATAATAGAGAATTACAAATATACACCAACCAGAGCCGAAAGTTCTGTCCCTGGATTCTACAGAAGAATGTTCAGTTAAGCGCACGCATCTGTGCTTCAAACTCTGTTTTTCTCTCAAAACTTTTTCTCTCTAATCTGATATAAAAATCGTAAAAAGTCTACACGTCGCATAGTGTCAAAATGACATGTGATTATATTGTCAGAACCTTCACTTTCGGAATCTCCCATGCTCAGTAATGCATGATTGTCATCATTAATAACACTGGACGACTTAACGTGTTCCACAAGTGCCTACGAGACCCCTAACTGGAACAGAGGATTGTTACAGAAATGCATAAAACTTACCCAAATACCAAAAGAGATTATATATGTATATATATATATATATATATATATATATATATATAAATATATATATATATATATATATATATATATATATATAGTCTCTTTATTTTGCAGTTGTTGTAAATACATTCCGTGTGCAGAAATTATATATTATGCGAATTTGCCTAAAGTTTCAAATACAGAGAAAGTAATCCATATTCAATGTAACATGCCAAACGAGAGAAGCGAGTCTATAATAATATCTTTATACCTTAACTATGTACAAAATAACGGTACATAATAAATGGTTTATTTGAGTTAGCACAGAATATTCCAATTTATTAATTTCTTTATATATTAACAAAAACAACCGTTGTTGTCCCTAAAATCAAACTAGAGTTCTTTCAATGAAAATACCCGTTAATGTGATGATTCTTTTTTATATCATATTCTCTCATTTTATGTCCTATTCTCTCCTTTCGTAAACTTATATTATTGAAAAGAACTAAAGACGATTTTGTTTGTATTGATTGTATTTCGTCTAGGTTTCTTGCCCATTAAGATTACTTACACTTTAAAATATTGCAACAGGAAATCATCCGGATAACAAAGCGACATATTTGTGGGTTGTAGTTGTTTTTAAGGACTGGATGTGGGAAAGAAAACACGGTATCGGAACCCGTGCGTCTGTGTCATTTTTTTCTGGCAATCTATGGGCCAACATGTAAAATCTGCGCAATTCTGTCTTATTTCGGTACATTGTGCGCTTGGTTTGGTCTTATTTCTGTTAGTTGTGTGCGAATTTTTAAATTTTTTAAAGTATTGTTTATACAGATTGTTACTAATACTGGAAAAATGTGCGTATCACTTCCAATAAGTTTCACAGGCTTCTAAATACATGAATAACCCTTTCAATGATTTTGACAATTTAATGTTTATGACAGATTATCGTTAGTAGGTCATATCTGCATTTAAACTGGCCTCTTTGATGTTTTCTTCTGTTATTGCAACATAATTTTCAGCATCGTTTTGCTCTACTTTCAGTGATGCATCTGCCGTTTTCTTAAAAAAATGCTATTTTTTTCAAAAAAATACTTGAATGTTTGACCTCTAAAAGCCCATGGATTTTCACTTCAATTAGATATTCTTCAAATAATTCTTGCATATTCAAAAACAGCACTTAAAACTTGTGCCTCGCTTTTAAACACTTAGAAGTGATTTTCTCAGCCTCGCAACAATACCTTATACAATCAACATATATGACGACATCTAATACAATTTTATTTTGAGAAACGGCATTAAAGTCTGTTACAGTATGTCATATTATTGATAAATCAGTCTCTTGGTTGTATAGCATTTAGTGTCACTGTGCCCTACTTTCAGAGTATGTTAAACTCCTTTTCCACAATAATTGTGGTACAACTTTTGCCACGTATCTCTCTAAAGATACAGAAAATCAAATATTCAAATAAGTTCATTGGTGTATACTACACAACGTAAAAACAGTTCAGGATATGATTTGATTAAAGAGAGATATATATGGTGAGAAGCTGACTTATTTTGATGAGTCTATAAGCAGGGTGGTTTTCTAGAAATCAGTCTCCTTAATACTCGTAGTTTTTACCGTGTACAATATACACCTATCTTTTAAATAACGTAGACTTATATCTGTAGTTACATAATGCGCCTGTAGAGAACGGTCTATATTATATCGCCTACAAGTAGACTTAACAGAGTAGACCATGATCTTCTGGTGCCTTATGATAGGAGAGATCTGGGTCTACGCGTTTCTTAGTTTGATGCACGCTATACAGGAGCCAAAACAGTATGTAAAACAGTGCTTTTTCTGTTACATATCTCCAATTAAAGTTTTCCTGATGTATTGATAACATAAATTTTTGTTGTTCCATACTAACATCCTTACAAATCGATCTTTAGTACAGCTCGACAAGAAATGAACTGTCTGTGTGACCTTGCAGTGGAATATTTGTTATAGCCTGATCCATGTGCAAGCTTAGTACTGCGTGCGTGCATCTTGCTTGCATGATCTGGAGGAACTATCTCGTACGCATACATTCAGAATGCATGCATACAACTATCTTTGTTCTCCACGAGAACTAGGACTTAGTAGTTATTCTGTTAGCAATTCAGAAAAAATCATTCTTGTCAAGCTATAGAATTGACGAATATCTGCAAAAATACATATTGTAAAATATCCGAACATGCCTAATTCACGTTTGATTCCTTAACAAACAGAAAATTATCGACATTAATTTTAAAGTTAATATTTTGACTTGGTAATTTAAAAAAAAATTCAAAATATATTTTTGTGTACAATAGAAAGGCAAAAGCCTACAAAAACAAATTGTATACTGGATGTCTTGCAACAGTTTTCTTTATTTTACAGAGCTAGCCACGTTGACGAAGAGGCTTAAGAACTGTGGCAGCCATGGGGGAGAGTCCCATCGTTTCGACAATGACATTGAAACCGTCTACAAACACCACTGATATGACAAATTTCTCCGTCGATTTCAACGACACAGATTGGTGGTGCGATGGCGTTTTTGATAATATGAGCATATGTAGCAATTCTAGTAATCAAACTACGTTGGAACCGCCTTTCGAATTGCCACACCCAATGTGGCTAACGGTTGCCCTTGCAACTCTTGCCACTATCGTATGTCTCATAACTGTATGCGGCAATATTCTTGTTCTGCTTAGCTTCTTTCTTGAGCGTACAATACGTCAACCAACTAACTACTTCATAGCCTCTCTTGCTGTGTCGGATCTGTTGATAGGAACCTTCTCTATGCCTTGTTTTACCTTGTACCTTCTGCTGGGATATTGGCCACTTGGAGAAATTGTATGCGACCTTTGGCTGTCCTTGGATTGGACAGTTTGCCTTGCTTCCCAATACACTGTGTTCTTCATCACCGCAGATAGATTTTTTAGTGTGAAACTTCCTGCCAAATATAGAAATTGGAGAACTGAAAGAAAAGTTCGTGTTATGATAGCTCTTTCATGGATGGTTCCAACTTTTGTGTTTTTCACTTCTGTTGTCGGATGGCAGTATTTTGTAGGAAAACGAACCGTAGCGGAAGAGCAATGTGAGGTACAATTTATGAGCGATCCATTGTTTATATTCATGCTAACAATAGGATATTACTGGACAACACTTTCAGTAATGTGTGGGTTATACGCGGGAATTTACCGAATTGCTCTTACTTTGCAACGCAAATCGGAGGTAAAGCAAAAGAAAATGTCTCATGCAATGGAAATGTCTGCAGATCAGAAACAAAATTCTAAACATGGCGGAGCTTCCAAGAAGAATACTAAAAAGAGGACGGAAAATAACAATGCCCGATATCTTAGGCCAACTGGAACTGAGACAACTAGTTTTTCTCGCCACGGTGACTCGGATTACTCAAAGCCTTCAGAAGAGGACCGCAGCAGCAGTCCAGCCTTTGCTTCCGATGATGAAGACGGAAGTAGTGGTCAAGATCATCATCATCAACATAAAGGAGATGATTCGCGATTAGTGGAGATTGGATATGTAAATAGTGCTGTACAAACAGATATCTCAAGGGGCCCCACGCTGAAAGGAATGCTAGGATCATCATTTAGTCATGTTTCTAGGCTTGCGTTTTCAATATCTGGTACCAGTATGTCGGGTTCTGGAAAATCTGACAAAGATCTGTCAGAGGACCATCCGGTGACCGATAACCTGTCTAAGAGTCCCTTACTAAAAGAGACCGACAAAATAAACGACGAAGATAGAGACGCTGACCAAATCCACGCAAAATCTATTGAGGAACAAAGCGAACAACCTTCGTCTCCACTTCTGGAAAATGACGTTCTCGTGGGGTTTAAGTATATTGATGAAGACAGCCTGAAATCTCTCACTTCAGCTGAGAATGTGAAACTTTTGGCCGACATTGGTGACAGGAAACTGTCGGCACCAACGGACGACAATGAATCTCCCGTTTGGAGAAAAAGAAGTTTCACTAATGAAAGTGTTCCCTGTTCTAATGACCTAGATAAAGACGATTCTGAACTAATTGAAATTCAGTTTCATGACCCTACTACAGACGGACCTAAATCCCATGGTTCGTCCGGCTGCAAGCCAAATAGCAATAATCAATCCATGAACAATGAGAAGCATACGAAACACGGCCACGCGCACAACAAATCGTCCAATCATTCTTCTCGTGATTCAAAAAGTAAGCACGGACATAACAAAGATGCGCCGAATAACACTTTGCAGTCACTAGTCAAATCTCTTCGCCCCAAAAATGAAAATAGGGAAAAGGCACGTAAATCAAAATCTGAAAATCGTGCACGTAAGGCCCTGCGTACTATTTCAATTATTTTGGGGGCATACGTTCTATGCTGGACCCCTTTCCATATAATGGTATTTATCATAGGATTGTGTAATAACTGGAGTTGCATTAATTTACAATTGTACTATTTTACCTACTGGTTATGCTATCTTAATAGTCCTATTAATCCATTCTGTTATGCCTTCGCCAACGTGCAGTTTAAAAAGACTTTCTTGCGCATCCTAAAACTAGATTTACATAAAACATAAACGCAAATTTTAAAATTAATAGTTTGTTGTTTGATTTGTAAAAAAATACATTAAATGTTCAGGCAACTGGAAATTTTTTTTTACACGGAAGCATAAAAAAAAAAAACACCTCGTTGCATAGAAATGAAATTATTAGTAATGACAACAAATCACTATCCTTGTCAATTATATGTGTTTAGAAGAAAATCATTATTATTGGTTCCATCATGTTGAAAACTGAAATGCATAGCGCTAGAAAACATATTCTTGCATACGAAAGTTTTCATTGTCATATGGACTTCATTCCTCATGAACAAAGAACAGAGGGAACTAGCAGCAAAAGTATGTATTACACTTGCTCTCAATACAAGCATGACCTGCTTTCACGTTCCAAGAATGTGTAATGTACATATATTTATGTGACAATACACTCACGTGCAAAAGAGGATACTACGTGGCTTGAACTAATCGTCTAGCTCGCAAAACAGTGAAGGCAAGGCTTGTTCATTTTGTGTGTGTGTGTGTGTGTGTGTGTGTGTGTGTGTGTGTGTGTGTGTGTGTGAAAAGGTAGTGAAGTATGTGATATGTGATGTAGTTATATATTAAGCATGCGTAAGTAAATAATGCTACAGGCGGGTTTTTCATGATGTCAAGCTATTGTTTGTTGTCTCCCTTATGAGGACGGGGTCATTCGATACAGTTAATGACTTGGTCAATAATTTTGATATAAATTTAACGTCATTACATTTGAAAAATTCCATGAGCGTATTAAAAAATTGAAGAAGAGACCTTCAATAATATCTTTACAACATTATTTAAGTGTATAATTAGGTTGGTACTACAAAATAAGGTTCCAAACTTGATGAATGCATAAAGGATAAAGACCACGTTTAATCTCAGCCGAATGCGGGATTACTTGATAGTACCCAGAACTAAAAAGCTCGACTGCACGATTCACCCAAAACTACGAAGAAATTTTATTAGAAAAGGAAGCTTTGATTTTGAAAAAGAAATATATTTATATGAGTACATGTAAATAATAACATTGTGTACAAGAAAGCAGTGAAATGTCAAACATAATCAATGCTGTCGGTGTGCTATTTTTGTTATATTTGTTGTAGAAGAATAGCAATATATACATTAGGTAGAAATCATATTCTTGAGAAGAACACAAATGCAATTCTACATAGCAAACGTGTATAGTAATAAACGTTATACTATGCGGATATCCTGAAAGTGATGATACGATGGATTTTAGTTCTGTTTATATGCCTGTTCGTTGTCGGGCCGATTATCTATGTTCGCCAACGTTGCTTTGTATGCCTGTATTACATACTCATCACTTTTTAGTGTTGAATTGTCTTTGAGTTCCATTTGTGTGATAGAAAAATGTATAGCGAGATTCATCGTGTAATTACGAACCCCAAGACCAAGGTTGTTACAGGTCAGCATATATTAATTCGATAGAGTCGGGATTGGGTAGCAGGCAATTCCTATATTATTCTCTCACTAGCACATGACAGTACAAAGTATATAAGATCAGAGATAATATGTGAGATGTACTTAACAACAACAATAATAATAATAATAATAATAATAAAAATAATAATAATAATCATCATCATCATAATCAGAAGAAGAAGATCTATTTGGATATCCTAAGGCAAAAACATATAAAGTTTGCTCGTATTTTTAAGTGTCAGGTATGTATTTGTACCGTCATGTGCGTGGGAGAGGTTTGGTTTGGTTTGGTTCAGTGTTTTACGGCACAGCAACACAAGTGGGGTATTTATAGTGCTGAAACAATTGGAGTAAAGTGTCATGCTCATGAAAATATCACTGTAGCTGACCCGGGTGTTCCTATCGTAAGATTTGAACCGCACCCTTTCGGTCGCGAGTCCAGCACGCTAACCGCTGAGTCACGACGGAAATTGCATCTATTAATATCCACTTGCTGCACGCAGGAGAGCGCATTGGGTCTATTCTACGTTCCCGAGCCGGTAGGGGTTGGGGGTGGCGTGTATTTACAGGCATAGCATGCTATCCATTCCCGACTCTGTTGAAATAAATAAATACAACAGTGATTATGTGATGGAAAATAACAATAAATGAGATTGTTTTTTCATTGGTAATCATAGTTTAAATACAGACACAATTATTATGTCACGGATAAGATCAACATATAGGTGCACGTGCTATTCTGAAAATAACTTTGTTAACGATTTAGTTTCTCATTGACCTTCTAAGTCAGGGGTGTGAAACTCATTTGCTCTGGCCGGCCAGATTTGATACAAATAATAATAAATAATAATAAATAATAATAATAAATAAATAATGAGTCTGGCTGGGCGTGTCCCGCCCGCGGGCCGTATGTTTGACACCTCTATTCTAAGTATTGTAGCGATATTACAGCGTGTCAAGGTCACTACTGTCCCAACCTGTCTTAATTATACCTATTTTTGGGTAAAAAGGAAAAGGAAACAAAAGAATTTGCTAGAAGGTCATGATTAACGTAAACGACTCCAAGACATTTGCCTGCTGACAAGGCTGACCATCAGAAATTGAAAATAATACTGTTTTAAATTTTTTAAAAAAAAATAATAATTTTTTTTTACATTCAAAGAATTTTTTTTTTTTAACTGAATCCATTAAAGCACATTTATTCCGTCAAGGTGACAATATTTTACACCTCCACACAAATTTCTTTTTCTCACCTAATCACCCGAGCAATCATTGCAGCAAATTATGTTTAAACCAGAAATCAGCATCCATTTTGCCAATATCCCGTGATAAAATTGTTCAAAATGCGGCGACATTAATGATTTTGCGTAATGTGGACATGGCGCTGATTTTGAACACTCTCTGATGGAATCATGTAAAATTTATACTAGTCGCTTGTCAAACAAATGCTTTGAAGTGGTTATAAATCAAAACGATTTCAACTCAGTTGAACGATGATCAATATGCACATTATTTAAAGACTTTGATCTGTGACGCACCAACTACTATCATGTCTTTCCAACTCACTTCACGCACAAGTCTGTTATTTTATATTGAGTTCTTTTATAAGGGGGCTCTAAATGCCATCATTTGATATTTCAAAATTTCTTTGAAACATACCCATAATAACAAGTATTACATTTGGCACCATGCTGTTTTGATGATTTTTTTTTTTTTGGACCTTTTTATTACCACAGTATGAATAACTAGTAATTATCTGTTGAAATAGTTCCTACATGTACATGTTGAATAAAATGAATGACCAATTAGTAATTTTGTGATTTTACTTCCTTAAGATTATATTATTTTTCTTGTAAACCTGGATATGTTTCTAATACCGTATTTATACTTGTATAACCAGACACATCTGCGAAAAACGTCGATCTTTATATGCCGTCGCCTTCAAAATAGAATCCCGTCATTCGCTTGAAATCGTGAGCAGAACGAAAAGCGTTCACTACGATCTACCGCGATGTAGTAGGGCGCGAGTTATACACGAACCAGTAAGTTACATCTTAATATGAAACATTATATTGGACTTTAAAGATGGAAAACGTTGAACAAAATATATATCGCGCTTACATTAGCCGGGTTACAATTAAATTTTTTGTTCTTGTTTTTTTTTTTTTTTTTTTTTTTTTAATCGACGAATTTTGCTTTTATAGGAATGATAAATGGTTTAATGTGTGCCAATATTTGCTGGAAGACTTTAGTAAACGTTTGGAAACAGAAACCAGTGTTTTATTGCTTGGAAACAAAAACCGGTGTTTTATTGTTCTTCTTACAATATTAATTACTAAGTACATCAATCATGTACCAAATACCTACAAAAAAGGGAATTTTTAAACACAAAGAAGCCTACACTCGGGAAGGACGTGAAATTTAGATGTTTGAGTTCGTCTAACGTCACAAAGGTGTACAACTAAAATCAGTCGAAAACGAGCCGATTATGTAAAAATATTTTATGATTATATTTCATTGTAATCACATTATGATCTACACAATAATAATACATATGATGATAAAAATGACGATGATTATATGTTATCATTATTATTGTTATTAGCAGTAGTAGTATTCCAAATAATTGTTCATTTATAAATAATCTTGCTAATAGGTAAAACATGGGAAGTTAAACTATCTGATCATTTTATGTGTAAATGCTGTCCTATAATGTATTTAGTAGAAAGCATGTGACGTGTGCAAACGAGAGTTGTGCTGTATTTAGAAGAGCGTGTCGCGTGAAAACGATAGTCCGAACATAAATGCACCATTGTCATTATGGCCTTGTATATAAACACATATACATCATTGTATGCGAAATATATAACATATCAGAAAACAGTTATACACATGTTGTTTTCCTCTGTCTCTCTCTCAATTATTAATGAGATAGTAACAATTAAAATTATCGTAATGGATTATCTGTTTGGTGCAACTATTTTTGAGTTGGATAACACATCCAATATGAATAGAGCCACATCGTAACGCTTAGTTGATCCTTGTTCTAATAATATGAAGAAAACAATAATCTCAGTGGAGTCCACGTCTGAATGATAAGAGCATCTATCCATACTGTTTTTCAAACCAATCAAAATGATCGATACTGTATGTATTTCAAACCAATCAATATCACCGTTTCATGTCTGTCTTGTCCTGTTTGTACTATACGCTTCGTACTTACTCCATGAGATCTAAGACAAAGCTTTCTCTTCAGGAATTGTTAGCTCAACGCTTTGATTGGAAAATCACAGGTTTATTCGAAAATTGCTTCCAAGTCAGCTATTTTAGATCTTTACAGCGAAGAATGACTCAGCTTTAGAATTGAATTTTACTTCAAGCTGCTGAGACATCTTCATTTCCAGCTTGTTTTGTGATTTTGAGAGAAATGAAGCTACATAACGAAGAGAATGTCCTACATCGCATAGAGCGTTTAAGTGAAGAGTGCAATCAAATACTTTTAATGCATTATCAGCATTTTCGATTCCCAAATGGTTTCAATGTTGATTTATGAGCATTGTGTACAATAAAATCCATATTTCATCGTTTTTAATAGGGATTAATTTGCCGCTATCTTTCCCCGATGTGGTGAGAAACTAATTTGAATGAAGTTTTGTACCCAGCGTTTGACATGTGATTCATTACTTGTGGCGAAAGAAACTACCTTTTTCCATGTCATACAACAACTCATACTCTAAAAGTTCAATAATACTCTCTGAAGCTGCATAGGATGAATAATATAGCAAGAATAAACTATTTGTCGTAGAATCAGGATCGTGAAACATCAACATTCGAGCAAATAAAGAGAGAAAGTTATGGCTCCTTGGAGAGTATATGACGAGAATCTTTTGGTACATTTTATTTGGTGTGAAATAGAATCGTCTTGGCAGAATTCATGAACGTAATGTTAAAACAGACACAATAATAAATGTTATTTCGTTTAAAATGTGATTAGATTTTCTGGTTGAAGTTTATATCGACAGAAGTCAGTAAACTGTATACAGAGTAGGAATTCCAGTACCGCTACAAGCTCCCTGGACGGATGCATCATATTCTGGGATCTATCTACAATAATCCGCTTTGGGACTACTTTTGTTTTATCATAGTATGCACACGAACACGATTGCCACAATTCTGTAAATTTAGTAGTAACATGTGACTTGAAGAAACATTTAGTCTTTGATAACTTTACGACACTTAGTTTAAATTGTATTTACTGTGATCTTTTCTTTTAAGAAGCTTTGGAACAGGATGAGAATATATGGAACATGTCAGAGGAAAATCTACTAGGATTCTCTGAATATGGTGATGGAACAAAACACTTTGCCGTCCAGTGAGGTAGATAAACAACCCGCTGTATGCACAGACCATTTGTCCTTGGGGTCAGCTACATTTTGAGTTGTCATTTCAGTCATTTTGGCATTTAATTTTGTCGAAAAAAGATGAAAAGTTAACAATAACAGTGCTAAAGATGCTGGCTTAAGTCTTACAATTTCTAAATTTTCCGCTATTTTTTGAGACTCTCATGAGGTAAAAAAACAAGAGCAGGCGTTTTGCAAAAAAATAAACGACGATTTCAACTTGTGGTGGCAGTGGCGTTTCGAGAGAAGCGAGGTAACCATCTAGGGAGCAGTTTGGGAATACAAGAAAAATAACATTATCAGGTAGCGGATGAGATGAGGTCATTATATACAATGACGTCGCAATGTCAAGCGTGTGACCAGCTTTAGTCAAGTTTGTTCCCCTCATTCTTGATTGGATTTTAATGCTTGGCAGAGAAACGACCATAAGGCTCAGTCTAGGTTGAAGCTTACTAATCCATG
The DNA here is from genome assembly GCA_029931535.1 of Margaritifera margaritifera. NCBI lineage: Eukaryota > Metazoa > Mollusca > Bivalvia > Unionida > Margaritiferidae > Margaritifera > Margaritifera margaritifera. Next base: position 4,223,899 of record JAQPZY010001579.1, on the reverse strand, counting down.
GAGACGATGGGCTAAGGCTTAAGAACCGACCATTTAATTTTCGGGGACTCGGGAGGTGCGAGCTAGAGAGGGGGGAGCAATGTTGTTGTTTTTTTTATAGTTCTAATTTGTAGATAAAAAGAACTAATTCTATCCATTAAATTCATTGAAAAAATGTTATCTTGAGACAAATGAAAAATAAATATTATTATAACTAGAAAATCCGAGCCTCGCCCCCTCTTATAAAAAAAAAATTAAATGGTCGGTGTCGGTTTCTAGATGACCTAGATTTCACACCATCTGTACGGCAGTAATATAAATCTGTAATACTATGAGCTCTGGGAACACTTCGATCTATATCACACCATCTGACGCACTATTTTTCAAAGCTGGGACGCAGCCAGTGGTGGTGCGACGGGGGTGGGGGGTCGGAAGGGGGAGGGGCGCAATTGCCTCCGGGCGCCGGGCGAGGGGGCGCGTTGGGAGCTTTTTTTTTGTTTTAGTTGCAACCGGGGCGTCGATGGTGGGTGGGTGGGTTGGAATATTGCCCCCGGGAGCCTCAGTAGGGGCGCCACTAATGAACATTGTCCACGGTCGCGTCGAATCCTCACGCCGCCAGTACACACAATGTGAATAAATAAGTTTGTATTCGCGAAAATTTGTCAGAGCGACATAACAAACCCATTAACAGATCAGATTTCACGATGTAATCATCTGAGAAATTCCGAATGATTGCAAACAAGTTATTTAGCCATTGACCTTGTATGTTAATAAATATTGTAATATGATATGGGGTTAAAAGCATCATAAGCAGTATAAGTTCACTTTAAGACTGAACGAGAAAAATAATGTCGAACCCACTGCGTGAGTTTGGCTTGAGGTCGATGTTTCCCCTATTTCCGAGGACCTCAAGACAAAATTCGTTGTGAATTAAAGGGTTTTTACACAAGCTAATACCACAGATAATTTTCCTCTAATCAAACTAAGGACAACACAATGACGTGACTTTAATTTCACACTTGTATGGTTTTTTGCTTCACATTCGAATGATTAACCAGTACACATTTCTAAGACATTGATTGGCATTTCATGCCACGTATTACGAAACATGACCAAAACACCTAATACACAGAATTATTCCTTTCTCAAACTACAAAACACTTATAAATAAAAATATTCCAAGAATTTCTTATATTAAGAAATCTGACAAGGGACATTTTTGGAAACTAATAATGCAATAAAGTCTCGTGAATACGGTTCATTGAATGACGCGTGTACCTTATAACTGGCTAAGTACTCGGTTTGGGAAATATCTTCCCAAAACTGATTCCCCATAATCAAACAAATAATCACTATATCTAACAAAGCTATAAATCGAAACGTAAGTACAAATAACACATATCTTAGATTTGTTTCAATATTTATGCGATATAAAATTACTCTGATTTTTTGGTGTACGAAAGATAAATATTTGTCACTAATTTCCATGCCTTTGTCATGATGTGCAAACTGTGAAGAACTAGACGTAAAACTAACTAATTAAATAACTAACTAACTAAATAAATAAATATGAGACAAGAGAGGACATTGTTACATATCCCTGCCATCTTCAAGCGTCCGTTCCAACAAATACAGAAGATATGACAGGCGTGACTTACAAAACATTTATTTATCCATCGCTGCCGTTCAAAAACTTCAAGTTCGTGTCTGCACAGTTTAATTCTTGCTGGTTTATGAAGAATTCTATCGTGACATGTAAGTTCGAACGAGCCCGCACCAAAGCTCTGCCCACAACTATATTTATTGGTGGGTCATTTAAAGCATTCTTGATCTATTTTTTTAATAAAATAAAGTGAGGAAATATGAAACATTTGAACAATTTTGAAAAATTACAAGATTTTAAGAAAATTCTTTGCGATTGGTATTAGGAAAAAAAATATTGTTTTACCCCATGACTGACCAATCAGATTCGCTGTCGGCTCGATGGAATTGACATGCCTCAAGTCTGTTCTTTGTAAACATGCACAAATTAAACTTTGCTGACAAGGGCCTGAAATTATTGAACGGCAACGGTAGAGAGATTAATGTTTGTAAATCACGCCTGGCGTTGCTGTCTGTATTTGTTAGAACGGATGTTTCAACATGGCAGGAGTATGGAACACTGTCTTGGCATGTTTCATCCCTGGCCATATTAATGCACAGAGGCACCTCTCCCCCTCCGCCATCAATCTCTCCAGTTATGACATTGAATCACCCGATAATATGTTGATATCTATTGTTCACACTATTCATTGTATTTTTAGTACATTAAACACACAATAATTGCAAAAATCAAGACAGAAACGAATAAGTAAAAACAGAAAAGAAAAAATATGAATTGTATCATCAAATTTGCAATGTGTCCACATGGGATTTTAGATGGGCATGCATATTTTGTATTCTTAGAAAGAAAGGTGTGTGTGGTGTTTTGAGGGATGGGGGTTGATGAGATAGGATATGTCATGGAAAAATTGACATTGATCACAAGAAAACATAATGATGATCAGGAGGAGGTGGCACAAACTTGAATATGATTAAGAAGAAAACTGTCATTGATAAAGGTACATGAGTTATTATTATTTATTGTTATTATTATTATTATTATTATTATTATTATTATTATTACCTTTCAGTGCGGATAATATAAATATAAATCAGATCTGTACGCACCTATCCCCATACCCTCTGGTATATATAACAATACATAATTGTTTCTTCGGCCATTCTAGAAGCTAGTCTTTTTCCTGCATAAGACTGAACACACACACACACATACACACAAACACACAGACAGAGACATGCATAGTATCACAATCCATGTTTTGTGATTTTCACACCCGGCAATATTTTACGGATGGCGTATAATGTTACCCATTATTATTATTATTATTATTATTATTACTACTACTACTACTACAATTATTAGCTTAGAGTTTCGCAGCACCTACTATATTTTTATAAATATTTTTTTCCTTCAACTTACACCCAGCGGTTATTGCGGTTCGCAAAACAGGTACTACTTCATGTACCTGTTATTACACACATTTACCAAACCATAACACCTTGTATGCTATACATAATGTATTGCATAGCATGTCGCACAATCTATATAACATAAATGAACAACCATTCAAACATTCTATTAGTCCTGAAAACAAGAAAAATAAAACAAAAACAAAAAAATTATCAACATAAACGATCAACACATATATCTATTAAATGATTTACTACAAACTTATAGAATAATAAACATATTAATCATATAGTTGGTACACTTTACATATACTGTTTGCGGTTTAATATTTTTGATATGTCAACACGTTAATGTATCACTTTATGTGAACATGATTGGTCCAAATAAGCCCATGAAATTCTTGCGCATTATTCTCATTGGCTGTGACCGTGGGAATTTTCCTTGCCCCACCTTCTGGAACCTTCTGTTATTTTACGGTTACTATTTACAATATGGCGGTCGCATTTCCAACCGGTACCCAGTGGACATTGGGAAAAGAAACGGTTAGGTATGTTGGAATATGGTTAATTTACCCTACGTAGAATACTCCGAATGCCAAACTGAAACTCGAACATGAGTACATTGCTGCTACCACGTTGTATTAATCTTGAACCCCACCCCCAGGAAAAGCATGCTTTAAATGTCAACTTATAGGAGTAAATAAACTCACCTTTCTTATGAAAACAAATGTGGACAAATGATGGTTCCCCAACTGACAGAACGTTATCTAACCACATCATTCTTCCGGATCAAATAATGCAAATATCCGGTCACAAAAACATTAAATCTGGAATCACTATACTCAGCAACATCTCTAATCTACATTTAGGACAATATCTGCATCCAGTAATCATCCCTTCACACGAATCTTCAACAACTGGAATGCTACTTTTTTGTTCTGCCGTATCCAATACTGCATTTGTGGTGAATATCCCTAGTGGAATCTACACACTTTTCGGTGGAAACGTTATAAACAGTCTCATCGAAATTCATGTATATGGCGCGTCAATTACACCAGCTGACCTGACCCGAATGACCTATGTGACATTACACAGGAATTTTCATCGGAGATCTGGTGCTGAAAAATGATGTTGTACGTGTCAAATATTCTATAGATTCGAAAGGACAGTTGCTTTTTGAATTATAATTTGTCAAAAATAAATCTACTTTATATGTTGCTGGTTATCGAAATGTGCATTACTGATTCAACTCGCGTCCAGGATTATTTTTTCACGCGCAATAATTGAAAGGTGAAGCGTTTGAGCCAGATAAAAATGAAGCCATTTCTTCTTCTTTCTATATAAGCTCTTTCTACTAATATAAAAACTATGTGATAAACAGAACCTTAAATGAGTTATGATGTATTATTAAATTTACGAAATTCGTTGAATAATTTCCAGCTTTTGCGAGCCAATTATTCAACTCGTTTCATAAATTCAATATTAAATCATTGCCCATTTGAGAGCCGTTATATATTTTTGTCATTTTGTTTTATCGCGATTTGTTTTGCTGAATGTATTGTGTTACTTATCTTACAAACTTTGTGTCGTCTATTTTCAGTTGGATCTTTCGGCTTTGCTATTGTGTTAAATGATTCGACTGCATTTTTGACAATCCTTTGGTAGATTAATTGAATTCTTTCTACTCGTTTTCTGCTTATTTATATTTTATCTTCGAGATTTCCACTTCAGTGATTAGGATGTACATTCTTTTAAACCAATCTTATGTAAAAAAACAAATATTTTTAAGCAGAAAATTTGTCAGGGCTAGACACAAACTTTTGGTTTAAGTTAGAAGCAGCAACAATTAAAGATTATACAGTTCTATGATACCGTGTTCTATTAAAGCTTGAGGAGAGAGAGAGAGAGAGAGAGAGAGAGAGAGAGAGAGAGAGAGAGAGAGAGAGAGAGAGAGAGAGTACGAATATACTAGTTTCTTTCACATTCGCCGATAATCAAAGGTAATGCTGGTTATTGCATTATCTAGCTGATAGAAGCAAGGCTTAGAGTGCATGCTTCGTGTATTGTATGTGTACTAAGACAATGGTTGACTATTATACTCTTCTTAGCTCTGTTATTGGACGTTAATGGTCATGGTTTGTGAAAAAGCTTTAAAAATTAAATGACTACTACTACTACTAATATTAATAATGCGTCTGAGGATAAATACAATCTAGTAGCTAGATATTATGCTCTTCATCCCCGGATATCCGGACCAACAACGCGAGCGTCTTTAATATGCTGAATCAAAAGGAATGCTCAAAGCAATTGGATTTTACAAAATTAAACTGCCTGTAATGATCTTGCAAGGTTTATAATTACATTAGATAACTGCCTTAAATTTTGTCCCCAATTTAACTATCATCAGCTGTTGGACATTAGTACTGAGGACATGGAAATACGATGAAAGAGAAATTAATGGGGTTGGCTGCTAGAAACTGAAATTTTATATCAGTTCTTTCAGGAAGAATATACATCAACTAGTGAGGAATACAGAGCGATAATCTTTGTTACTGGCAGTATTTTATAGACTTTCCTTCCCCATTGATTGACTGTCGTAAAAATAATCATATACATATTAATAAACGAAATAAAATATAAGGTGTATTTAATAACTGCATATCCCTAAATGAAATGAAATCTTGGAAATTAAATAATAAAAACTAAATACAAAATATCCTATACATTACAATGACTTGGGGTGGGGTGAGGTGGGGAAACACTTGGTAGAATATGTTTATTGACAAATACATTATAAAAACGAAAAAATAAAATAAAATAAAAAAATCGAAAAACAAAAGTGTGGCCAAATTAAGTAAATGGATGATCATTAATTCACCGTGTTCAATGCTTAGCACTTCTATCAGGCAAGTGGCTTTACACGTTTAGCCTCGTTCTTGATAATCTCCAAGTACAATAGAAACAAAGCCAACCATGCTCCGATTGGAGATGAACGGGGTCTTACTGTATAGCCCACCCTGCTTGTGCATTTTTGTATCATTGGTATCGTGTAACACCGTAATAGGCGTGTATATTTATATATATATATATATATATATATATATATATATATATATATATATATATATATATATATATATATATATATATATATATATATGTATATATATATATATATATATATATATATATATATATATATATATATATATATACCATTGTAACTATGTCAAAGTTCAAGGTTTCAGTCCAGCTCCAATTTTGTATTCTCTCTCACTTCACATACTTCCATGTATCTTTTTTCCTTACTTATGGTTAAAGAGAGAGAGAGAGAGAGAGAGAGAGAGAGAGAGAGAGAGAGAGAGAGAGAGAGAGAGAGAGAGAGAGAGAGATTTTCGATGAAATTGTGTAACGTATTTAAATCAAACAAGAAGTTGTTTTCTATTTTTTTATGAAATTGTGTAACGTATTGTGTTCGTTTAACAAATAGAGATTAAATGGTTATTGTGGATTAATATCTGGTTAATGTGGATTAATGTCTGGTTATTTTCCTATTTTATTAATATTTAATGACTGGAAATTCATCAGTGGATTTGTAAAGTAATTAACAAATGGTCTGTACTGTTGACACCATAATTATATGCGTATTCATACTCCATAAGCGAATCACAATTTGATATACCCAAAGTATTGGTATATCAACTTGGTTTATATCAAAACTTTCCATATAAACATATATACACATGCATACATACATTATTGAAAGCTAATACTTTTTTTTATTCACTCTATGAATTGTCTGAGGGTCCTTCCTTTCGGGAGTGTTTGAAAGCAAAATTATGGTGCTTTATTGAAAAAAGTAACATCATTATACCATAGCTGCATTTAAAGGGCCATGAAACTTCAACAGTATTACTGATTGAATGGTTGATTGATTAGCGTTTACTGCACAACAAAATATGTGAGGTCATACTGTGCTAAGGCAATTGGAGTAAAGTACCTTGCCCATAAACATGTCCCAATGGCCAAGGTATCCTGGTTTATATACAAGATTTAATTCAGTTTTTGGAACTAAAGTTGCAAAAGTTACTTTCATGGAATGAATTACTCGTATAATAGATAAATTATATCCCAGACTGTAGATTCAAGAATATCTTCGACAATAAATAAGATATAAAGAACCTAATATGAGTACTCATTTCAAGTAACATTTATGAAATGAGTCGAATAATTGTATCTTCTGCGAATAATTATATCTCTCGGCAAGCAAAGGTTGAAATTTTTTAAAGAGTTATATAAATTTTATTGGAAATAAGCACAAATCAAAGATTCACTTTATCACATGATTTTTGAGATAACGCCACAAACTAGTATATGAATTGTCTTTTCAGGACGTTTAAACAGACCAATCGACATTTATCTGAAGTCAATGGGACAATGGCGTAGCAATCTCCCAAGCAACCCACTGCGGGGGGGGGGGGGGGGGGGGGGGGCGCAGTCACCGTGGGGGCCCAAAACTCCTATCAAACACTTTGTTTTTTTTTTTTTCGGGGGGGGGGGGGGGAGGGAAGGATTAAGTTTTGCGTGGGGGTGGGGGCAGAATTTCTTGCTATGCCACTGCAGTGAGGGTACAAATACGTTGTGCTAAGTAAGGTCTTAATTCAGAAATTCAGATTCGTCTTAAAAATTATTTACGCACACAAAAATACAAGAATTCTGTCTCAGTTTCCAGTAGGCATCAACTTTTATATCACATACCTAAAGTCTGCGATTTTCTTGCGTGTATTTGTCGAAATATCCTTCTAAACAGAGACCATTTTACCCAGAATGACCTCTAAACCCTGGAGCTCGTGAATGCATAAAAATCTACATTGTTTGTAATGGCAGGCGAAGTGTCAGTTCATCTATTCCTGGGATATTATTCCCTGAGAGCTGCGTCATACTTCCGGTATTCATAAAAGCCGTAGATAGCTGAGTGAAAGAACCGAATCTCCGTTCTTTTTTCCCATGATGCAGCTACCAACCGATCACTGGAGTTCAGAGGACAGTTTTCAAAATATGGGAATGACATCTCTGTTGTGCGAATGACGTCACTGAGTAACTAATGGGGAGACCACAATTTCCAACAGTACAAAGACTATAAATTATTTATTTATATACCCCACCCCTTTAAACACATACTTTTAATTGCTATATCAGAATTAAAAAGGTAACGTCTAAAAAGAAATGACGTTGTAGTGAATAATATGGTACAAATCTTCGAGTGCACAGCGTATGAATACATGGCAAGACGTCTTTAGCTTTTGCATAGCATTACGTCTTGGGGGTGAGAGTTTATGAATGAGATCTTGCCATGAATGAACTCTTAACAATAAGTATAGTGCAACAGTTCTTGTTCATATTAAGTTCAATTTTAATGTGAAAAAACATTTAAAATAATATAATATTGAATGATGAAAACTTGATGTCGTTCAAAAAATAAAATAGAAATAGTTACTAATAAATAATAATTGTAATATATCCTCAGGACCAGTGTATACCGATATGAACAGTGCACTCCACCTAATGCAGATCTCTAAAAGTACAATGTGATTCTGGATTAATGTATTCAAGACAAATGGATATATCTAATACTGATGCAGTTTGCCTCACGTAACGTAATTAGTTTCACTTATTTCTTAATTATATTGAAACTGAAATTTCAATTAGTTATAACAGCATCATTGAACAGATGTCTAATACAGTCATTGGAATCTGGGTGTGGGTCACAGTCTGGGTTGTCTCGCTTGAGTTAACTTGGTCACCAATAAGGTGCAAGTTGTTTGTAATGGAGGCGGCAATCTCATTGTGTCTTGCTGGAGGAACAAATGATGTTTCTGTTCATTCATAGTCATGATTGAGGCTGCATTGTTTTTGATAGTTACGTACTGACATTTATGGGTAGGCACACCAGCTATAACCAGATTACACAATAGTGTTTTCCTCACAGAATGGTTTATTTTGTGACCGTCGACTACTGCTTTCTCTGCAGCACTAGATAGTTGACTAAGTGTGTGTGTGTTGGCGGGTGGGGGGGGGGGGGAGGGGTTGCTCCCATTGGCGTCGAATAATACCATTCCTGCATGTACGGATTAAACCTGTCTGTATGAATTGGAGTTAGAAAGAAGGGAGATTCGAGGTTTTACATTTTCATGGGGCGATGTTTATCGTATTCTAAATAAATGAGAAGTTTTCTGTCCTCCGGAACTCCTTTTTTGCGCAAATAATCTAGGCATAGTGTCTCTGAAATCGTCTCTACGTGAACAATGCCGGGCTTCAGAATCACGCTATTTATACTCAAGGTATGTTTCACCTTGAACGATCTCACGCAGTGTTATGTCTCCAAATTTCAATTTCCTGGTCTCATCTATTCCTCCAAATCCAAAGATCTTGCTGAAAGTGTAAACTGCATGGCTGAGGTAGGGGTGGTGGGATTTTCTGTTCCTTAGAGAAGTTTCACAGTCAATGTTGAGATAACGTTCTGTACCGTGTCTTATAGAAACAAGAGTTATTGGTTCGTACTCAGAACTTTCAGTGTTTCTAACAGGAACATTTCGGAAAGCAGTTCATTTAATTGGCGGTGGATAATGTTTTTCTTTCTATTTATCTGGGTTCTCACTTAATTTCCCAAACCACCTTTGGACATTGTTCATATCTCTTATCGTTGCTACCTAGGTATTGTTCTTTTTCTGTCTTTTAATGAACTCCCTGACAACAATTTCTCCCTCAGGAAGATCCCTGTTTGAGGCCTGATTTGTGACCCGATTCACGTGGCGAAAATGAGGCCCATTCAGAGGAATACCTACCTTATTTTTAATTAAATGTCTGAAAAGGTTTGATCAAAAACCATTTCAGTGTCTTCAGATGTTAAGTTCGACAGCCAGACCATCAAATCATCTGCACCGTCAACGAGCGATTTCATAGCGTCTGCATTTGACGTGGCCGCCATTTTTAAAACATCTTTAAAAGTAGTTCCTTAACTACGTCTCTTTAGATTACTGGCAACAAACTGACTGGGTCCTGCGCCTGCTTGACAGCACCCAATATGTGCTTGACGACGTCCAATAAGTTAAAAATGCATTTTCATAGGAAGTCACGAACAATATTAGCTCATGAATTTAGGTTGAGTACTACCGAATGGGATATTACTCCATTGCCTCATATAACACCATAACGTAATTTGTGATGCCATGAGGTCTTATTAATACGTGTGTAATAGGAAACAAATATGATATGGGTAAATGAACCTAAATAACACTGGAAATAATACACGTCATCTGTTAAATCCTCATCTAACAAGTGTGAGTAATTAAACGCAGATAGATGATTTACTAATTAAATCTTATTCTTTCTAAGATCAATTTTTTAAATCTTATGGACCGACAACAAGGAAATATATCCGAAGAATAAATAAAATTTCATAAATAGCAACATGAGGGCAGAGAGAAACAAGTCTGAAGTAAAACAAGGAATGATCAATTCCAAAGTAAATCTGCCAACTCGGTAAAATATTCACAGGTATGGTCACTAACTATACTCCCACCCAAGATTAGCGAAGATATATCATCAGAGTAAAAACTTCAATTGAACTTGCTCATTCATACACATTCAGTAAGAGAAGAAATTTGAAGATAAAGAAATAATTATACATCATCCATTATCAATTTTATTTCATTGTGGAATATATATATATATATATATATATATATATATATATATATATATATATATATATATATATATATATATTGTTATAAAATATGTCCGCCATACAAAATATCTAGTGAATGCAAACTGAAGTTACATCAAACAATCGCTATAGCCGATATCATTATAGACTATTCAATTGTACACGGTTTGATATCGGGTAGGATAGTTACATAGACATCTATTCTCGTGCTTTTATTAAAATTTGTGTGTGTGTGTGTGTGTGTGTGTGTGTGTGTGTGTGTGTGTGCGTTTGTTTCTGTAGCCCTTCTTACAATAAGTGTAGAGTTGGATGTCTTGCAAAATGTCTGTTATGTATTTGTATTTCATGCTTCTTTCAGCCGAGGTATGGATGTATTTGTCTTATACTTTTGTTTGTGTAGTATGTCGCTATATTACCGACTGAAACAATTGCAACTTTGTCAAAATTTGTGCAGATAACGTAAATTACGTTTTGAAAGCTATCTGTTAATATCCTTGACTAGATTTATCTAACCACAAATATATAAGTATATTTGTATACACTTTTTTGTTAATTTTGTACACTAATGTTTATGTTTTTTTCTGGCTCATGTAAACAATGCATGTTATTATCATTTATTTCAGACTAGTATAATCTTCGTTTCATGTATGTAATATAGTTTGGGTCAGTTGCTGTGTAGTAAATTTTCATGTATGTAATATAGTATGTGTCAGTTGCTGTGTAGTAAAGAAAATTGTGAATTATTTATCACATAATTTACATATTTAACTAATAAGGCTTTTTGTTTTCTTAGTATATTGCATTTTGTAACTATTTTCGTATATTTACCTCAATGAATCGTCCCTTGCAGTACTACACTGTATAAAAATAATTGTAAACTGACCTACATGTTTGCAGGTCTGTGAACATCGAGAATCCGATGCACGTATACCATGAAACTGATTGCCTGTTCGCAGTTCGATAATTTCAAGGTTATGATTAATATATATATATATATATATATATATATATATATATATATATATATATATATATATATATATATATAAAACGTTTTATTTTACCATACTGTAGTCGATACTCTTTAACAAGTTAAAGGGGCAAGAAGTGAGTACATTTAGATACATAAAGATAACATTTTTAGGACAGAATGTATAACGATACAGGAGAGAGTAGAGGATACAATAACTAAGTTAACAAAGAGAAGAAATAGTATATCATTGTGATGTATGAGAAATTTCCAAATCAACAAACAGTATACAGTTTATAGTTCATTGTTACAGTAGCAACTTTGGCAAGATTTTGGAGAATTTTGGACATTATTGGTGACAAGTAAGTTTTGTAATTTTGCAATACGGGGTCTGCGGTAACAGAACGGTTTTAGAAGTTTACTTCTTTCATTCTGAAATTTTGGACAAATTAATAAACAGTAAAATTCGTCCACTATGTTGTTTTATCACAATGCTTACATCTTCTTTCCTCAAAATGTGTATTGTCCCAAAGACCGGTTTCAACAGGGAGTCTATGATTAGAAGTCCTAAACGTTATCAAGGGTAAATACAGATTCCTAGGTAATTGTAAAATCTTGCTTTAAAAAATTGTCCCTTATAGGATAGAGTTAACGAATATTATATTCCACACCTTGACACAAACACCTTTGTGTAATGTTTCGCTGAGGTTCAACTGTTTTTTTAACAGGTGCATGTGAACGGGTCTATATTTCGTATCCAGCGTGAGAATACCTTGGTGTAATTACCTTCATTTGTAGAGACCGTTTTTCTACATACTCATAGCTGATGACCTCAAGCACAAATTAACGTCAATTCCGTAATTGTTAATTTCGAATAATCGATCGTTGTTTCTGTGCTGAATTATTTGTGAATGTCTTCAAGCAAACACCACCCACAGGATGATGAGCTCCCTGCGATTTGACCATTAGCAAATGGTATATTGTGTGTGTGTGTGTGTGTGTTTGTGTGTATGTATATATATATATATATATATATATATATATATATATATATATATATATATATATATATATTACAGTCACTGTGCAATCAGGGAAACAGAAGCATGGCGTGTAATATTATCTCTCTCAAATGCCAATAACAGAGATACAAAATGAACAAATAGCCATTACCAATACACATATTTATGATGCAAAATCCCCACATGCCTTAACCGATTTAATCTGAAGTTTGATCGATTGATTATCGTGATGATAATCTTATTTCACAAAAAAAGAGGAACTATTTTTCTACCAATTCATTTTATTGTTTATTGACTATTGATCACTGCGCTCATAGGATCTATTGTGTAAGAGATGGTTACAATTAAAATTGCCATTTACGTCAATAGATTAATCATTCAAGTTAGAAACGAGGCTGCTTTGTTATGTCTACTGACACCAAGATTTATTATGTCATTGGAATTTTTGTTTCTTCGAAGCAAACTGACTTTAAATAATATGCAGTACGTCATATTTTTTGCGAGCGATGTTTTATGTCGTCTTAAAAATATTATAAAAAGCAAGAGCAATACTGACATAATGATGTATGTATGTAGCGAAATTGAACTAAAAAGTGCTTGTAATTATTTTTTAATGATTTTTGTTTGTTATTGGTCTGGAACTATTCATATATGAAAGCGAACCCATTTTCATAGAAAACCAGTTTGCGAAACCAGTAAAATTTAGTTGTGGGTCCCCTGATAAATGCCTGTGAATTTGCTACAACGCTGTTCATCCAACAGTATGCAAAATTAAAAATGAGAGGGACATTGGTTTCATAGGTCGTGGATCAGATCATTGCATACGACGGAAACTCATAGATAAAAACTGTACATTTGTTTTCGACTAAGAAACCCAACATATTTCAGATCACATATGGCGCATCACTTGGATGGAGTGAATAGGGACTTTTAGGTAGAACATATTTCAAGAAAAAGACGTTATCATACTTATCTTCTTTAAAATAGAGCAATCGCTTTATTAATTAAATGAAGAACCTAGAACGGAGTATTTCCTAAACAAAAACGGTAAAATGGTGACGATATAGTCAAAGAATTTTCAAATATATTGGTCATGGTAGAAATAATTGCTTAGTTTTTGGTGCTTTCCAAACACAAAAAAGATAATGAGATTTAACTCACATAATAAATTAATTTCTGTCTCATGGAGGTAAACGAAAAGATGCAAGTTACAGGGACACTTCTCTTTGTGTACATGGAGAAAGGCAAAAATAAGCGGATTGGAAACGTTATACACGGCCTCGCTCGGGGTCAGAAAAGAACGACAGGGGACCAGCCTTGGTGACTGCTGGATTTGTAAGAGTGAAAAAAAGATCGCAACCAAACCTATTTTGTGGCATGCCAGACTAGTGATTTTCCTGCCAGTACTGGCACTTAACTCTTGTCTTCTCATTATTCTCTTATCTGTGTATATAATAATTGCAATTAGATGGTCTAAATGACTCACTCTATGCATTCTGGATACACAACAAGCAGGTTTATCATAGCAGTGGTATGAACTCATCCAAGAAAAACTAAGAACAGCAAATTGGGTTGCCTTTCTGACCAAAGATTATAATAAATAATTGGTCACTAAGATGCAAACAGGAAAGCCAAATATGATAAGTTATCAGAGCAAAGAGAAAAGCAACAAAATTAGACTATCTCATAAAATTATAGCTACAACGAAGCAGGTACTCGACGCTCTATTATTATATATCTTCTTCTTGATATTATCGTTAGCTAAAGTCCAGTAATGTGTCGACGTATACAATTTATGAAGTACCGGATTGAATGATTTATATGAATCGAAACGCTTTACAATGCACTGACGCTAAAAAAAATAAAAAAAAATAATAAAAAAAATTGAAAATCAAACTGTTTTACTTGCTGTCGAGAATTTAATACATATATGATTCTATATAAAAGAATAGCTTTAAGGTTATCTGGAGTAACTCGGGAGAAAACGGCAATATTTATGTCGGTCATCAGATTGGCAAATACATTACAGGAAGAAGTGCAAGACAAAAAGTAATAAAGTATATATATATATATATATATATATATATATATATATATATATATATATATATACTAATTTCGTACTGACCATCTTAGAGCGGTGAATGTCAAAGTATTTTATTTTCTGTCAATACGTATCCCTATCAAGTGGCAAGAAGCCATCCAATATATTTACAGGAAATATTAAATACGAGAAAATTGTGTAGATCTTAGAGACATTTTATCTGCAGAAATTTCGCCTCTTCATTGAGTTGATTCCTTACGTATGGTACGGCCAGCAACGATTTTATTAACTCTCTCTCTCTCCATATATATATATATATATATATATATATATATATATATATATATATATATATATATATATATATATCTGGAGAGAGAGAGAGAGAGAGCGTGAGAGAGAGGCGTTTTGACCATATGAGTGTGGCAGGCGAGAGAGTTAGAGAGTGCTTTATGGCAGGGCTGACCAAAACAGCAATGCCCTCTATTATTCGGTTTACTTTTGTTTGTGTTAACGACATTTAGTGTGTACATAATTTTCTCAATTGTACCTCTGTGTTTTACGTCCACCAGTTTGAAGAATGTTAGGACGTGCTTTCAATCCTCTCTTCTTTCGCATTTTCTTGTTTTAATATGAAAAAGATCTTTAGTGTCGGATGCTCATATAATTCTAAAGACTGAATCGCCGGTTAAAAACAATTTGTTTGCCATTGTGAATACTATTTCTAAAACACTTCGAAATACTATATGATACACGAACCAAACGTAGTTTGATAAGAAGTCATTATGCATGTCCATTTAAAGCGCTTCTTTCTGTTATAAAAGCAGTTTCAATCCTGACCGCTGGGCGGATCAAGTATGTCTTCTATATATACTTTCTTAGTCTTAGAAACAGTCAACGATGTGGTCATCATTTACATTCAATATTAGCTATATGTATCGGGCCACTAATTATTTTACAGCCAGAGAACCAGTCTAATAGTGGTGAGCGGTGGTGGTGGTGGGGAGATAACAATAGAGTCCTCAGTGTTCTGAGATCCACTCATTGACTAGTAAATGGATTTTTTAAATTTTTAAAAATATTTTTGCCTCATTAATTTCACAAACTTCAGTCTATGTATTATTGCTGACAACAAAATATTGACTTTCATTTTGATATCCTGTATTTAATGTCCTACTGACAAAATGACATATTAACTGTTGGTACGAGGCTATGTTATTTGGTGCAGACCAGGGGGTCCCCCTGTTTAACAAACCAAGGCTAAAAAAAAAAATAAGGCTTACAAAATTCTCTTACTCCAAAAAATGGAATCATGTGTGGTTTGTATACCAGTCTAATTGAGATATTATTTTTATTTTTTTAAAAATATATTAACATTAAGTCCTATGGGAAGTTAATTAGTGGGCTGATTCCCATATATGTGTTCCTAGGGAGTTTGGCAAATCATTATGGGTAGATTAAGGTACAAAAGTCAACTAGATAACAAAAACATTGACAGCAATATGTTTTTTAAAAAACAGAATTTTTTGCCTCTTTCACGAAAGGTGTTTGAAATGGAGGTAACTCCTGCTGGATTAAATATAAGGTGACATCCTTGTAAACGAACAATGTGCTCTATCACAAAAGACGACCCTTAATACTCTTTCATGCCGTCACTCAAAGCTTTAAAAAAATTTTAAATGTATTATTCAATTTATTCCTAGTGGATTCATTTTTTTAAATATTTTTTTCGTAGATGTGATTTCATAATCCTAAAATATAACTATGTCAGGAGTGATATGTAAACCTAGCTCCTTTGTCATAAAACATTACTCGACTGCAAATCTAACTCGAAAATATTCTGACCAATCAAAACGCTGCATTTGCACATTCTGAGGACAATTGCCAGAGTAAAATTTTATTACTCGAAACTCCTGGTTTGTGTCTTGTACCATGCTGCCTTTTTTATCACCTATTAAATCCAAAATTCTAGTAATGGCAAGTTAATACACACAATACAGGAATAATTTTAGACATATGTTCAGAAATATTTGCTCCTATTCCATAACAGTTTACTAGCCTGAAATGAAAAGGGTAAATTAGGTCACTCGTTTTGTAGAAAGTAAACCAATTAATTAACATCTTTCCAATGTTATTATTTCTATACAGTGCCATACCGTAACAGCTTCTACACACAATGTAAACTGAGATACTAATGGGATGATCATGTTCAGATATATCGGATTTACTTTATCTCTGCCATGCAATCATAAATTTATTTCAACAGAAATTTTATGACTTGACGCCGTTGGAAGTTCTATTGAATTTAAAATCCATTCAACAAAAATTAATTGGGAAATTTGAATCATAAAAGCAAATACCTTAGCGTTGAGTGTCCTTGCAATGGGGAAATGAAACACAGCCATACTGACTGTAAATCGTTTTAGATGAACAAAAATGTGTATCCCAAAAAGTTTCTATACAATTTCCAGTCTCTTTCATGTTTCCCAATCCGAATTTCGATAGACAACAATATGTGCGGTAGTTATTTTCACTGTATTTAAATGTAGGTTAATATGACACCTTTATTATAATCTTACGTCAATTATAAGTGTTAAGAATTAATAATACATTCGAATCCGAAGGGAATCGACTCATCTTTATGTTGTAATTAAACTTTTTTAATGGACAGATACGAGTATTATTTCAAAATATGCTATCATCAATTTAACTCAAACAATAGATACTGTTCATATATGGAGAAAGAAATTATGCAAATTCCATACCAAAGTTGCTAAGTATGTTCCATAAACGTTTGTTCATTTCATACATATTAAGTGCAAAATGTTCTGTTTCCATGGTCTCAATAACTTTAAACGCAACTCTGCCCTTTCAGAGGGGCCGATTGTAATTAATAACCTTTTTTTTATCCTTTCGACTTTTCGAAATGTTGTTCTCTATGTCTTTGAATCTACTGATTTCGAGCTGCGACGCTGATGATGATTTGCCGAATAGTCCTAAAATCGTATGAAGAAAATAGATGCAATGGCCTCACACTAACTAGAAACGTCGACAAATGAAATTAAACACAGAATAAACAAACAAAGACACAACAGGTATGATAATAATTTTCACAAATTATCAAGGGATTATACGTATTCAGAACCGAATTGTCCTGGAGACGTATATGGAGAATAGAGGCAATGACGTCACGGCAACTATAAACGTGAACAAATTAAAAACAAAATAAAATTTTTTAAAATGGTTTTATAATAATAATCACGAAATATCAAGGGATTGGATATATCCAGAAATCAATTTCAGAGTTGAATGAATTTTAATTTTCCATTGCAAAGATTTAGATTCTTATTTAGCTCTTTACTTCAAGACACTGATATTCAGGCAGTATTTGCTTCCATACACTGATATTCAGGCAGTATTTGCTTCCATAGACTGATATTCAATCAGTATTTGCTTCCATACACTGAGATTCAGGCACTAATTGCTTCCATACACTGACATTCAAGCAGTATTTGCTTCCATACACTGATATTAAGGCAGTATTTGCTTCCATACACTGACGTTCAGGCAGTATTTGCTTCCATACACTGACATTCAGACAGTATTTTGCTTCCATTCACTGATATTCAGACAGAATTTGCTTCCATACACTGATATTCAGGCAGTATTTTTGCTTCCATACACTGATATCCAGGCAGTATTTGCTTCCATACATTGATATTCAGGCAGTATTTGCTTCCATACACTGATATTCAGGCAGTATTTTTGCTTCCATACACTGATATTCAGGCAGTATTTGCTTCCATACACTGATATTCAGATAGTATTTGCTTCCATACACTGACATTCAGGCAGTATTTGGTATATTGTGATACAGACCTAAAAAGAGCTGCCATGCCTTCACATAAATATTTTAACCAGGACAAAATTTAAGTTAAACAAGGTATTATGTTTGCATTTGAAGGATTGATATTGGCGGGTTTTAAACATAACTAAATATAAGTCAACAAGGGAAGACAACTCGCAGTATTAAGAAACACATATTTTCCTAAATAGAATAGGATATCAATAAAACTGGACTGAAATGCACTCCACACAGGCAATGTATAGTATGTTATTAAAGTGCATCAATGCATTTTTGACACAGTTGAAAAAGTGGTCTATCCAAATTAAAACAAAGTACATTTTTTTGAAATATACTCAGTATAGGTATTTTAAGGTTGTGTTATGAACATGTATTAGTGTAGTAATACAATGTAGAAAGTCTCCAGGTTTTTATCTTTCATTAATCTGCAATATTTAGTTGGAAGCTTAAAGTTGAGTACATTTGTGTCCAGTTTGTTTTGTTTTTTTGGGGGGAGCTCGGACTGTGAAGGTCGTTTAATGGCTGTGTCAGTCTTGCAAATGGTTTTTTTGTATACATAGAATGTTTATAGATGAAAAGAAGTTGTTTATAGCTGGCCCAGTCGACGATAACGTGTAAAATGGAGGTCAGAAAATGTGCGCAGAGTCGCATCGTGTGTGTTGCAGAAGGGAATATGAATTATCGGCCTTTCACTTTACGTCACTTGCATCAGACCGTATATGAGACGGTATAGAGTGATCAGTACATTATGGATTTTCATTGTATTAGTCACTCTACAATAATTGAAAACAAATTATTATACACATAACCTGAATTCATATAATGCATTGTTTTATATTTCAAAGCATCCTTTATCATCAATAATCTGCCGAAATGTAGGTTTATACAATGTATCACTGATGTGTGCAATTAGGAATTTATAAATGAGCATAAAAAAATCACTGGTACAGTAGCCTCAAAACAATGATTCCCTCTCCCACCCCCACCCCCTACCCCCCAAAAAATAAGTTTGGTCAGAAAATGTTTTAAAATGTCATTGCAATTGAAATTTTCGTACAATTGGCCAGGGACCTTAATGTTGGGAGCCAAGAATGACACCCCTTTTGCATATAGTTTCCCCAAGAGCACAATATTATTGCAAAGTTTCATGATTAACAACCCACCTGTTTACAGATAGATGTGGCAACGGACAGGCGAAGGGTATCACAATTGTGCCAGCTCTTGCAGAGGGGCAATAAAATAAGATTATAACATAATGATGATGATGATGTGATAAGAAAACTTCAAATTAATATTTTAGACCCTAAACAAAAAAGAAAAATTGAGTTTTTACACCGATAAGTTATACAATATAATTCAGGATTATTTCCACCAGCTCTGATGTTATTTAGTATTTGCTCAACACGAGCACCATGAGTGAGTAAAGACTATAAGTATCCACGTAAGGTAAGATTTAGAACATGAAGATTAAAATATATATAATAGACATCAAACAGTAAAAATGTGAAGAAAAGAAAAATAGCAAAAACAATAGCATAAACAAAATAGGATATACCCTTCTCCTTTTCCGGCAAAGCGAGGGAAATTGTATCACTCACATTACCCACTATTTTATTTTTACTCCTTTATGACCTATACGATGGTATACAAACTGGCAGCATTATTGAATACAACAACAATTTTAAAAAGTCAACAGATGCATTTAATATAAGAATACATGCTGCTATAAATAAGAACGTGGTAAAGATTATAATACCAGCAACTGATAAACAGTCTGTACCAATTTGTCTAAATATAAACAACGAAATAAAGGAAGCGTAAGAATTATATAAACAAACATTAAGAAAATGATGAGAGTCTTGTTATCAGCAAGGTACGGCCTACAACAGCCACTGAGTGTGATTTAAAAGGCATAGCACGGTCTGCAACAGCCACTGAGTGTGATTTAAAAGGCATATATTGCGAAACAAATAAGCAAGTGTTGATAATTATCACTATGGATGTAGTTACCGGTATAATTTACATTTTTAAATAGATTAATATTTATTACTATTCTTGCTCCTTTTATTTGCATTGTATTTGTTGCTAAATATAAACTCTTTAATACAATTGAAAGAATAAGCTAATTAATGCAAGAAGTAACAAATGGCATTGAAAGCTAATAAAAGAAACAACTTTTCCATCTTATTATACTGCCAATGACAGATGGAAATGATACTGCAGCCTTTTTCTAGCCAGCTCAGTTATATAGTTGGCAATATTTTTTTATACCTCATTTAATTTTGTAAACGAATGACACTCCTTTGTCACGACTACTACCAATAACTCCACCAGCAATTGTTCTTCCCCCACCTATTGCTAAACGTCTTCATAATTTGCTATGGTTAGACCAAGCTTTGCTGCTATCATACTTGTAGCTGTAAAAATAGTAGCAATTGTTACACCTTTTGCTTTGAACAGTTATTATAACTTTTCGCCAATGGTAACTTTTGTTGAACTGTCGACCCAATGCTGATAATACTTCCTCTAAAGGTATTTTCAACATCAGCTGAATTTTAAACTATTTCGTGCCCTTTTACTTTCATAACTTTCCAATGTATGTTGTATTTTAGCTTTACATTTTTGCATCTTTTGTTTTTCTGATATTTTAATAATCTCCTCTATATATTTGTCATTTTATTTCAACGTCTGATTTCATTGAACTTGTTTTTGTAATTTTTAACATCAAGAGATTTTACATAACCTCTTTTTTCACTTTCTTCTGTTGAAAATAATTTTTTGACATTTCCTTTTTCTTGATAATTATTTGAATGTTCTTGAAGGTGAAAAATTCAATGTTAATGGAAATTTGTAATAAACATACTGAATATTAGCATTAAATATGAAGACGGAAAAGTAATAGATTTCCACAGTATGATTCTAACGCATGTTTATCCTATAGCTCAGGTAACATGTTTCTATAATGCGTTAAGTATATAGCATAAGAAATTAATAACCCGACGGAAGAATGTCTCTAAGAGGTCCTAGAGATGTTTTAAAATCCTTTGAAAACGGAGAAAGGCCTTTAGTAGATGAGTCAATTAAGAAGGACTTAAACCTGAACAAGAACAACGGTATTACAAGTTTAGGTGATCCTGTAAAATTATCTGATGCAGCTATTAGGCAGTTTATACAAAGACGTACTGACACACAAATATGTGAGACTTTGGAGGAATACAATTTTAAAGATATAGAAACATGGAGAGAACAAGCTGATAAACATTAGCAGTTGTGGATCAGAGTTTGACAGAAAAAGTTTCTAATTTTGAAAACTTACAAAAAACAGATTGACGATAACGTGAAAAGTATTTCTGATGCACAAGACTTATTAGTTACAATTATTTGATCCAAATGGTACAGATGATGAACGTTGAAGACAAGATACACGTTGGAATTGGAAGAATTGCTAACGAAAACTAATGAGTTCAGCCAAAATAGAGCAAAGTCACTCGACTACCTTAATAAAAGATTGAGAGAACAAAATCTGGTTACTCAAGTGTTTAATAATTTGGATGGTGCCTTTGCTGTATATTTTTCTACTTCCTGATGTTGTTTTAGGGAAGCCTAGATCACATAAACTTAATGATATTTACCACTCTTCTGATAAGCAGATAGCATACCAGATTGTGCTTTTTTCAATTGTAATGGCCTTCAGCATTTATGTAGGTGACAAATATCTTTAAAATGTAGCTAAATAAATACACAAGAATGTAAACATACTGAAAATATATAATATACAACTACTCACAAACAAGACAAAACACCACAGGCTTTAAGTATCTTAATTGAACACATCATCGTATTACGCACACTCCAAATAGTATTACACCTGAACTAATGCGTCCAGTATTAATACCTAGGTTGGGGGCTAATGTCATGATGTCGTTTGATGTAAAGGTTAAAGGAGATTCTAATAATACAGTTATATACAATTTCGGAAGAAAACTTATTAAAGACAAAGCCATTTCTTACGGTAGTGATGATATTTTCAAGTTGAATGATTACAACATTTTAATGACATTCAACTATTTTTTTTATTTACTAGCGTTTGTAAGAACAAACAAATTAGAGTAAGGTATCAGTAACTAAGAATCGAGAATGTTACCACCAGGAGCAGCTAATGCACAAACAATGTTACAGACGTTGTTCAGTTTATTGTACACGGAGATACGTTTTTAATGCCACTTGATTTTTCCAATACTAACAGATCATTGCCCGTTGTATCTTTTTGATCTTCCTTAGGATTAGAGATTTACAATTAAATTGGAAGAAGCATCTGTAGTGTTAGAAGGTGCAAAAATGGATTATGAATTGGAGAATATTTGCCTACAGTATGATACAATTAATTTTGATATAATGGCTAATTATGTGAAAGAAAAATAGAGGAGTGAAGCTGGAGTTGTATGACTACATCACAAGACAGTGAAATATTGATGCGGAAGTTGATACAACTTTGGCAAATATCATATTTGAAGCACCAAGAATAAGTTTAAAAGGAGTCATGGTCCTGTACAAAATAAATAGAAACCGATCCAGAAAAGTATTTTAATTCAGCAATAGAAAATATAATGATTACGGTGGAAGAATTACCCAGCATGTTTTATTCACAGGGGTATAACATGAAACAACAGTTTACAGAAGCAGCAAAATATTCCTTTGAAGAGAAATGCAAACATATTGAACTTAGTAATATTAGTATTAATATATTTTGTGTGTGCACTGATTGTCATTGTTTATGGTTGGATCTGAGAAGTACACATGATAATATAATGCATTGAATAGGACATACATTAGCTAATATTCTTCAAGGTATACATCTGCAGATAACAGAAAAGAAAACGTAGATGCACACAAAATGTAACTTTATTTTGTGTATGATTCCCAGATAAATATTAAAAACAAGGAAATACAATCTATAGAGTTTTAGAATAATAAATAGCCTGAGAAAAGTGAACAATTTTTTAATCACAAAACAATGCATAAAGAGAATCCCATAATATGTGGGATTTCAAATTTTGGAAAGACACAATTTGCACTAGATTTGATATAAAGAGAATATAAAAACGTTTCTACTTCATTGACACTATCTGTCCAACATTTATGTAGAATTAGACCTACAACAAAACATGGCTTTATAGACGATAATATAATTTTGTAATATATCCTGGTGAAAAATTTGACAAAGGTTAGAATAACTCATTTGTGTTTACCAGGGAACAAATACTTTGTTTCTGATAGATGACTGTGTTAATCTTGACGATGCATAAACGAAGTCTACCAATCTAACTAAGGTAGTGGTACATATTATGAAATATCTGTGTGGGTTATAGTTTATAAATACAACTCTGTCGAAATGTAAGATTTCCAGTGGTCTTTTAAGCAAAAGATGAAAAGTCTATTCAAAATATGTTTAAGGAAAATACTGTAGTTCCTGACTGATAAAAGTGTTGAAAACTTAAAAAAAGAAAGCAACAATAACAACAAGAAAAGAAATGAAATTTTAATTTGATTGGATTATCCGCTTGTTTTCAAGGTGGCAGAATAATAGCCATGCGAAGGTGTGTTTATTGTACCCACTAAATACATGTTTTCATTGTAACAACTTAATGCAATATTATTTACCGGATGCTATATATTTCATGATGGTAAAACCCAGTTGAAATCATCTCTTGCTGATTTACATTTCTAATTTTATATTGATAGGACTCGAGCTCTTAAAAATATGTAACAGAATGAAAGTGAAACCAGCAATGTAAGTAAAATCAACAAGCAATTTATTTCCAGACAATTTAAGTGAAAATTCAAAAGACACTTACAATTTGTGGATTAAATTCCAAATAATCCTAAATGTCCATATCACAAGTCCAAAAAAAAAATGTTCCGAATGAATTCCAATAGTCTTGAATGTCTTGATGTATCCAACGATGTAATCCCAAATGTATTTGAATGAGTTCACATATATCACAAAATCATGTGTTAGTCCAAAAATGAGTGAGCACTTTAGTATTTCCAATGAATATTGTAAATAAATAATTCCTCTCAAATTATATCTGATTTCAACAACACAACTAAAATAGATTCCTTATATTTTATAACCAAAATTCTAGAACAGGAAAGAATTTGTTTCTCAAAAACTGTATATAAATACACATGACTACATGATCTATGTCACATCAGAATATGAGTATTTCTAATGGAAAAATAGTGACCTACTTGACATATGTCACAAAAGTCTAATTGCGAAATGCCTATGAAAATACTATGTAAACAACTGGACAAAAGTTAAGTATGTATTTTCAAATAACCATACAACTCAAAATCATGGACAAAAGCTAGTATATTTTTTTACTGACTTTATTATACCCTTGCATACTTTCGTTTAATTTATGTCAGTTCCAAATAATATACCTTATTTCTAAAACAACCAAATTATTCTTGTATGGATACGCCATTCAATCCATCTTTAAAATGTTCTGTTACCTTTATATTCATTTGACGAACATAACAAATATTATATTTTTTATTCACCTGTGTTGTATAACTGTATATTGTCTTTAATATTATTTTAAAATTATCTGTCTCTACATGAACACATAACAAATCTGTATCTGTCACTAAAAGTTATGTTTTATCGCCATATTGAAGCTTGTTGTATTAAAGTCATACATATGCAACTTACTCACTTCTAGCACTGTGAAGCCACTACAAAGTGGTCTCGTTAATTATTGTCTTCTCTTGATTAATACCATATCTTGTCATATGATTGTTCTACTTGCCAATGAAATATTCTTTTGAAGCGGAAAGATTTATTTTCGTTGGTATACATGTTGGCATTCGTTTTCTTTCCTTAATATTCCATCTGCGTATCAAACACAGCATTATTCATCAGTTTAAAGAAATCCTTTTCAAAGTTAATTGCTGCTTTTTGCCTCAAAGATGCATTCAGTCTTTTTTTATGATCCTAGCCATGGTTCTTGTTCGAAAAAGACTGATATATGTTAGCTTTATCGCTAACTTAACATGCAACTTTTAATTACGTTAGTTGATATAGTATCTCATTTTGCTTTTTTGACGTGCACACTATTTTAAGTCCAGAGGGTTAAAACTCTTTTTATTTCTTACAAATTTCATCTGTAATGGGGATAACACAGTCATTTTAGCAATTATTTTTTTTCTGATACTATATAGTAGTCTTTGACATAATAGTTTAAATGCGTTGGTACTTACAAATCTGCTTCTAAAATTCCACCAAAACTTTGTTCCTCATTCCAAGGCATTACATTTTCTTCAATGGTTGTATTTATTTGTTTGCTTTCCCATCTAACGTTTTCTGACAGGCGTTGATTGGCTAATGGCCCAATCATGCAAAATGTTGACGCTCAGTTTACAAAATGAACGACCTTGACCTTGATATATTGTATTCTGCTTCACCTTAGTTAGCTTTGCTATAAACATAGTACTCGTGATATGATTTAGCATACCTATTAGGTATCATGCTGATTCCTCCTCTAATTCATAATTCACCAGGAATATATCATAATCTGTGAGCAATTATAATTGTACCTTACCTATTTTGAAACCAGCGCCATGAGTTAGTCCAGGAGCACTAAAATAATGTGCTGAGTCTTATTTATACATGCAGAGATTTAAATTCTTAAAAAATGCCACCTAACATTATATTATATTTCTCTACGTAGTAGTCATGAAGGTAACCACAATAATTAAATTTGAAACGTTTCTTGACCTCATTAACATACTTGTAATCAGTATTTGTTAACCCTGATTATCTGACGTTTGAATAAAAATTTTATATTGTTGCTAACTGAGTTCCAGTACACCTTGTAAATGCATCAGCGTATTCGTACGGATAAATGTGTATTCTTAAATATTTTGGTTCCATGTTACAAATTTTTTAATTATATCTGTAAATTTGTCGTCGCAACATATTTTGTTTGCAATTTGTTCTAGTACACTGAGACAACCGAAAACTATGTGGACATGTAATTGTTTTTTTGTTTTTTTTAGAAAATATTCTTTACCGTTCTTTTTAAAATATTTCTACTATAAAATCTACTATACGAGTTGTATTTTTTTATGACTATTTGTTATTATTCCTTCTTCTTGATCCCGATCGTTTTCCTTCTTTACTAAGACCTTGATAATAAAATGAGAATCATATCCAGACAAATTGGAAATATATGGTGGTATATATTTAGGATATTTGTAATTAGCATTACACTCATATGTGCAGGACCTCTGTATTTTTCAGTTAAGTAATTATGACCTCCATCTTTGTGTGTGTTTTTCAACGTTCTAACTTCGTCTTTTTCTTTCTGGTAATTTTCTCTTCATGAATCTCCTTTTCACAAATATGACATATGTTGTTGGAACTATAATGTTTCTTTTCTTCATTATCGATTATAATTTTATCTGGGTTTATTTGGTCTTGGTTCATGATAAACAGTTTCTGCAATGAATAGCAAATACTCTTAAGACTTATATAAACAGAATTAACCACAAAATGATTTTGAGGCATTATGTCTAATGTGTTATCTATTTTACTCCATCAACCTTTGTCTTCTTCTAATTTTGCAAAAGGACTTTTATCGTGCCTTGTGCTTACCTGAGATAAAACAATAATAATAAATGCCATCATCAAATATAATTAGGATATTTCTCTTTCTGTCATTTTAAGTGACTGATTTTATAAGTTTGTCTACGGTGCATATACATACATAATCACACACACAGATATATATATATATATATATATATATATATATATATATATATATATATATATATATATTCTGAATACGTTTATGTCTTTTATTGGACATATATTAAACCAATGCATATATTTGTCAAGGTTATTGTTTGTGTCCTATACGATGATCTCTTGGTGGATTTAAAATAGATTCCATTGCATAAAATAACATTCATTCTCTCTCCCTCTATCTCTCTGTCTCTCTCTATATAAATATATATATATATATATATATATATATATATATATATATATATATATATATATATATATATATATATATATAAACAAATTATTACCAGGTCTAAATTTAGCTTCATTGAAAGAGATGCCTGAGTAATCAACATACAAAATCGAGAGAATAAAATTCGATTAAATTTTAAAATGTTAAGATATTTAAAGTTAAACAGTACATGTTCCACATTTGCAGGTAATTATTCTTTTGCTATACTAATTTTATCATTTTTTCTCTACAATGAGAACCAGTTAGATTTAGTCATATTTGCAGTATTTGCATCTTTGGTAGAGCGTGTTTCATGGTTATGTTTAGTCAATAGGCTTATTTTCATCACAGTTGTAATATGTAATTGGTACCGTTTATTATACATTTTATTTTTGCATATGAGTATTATATTATTTCAGCGACACAAAATATTTTCTGGCTACCTACTATTAAGCGAATCATCATATTATTTCCGATTCACTAGTGCATATTTTTCCGTTTCAATTATTTTGTCTGAAAAACGTTCTCAACCTTAAATAGTTCATCTCGGTTGTTGTATAGAGATAAATCCACATCGTAAATATACCCACAAAATTCTCTCCATTTAGACCTTTCAATTTATAGGGTCGGATACAATTACTTGTCTGATTTTAAATAATTCTAGCCTGAAATTAGGAGGATAGCCTTTGCAAATATAGATTTATATTTTGAAATATGAACCCTCTGACCTATTTTATATTTTGGTGTTCCAAAATTATCAGCCATAATGTAACCAAAGAAGTTAATCTATACCTTAGATCTATATCGGTGGTCACCGTATCCTTTCTCGTTTTCTCTCTTGAAAAAATTCTATAAATGCCTTATATATGTCATCTCCTTTTATTTATTTATTTATTTTTTCTTTGCGCATGCATATTTTGAAAATGGTATCAAAGCTGGTTGTAATAATTCTGAATTATTCTTTATAATTTATACTGTTTCAAAACATAATATTATTGTATTATTTATTGTCTAAAAACTATTGTCTATTGTTTTAATGTTTATGTTTTCACTTGTTTTTATAAAACATATTTTAATGGATGAATAAAATATGGCTGTCGGATTCGAGACAAAGCTTTAACCGTGTAATTACTATTTTATTTTTAACATTTTGAAAAATGGTGTTGGTTTTTACAAATATCAAAAAAGAGAAGAATTGAGGGAAATGCAAATGATGTCTCGATCTATTACTTCTGACATTATATATATATATATATATATATATATATATATATATATATATATATATATATATATATATATATATATATATATAATGAACCGGTTCACTCTTACAGATTGGTCATATATTATAATTTCAAAATGACTTTTCTAGTATTTTCAAATCTATTTGTAATGAATACGTTTAAGTACAGCTATAATTGATTGTCCCTAAACGTGCATGCTTTGGATTGATTCGAGCCTTTACATTGATTGATGACGATCATAAGCATGCTAGAAATTTATCTTCAACTATTTCTACCTGTAGCCAACATGTAATATGATGTCTCTCGTTAGAACCCACCCCCAAATCCAGATTAATGCAGCTGTTGTCAAAACAAAAAATGAGTTATCAACGAAAGGTCTACAGTCAGTGCTGGATTACACAATAGGCAGACTAAGCACGTGCTTAGGGCACCAGAAAAGCAGGGGCACAAAAAAAAAAAAAAAAAAAGAAAGAAATTACAAGGTTTTTTTTTTTATTACATGGAGGGGGGGGGGCACCATAATCTCTTCAGTACTTAGGGCCTCTAAAGGTCTTAATCCGGCCCTGTCTACAATGCAGTAAGAGGCACCAACGAGATAGACAGATAACTAGATAGATTAAAAGACAGACATATGTATACAGATATATGGATAGATATATAGACATATAGGTCTATAGCTAGAGCTCTGGGCAGATATATATATATATATATATATATATATATATATATATATATATATATAGTTTCATCGATTAAATGATGGATAGACTGCTTGATTGATTGAAAAAATAATTTAAGATTAAGTATATGTAAGACAAAATTAGTCAACTAATACGATCGGTTAATGGGAAGCAACTAGACTAACGGTTTAAAATCTGCAGCGTGGATGAAAAATCATTCCTCTTTGAATATCGTACATGCATCTAGTATACATGATATCCTTGTATATAGATTATAATTTCGAAATATTTCTCAATTATTTATTTTATAAATATCTCTAGCGGGAGGGGGGGGAGTTAAAATACAGGGTCAGAAACATGTGTTGGGCATACGATTCCTGTCATACCTGGAAATAATAATGCGCCACGTAAACCAATATAATATTTACTCATCGACTACATGACTTCATGGAAATGTATGCCATCCGAGTCAATCTGTATATAAGTAATTTGATGATTTTGCTGTTCTTTCATATCGTCTAATTAAAGCTTTTAATCTTTCATATCGTCTAATTAAAGCTTTTAATCTATCTTTCATATCGTCTAATTAGAGCTTTTAATCTTTCATATCGTCTAATTAAAGCTTTCAATTCAGAATTATTGCGACCAGCTTTTATGCCATTTTATGCCATTTTCAAAATTTCTTTTTAATAAATGTACCTATTTTTACATAAGTACCAATAATATCCGACGAAGAAAGTAACCATGTTTGTGATTTATAATCTCTACTCGGTTTCACTGCGTATTAATATGTAAATACTATATTTCTGTATATTAATTAGATTTTACTCTTTCTTACATATCATCCAGAAGCAAAGTTGCTGGTCAAAGGAAGATATGTTCGTTAACCCATCATATTTCGTTATCTTAACATAAACATTTTAATCCATGCAGTACACAGTTCTTGGTGCATTTAGCATGTAAAGTTTCCTTTTCTTACAAAGTCTTCGTCGTTACGTTTTTCCTTAAGCGAGAATCACTGAGTGAAGATTCACGTAATATACACCCGACAAACTCTGCCGGACCGTGAATGTCTACCATACATAACATCCTCCTTTTTTATTTCAAACAAATGTGCCGTTTGACTGGAAGTAATTTAATGCTAATGGGGATTCTAATTCATATTTCATTAAGCAAATTTTAATATATTCCCTCCATGCATTTTGCTTGCAAGGGATGCACAATGTATGTATTCGACTTTTGAAATGTTCATGCTTCAATGTATGTATAACTTGTTGCACAAATTCTTCAAAACACGTGGCAAACATTGATCTAACTTTTACAATCTACACATATGCTCAATTTTATCCAAAAATCTTATGTGTATGAAATAATATTTTAATCACTAAATCATGCATAATGAATTTTAAGCATTGGAATTATTTTAATTTTTATTTTGACATAGAAAGAAGTAACATAACTGAGGTATTTATATTAAATTGGGACACATTATGTCTGTGATATAGTCATAAGTCTGTAGAGACACATTATGTTCGTGATATGGTCATAAGTCTGTCGGGACGCATTAGTGCTGTGATATGGTCATAAGTCTGTCGGGACACATCATGTCTGTGATATGGTCATAAGTCTGTCAGGCTCACAATATGTCGCTCAGTTTATGGGTATGTCTATATGCAAGTAAGTCTGGAGTAACTAAATGACAGAGTTATACTTTCGGTCAGTCAAGCAAGTCAGTTCGATTTGTATTTAGATATAAAATGAGACAAAGATGGGTAAATAAAAATACAATAATGATATGGATTAATTTATGTAATACTGTAAGACATACAAGAATGAGAGAGAGAGAGAGAGAGAGAGAGAGAGAGAGAGAGAGAGAGAGAGAGAGAGAGAGAGAGAGAGATATGTTTATAAATGATTGAATTAAATGGTTGAAGGATGAAATATATTTGCTATAATTATGAGTTTCCAATGAGAGTATGAGCTCACATATACTGACTTATGTCGCCGTTTAAAAGGATTCACATTTTAAGCTTAAATGGAAAAAGTATATAGTTATAGAAATAAAATCTAATAAAAAAGTTACTAAAAGATCATATTAGCTCATATTATACATTGACTAAATTTAAAAGAAAGAATATATGAATAGTGCACTGTTTGAATCTCCTTCAGATCCCTAAGTTGAATATTGCTCATACTGTATCTAGAGTCAGACCTTAAAGGTACAACAGATGCTAGTTTTTATTCTCGTTGACTCTTTGTATGACGTTCGGGACAGTGGTCCTACATCATTCATACTTAACTATCTTTCTACACCGTGGCCGCTGAGAGCTTCTCTGCAATCACGGGTTCCGGTATTACATATTTTGTAGTATCCACATACTGGCCATGATCATGAATGAGAACAACAAAAGAGTTTCTTCCAAAAACAAAATACCCCCCACGCGCGCACACACACACACACACACACACACAAACATACACACACCGCACAAGTGCATATATTTGCATTATGCGCGAACTTTTAATATAATTAATTTTTAATTAGAATATTTCCAGCCAATATTGTATAGAACCAGATTTTATGGGAACAGTGCTATTTTGAGATTTTAGGTAAAAGCAAAAATACTCGAGATTACACTCTGAGTAGATTATATTAACCCATGTATTATTAATGAGTGATGCCGAATTTAGTTATGTGTTTAGCTCTACAGTACTATTCCTTTTCACACTTTAACGTTTGTCTGCGAGATATTATCCTTATGCTGTAACTCGATTAAATGTACTTGGACATTGTCCTTAATATAATGAAGATACATTTTGATCATAGTTTCCACAATTTTATTTAATAACAATTTTACTATTTTTTTATATAGATACAAGATACCTGTAGCTTTGAACTTTTTGAAGAAGTGTTGTTACCGATAAGAATGGTTATTTTAGACCCAAAGCAGACGAGACAGTCAATTCTTAATTCAAGCCAAGCGTCTTGAGACACACTATAAGGAAGAAACCACAGATGAATAATATCATATCGCTGGCAATACTTATTCCGTATTGACCTTTTTCGAGTGGTGAAAAGAAGTTTCTGTTCAGACGTATCATTGTATTGTGGCATTATGCCATTGGTTCAGTGTACATCATGTATTACGTTCGATTACGTGTGACGGAGATGTAACATACACTTTATAGAGAACATTCCTTCATATATGCTTCTTTATTTCCAATTATGGAGAACATTCCTTCATATAAGCTTATTTATTTCCAATTATAGAGAACATTCCTTCATATATGCTTATTTATTTCCAATTATAGAGAAAATTCCTTCATATATGCTTATTTATTTCCAATTTATATGCATTACTAGCATATTTAACAATCATACAATATATGGTTCATATCTGTATATCGTGGCTTTCAGGTGTTTAGCTTGATCAGTGCTATTATGTAAATTGATAGTGTTTTCTTTTTCATTAGCATGTCTCTGGCAATAATTACCAAGTCTTTTTTAGTTATAAAATCTCAAAGAAGGAATCACCACTGTAAAACATTTGTTTGCCATCTTGCGTACCATTTCTAAAACATTTCAAGGCACTTATGCATACGTCAACCTAATGGTTTGTTAAGATGTCCAACATGTAACATCCATTTAAAATCAGATAGAGAACGTCATTGTTGTACTACGTGACCGTCATAGTATCATTAGATAACTTACTCGTCATGATGTTCTGTAGTAGATGTGATATTGGTGTTTATGTTGTGTTTGTAAAATCATCATAGCAGAATAGTGCATACTAGTCAAAGATAGTTTTCAAGACAAGATAATAATAATTTGACAAAAATAGTTAAAAACACGATTTATTTTTAAGATGATACTTTTAATGGTATTATATCGCAAAATTTACTTCTTTATTATGGAATAATATTTGTACTTGGAAGTTATTCATGCTTAAAAAGGGAAGATTATTCACACAATCGCACCATATTACTCTCACGCCTTAAAATGTTTCCTTCCATTCTAGACCCTCACTTCTTTTACTTTATTCAAGGTATCTAAAAATATTTCATGCATGTAGCGATTTATTTCCATAGGAGTGAGCATTTTAATCTATATATTATTTAACAAACCTGTAATTGTATTTCTGTGTGAAATGCTTATCGGCTGCTTTTCAGGACATGTGTTACATTTTCCTCGCTCATTCAAAACTGAGTTAAATGCAAATTTACGAATGGAACTACTACATTACTTTTGATGCCTTTTTTGACTGCAATTGCTTCTTTTCCAGAAACTCCTATTACGATTAGTTGCATCAGGAGTATAATGCAATCGATACATTCATATCTTTAATTTGTAAGTAAAAAAAAAATAATAATTATTGACAACAGCTCATCATTTACTGTTATTCTGCTTTATAAATCCATACCAACGTCTGCACAAACTGTAAAATGAGATACTAATGTGATTATAATTTCATATCTCTACAGTGCAGTCAGACTTTCTTGAAACAAGAATGTATGACTTTGTATAGTTTTAAATTGTACCTGAATTGACTCCAATGAACAAAATAAATCGCGACACAAACATTTTGTTACCACTAAGTGCTTTACTATTTGCTTTCCTTAGAGAAATATGACGCATTCATACAGAGAGTAACTTGATTTAGATGGACAACCATTTCATCCCAGTGTGTTTATGCCATTGCAAATTTATCTCAGGTTTCTAGATCTAATTTACGATCGACAAAAGTCTGTTATGTACCTATAACCAATACGAAATCATTCACACGATTTGTTGGCATTATATTTTCACACTTGATATAACAATTACAAGCGATAAATAGGAGTACCGAAAACTTCGCGCAACCTGTGTTGTTAAGTGTCAATTTGACCTTGACTTTGCCCTTTTAAACCTGAAGTTATCGGGCTACTTTTTCTCCTCAGCGGTAACCTGCGTGTGAAGGGTTATGAATGTATGTTGCGTCGAACTCAAATTATTAGGTGCACACTAATTTTCCGGTCTCCTCCAGGGATCGAAGTTACTCTTTAGAGCTGAAATCAAATATTACTTCTTTGTTTCATCAAGGGCAATACATCAGTATGTTTTGGTGAATGTGTGTTTAGTAGAACTTAACTCATTACGCGGAATGCATTTATCTTTTTCGGTTCAAGGAGGACCTTCTTTTTTACTTTAAGACCATCATATTCATAGGTTTCTTTAAATCATACCACTGCAAAGATTGTGAACGTATGTGAAGTTATTGAAACCCAAGTTTTTGAACGGAAACAATTTTGTCACTGTCTGTCACAGGGTCCTTGACCTTTAACCTTTTAACCTCAAATCAATATTGTTCCTTGCCACTTATTGCCCTCGTTTAACAATTTTGGACGGTATGAAGCAGTTTTGCTTCACACACACACACACACACACACACACACACACACACACACATATATATATATATATATATATATATATATATATATATATATATATATATATATATATATATATATTGCTGGAGTTATAACAGTCGCCGAAGATGTTGTGTATTTTGAGTTATTAAAAACAACAGTGATAAATTGTTATCGTTAGTAACAAAAACGCGTTATATATATATATATATATATATATATATATATATATATATATATATATATATATGTGTGTGTGTGTGTGTGTGTGTGTCAATTCAGCAGCCTGCAGATTGAGATAAAATTATCTGAATGATGTCTGATATAATCTTACTTTTTTTATTTGAATGCAGATATCTGTTCAGGAATTAGCAATAATCGTGCTGTTCCGATCGGTATATAATATCTTTATCACAATAAAAAGCTCTGAAAGATCATATGTGGCATATATAAACTACTATTACAATTACCAATTGTATTTGAATAAGAGTAACAGAGAGGACTGTTAAATCGTTGAGAACCAATCAATAATCCTGAAGGAATTATAAAGGATAGTATATATATATATATATATATATATATATATATATATATATATATATATATATATATATATATATTTCTACTGATACTATATGCCGTGTTGCGAGCCAGAGTAATTGAGAATTCCGTTGAATAAATAGAAACATCATAACTTTTACTCATTTCTTATTATTTCTTAGATATATATGAATGAAATATTATAATAAGATCATATAACTTTTCCAAGAATATCAGCATGTTTAGTCGAATACAGTATAATTTTGTCTTTATCTTCCTCTGTTTCATGTACTATTTTGTCCTCCTCCCGTTTCCTTCTTAACCCTCCTCCTACTCTTCTTCTTTTGTCTTCTCTTACTCCTCCTTTTCTCCCTCTTCCATCTCATCGTCTTCTACTACTTCCCCGACTTCTAGTGGTCTACTACTCGTCTTCTTTGTTTTACTCCTTCTCTTCATACTCATCTTCTAATATTTCCTCTTCTTCCTCCTCCTCTTTTTCTTCTTCATATTCTTCTTCCTCTTCCTCTTTTTTCTTAATGTTTGTCTTCCTCTTCCTCTTTTTCTTCTTCATATTCTTCTTCCTCTTCCTCTTTTTCTTCTTCCTCTTCCTCTTTTTCTTCTTCATATTCTTCTTCCTCTTCCTCTTTTTCTTCTTCATATTCTTCTCCCTCTTGCTCTTTTTCTTCTTCATATTCTTCTTCCTCTTTCTCTTTTTCTTCTTCATATGTAATCCCTGCATTTTGTTTTTTATCTCAACGAAAACCACTTTTACAAATGGAGTAAATCGATTTATTAGCCTTTTAGTAACCATCACTTCACGATTTTCTCATGTCTTATATAGACTTTGACCTTTACAAATTCCTCTCGGGCGACAATCGAGTTATACTTTCCATTTTCCTTGACTATTAGGTGACAATTTACGTAATATAACCTGATAAAACCTGAACATATCATTTTACCAGAAGAAATGTACTAATAATGTCAGATTCCACTCGATGATTCTTTCTTATTGTCATGTATGGGCTTCAAATATTTTTTATTTATTTATGCTATCTAATACATAATTGTATTATTACGTCATTTTTTGTTTAAGGACTTAGTATTTAATAAAAATAACACATTAACATTTACATCCAAGATTAATTTTGTGAAATTCTATGATCATACTATCATGAGCAATTCTAAGATGCAACCAAATATTAGTATTTTGTTGCAACTTACAATGAATGTCATATCAAAATTTAAAATATGTTGTTCTAAAACAAAACGTGTCAAAACTATAACATTAGAAACTAAATTTTATGGAAATAAAAAAACAAAATTTCAGATTTGCTCACTCTAATTTGACTTTCTTTTCTTCTGCGACCGATTTATATTTCCACACTGACAACATTGATCACGTGTCCCTCATTCCCATAATACCTGACTTGAAATAGTCGATATGTAGTTGTAAGCATGAAATATTTGACATTGCCATTTTTGCTACTTGTGAATAAATTGATCACTGTTCATCGAATTCTGTCAGCGTCATCTGAAAGGCTTGGCTGCCAAACTAAGAGAAATTATCTAACAGCTCATACCTTTCTTGGCATTGGCTGTAAAGATTCCAAAGCAATCAAAATGACATATTTTATTTCCAAGACGGCTCTACTGAGAAAATGTTCATTTGTGTCTCAAGGCTTTGATGAAATAGAAACGTTGTCTGTTGTGTAGTTTGATGACCTGTACTTATAATGGTTCTACTCTTCTGACAAGTTTCCCTTTCACAATTTTCCAGTTTTCGATCATGATAGTGAACTTTTGCGACACTTTACTACATTTGAAAATAACTTGAATATCAAAGACGAAATACATTGGAAACAGGAAAAGTTATATTTACCTAGATAAAACGAATCATGACTATTGTAATAACCCTTTGTTAAAATAAAGCAATTATTTCAACATTTTGAGACAAAAATCACTTTCAGAACATGTCAGATTATATCTTTCAAGTCAGTTCTTATTATATCTTAATTGATCTATACACCGAGTAATCTTCGAAACTCCCCCCCCCCCATCTATCTATCTGATCAGCCTTCAATCCACCAAGCTATGTTAAATACAGACATTTATAATAGCACAGATATCATGCTTGACTTCCTTTAGCGGTCAGTACATCCGTCCATCTATGTAGTTCCCTCTTTTGTATCCATTCACATCGGTGGACAATAAAAAAAACATGCAAGCATACAGATTTTTTTCTTGGTAGTCCCTTTTCTCCTGAATGTTGTCTGGCATTATTCAAGTTTTTAAAAAATGTGTGTGGACATAGGTATATCTATCAAACTGGATAAGACTGTCTTATCAAATACAAACATTATCATTATTGGTATTGAAATGACTATATGAATAAGATTCATGAAAGTCCTCAAAATGTACAATTTGTTACATTAATTTTATCGCCGAAAGAAAATTACACTTTGAGAATTGTAGTCTGTTGCTAGTTTACTTTTTTTGTTACCGCATGTGTTTTCCCTGGACGCACGTTTCTAAAGCATTTTTAAAATCTGACGATTCGAATGTATCCCCCTGTCCATCATTTTATTCTCCTGATCAAGGAAGCACGGGCAAACGTATAAGCTTTGGAACTTTTCAGGTCTTGTTTCAATGGGAAAAAGTATATTTATGTGTTATGATTGTATAGGATCTGATTCCCTCAGACTCATTTTAGGGATTTATGATTGTTTTATCGTACTTGACCTGAATCTCTTAAGTCACTAGATATCACTATCAAGGAACTGTTTTTTTTCTTCTATTGTGTTGCTGTATTATTTCGTGCAGATAATAAAGCTACCACGCATGTCATTATTACAATATCATCGCAGGACCCGTGCATAATGACATTAGTGCGACAGCTGATTGTTGCAGTTTTGAAGTTCAGTATTATGCTTTGGGTTACTTGTCAGAAATCGGGTTAAAGTTCCGTTTATTATGATTCGACAAACTGTTGCTGTACTTTTTCCTGGAAATAAACGAGACAATTTTTCGACAAAGATTCAACAAACACATGGAATAATTATTTAAATTGTATGATATTTTTTAATCTAGATAAAATATATTTGTGACGTTATGAATTTTTAGACCAAGTGTTGCTACCTTATATAAGGGGTGTTTCATATACGAAGCAGGGAAAATGGGCTATTCTTAAGTCATGTGGACGCGTCGAGAGATTACAGGGAAAAGCAACTGACAAACGCTGTTATGTCAATGACAAGACAAATTTGGTTGAGATGTTATCTGAGTCGTTAAAGTCAAATTGTTTTAATATCTGTCGAGAAGTATTATTGTTATATGGTAGGAAGCTATCCAATCCTGCCTATGTGAAGTATAAAGTCCAGTTAAATAAGCCCAGATGCAAGAGAAAGTTTCCTCCTATTCCTGAATTTGTTTCATATAAATGTATCAAGGTAAGGACTGCAACGTTTTTAAACCATGAAATATACCAGGTTCACAATAATACAAGGGGTTTTACGTTTAAGATAGGTCCAGTTTAAACAATGTTAGAATTTGTTTATAATTTCTTCCTTCCCTATCATTTATATATTACAAGAACATACATCCTTTCAAAGGAATAAAATCCAAAAGAATGTATATCCAGTTAGTCTCTCTGACGGAAATACAAACAATATGTTTACTCTTGTACTGGCAATTTATCAAAATGTCAAAAGTTATGAAGTCCATTATCCAACAACCATTGCAAGTTATCCTTGCCCTTATTTTCATCATTTTCTGGCATAATGTCAAGTGTTCACATAACCATATTTGTATTCAATTGAAGCGTTATGACCTTTGACATCTTTATGCAGTTGTTGGTCCACATGATTCGCAGTGTGTAGGATAATATGATAACATAAATAATTTATATGGATATTAACCTTTCCGAATTTACCGGTATTGTCATATGATCAAAACAAAACATTATATTTCAAACACTGAAGCGATTTGCCTTAATGTGTACTGACGAACTCTGAGTACAGTGTTTACATGAAAGGATGAGCCTATATGACAGAAATCGTATGCAGGGGTTCAAGATATTGCTATCGTATGCACTCTAGGCATTGCTTGTTCAGTAACTTAAAGGTGTATGTTTGGGATGGAAAATCAAAAGGATGTAGGTTCCGGTAGAGATGATTTCAACGGATCTCCCAGCGCTATTATTGATGATAGTGCGTTAGTTCATGCCTTACCGCATTGTGCAGGCATTATATTTCGCTTCCCATTTTAGTTGTTCGATACTCTTACTGCATGTTATAGGTTCGAATAATCAATAGAAAATTGCGACGAAGAACTGAAAATCGATTATGTTTTCACAGTCATCATATATATGAAAGGCAATCCGGCTTTTCGCAGTAACACAGAAATTCTAATGACAAGCTACAATTGTATACATTTTTAACGTGCAAGAAAACT
Organism: Margaritifera margaritifera; assembly: GCA_029931535.1. Classification (NCBI taxonomy): domain Eukaryota; kingdom Metazoa; phylum Mollusca; class Bivalvia; order Unionida; family Margaritiferidae; genus Margaritifera; species Margaritifera margaritifera. Next base: position 4,183,924 of record JAQPZY010001579.1, on the reverse strand, counting down.
CCCACAAATTATACCATATACCAGTAATATACTTTTAAAGACTTTCTCATGCAAGTAGTCTGCATCATGATGACCATGCAGACGTTGTACGTCTTTCATGTGCAGCGTTGCCAGCTCTGGAAAAAGTAAATGACTTGTTTATCATAACGTTTAATAGGAGATGCAAATATGTGTGTTCACAGGAAGTTAGTAAAATCATTACAAGCAAAATAGGGTACAACAGTAAAGATTGTCTTTACAAAATAAGATAAAAACAAAAAAGACAAGTATCATGCTAAAGAAAGAATGATATTAATACTCTTTTTAAGTGGGAGTTTAGAAAGGAGGTAACTGGCTCTGGTACAAATACAAAAAATAATTCGTTCTAAATAAATCATATGGCGGTTAGACCTTTCCAATGTTATCCCTGCCAGAGCAACATACGGATAAACCATCATGGAAAACATCCCTTACTGACTTTCCTTCTTTTGACGCTTTCCAAAAATATTTAATTTGCTGAGCAATTACCTATACAGGAGTCAATGTTTTCTTCAGTCTAAATGGAATTTTACAAACCAAAATTGTATCATATTTCAGAGTGAAATGCGAAACGTTTAAAATATCTTGTACGATGCAAAAACGCATTTGATAGGAAATTAATATGGACAATTGCGGAATAACTTAGATGTTTGGCAAACATATGATCCTATTCCAGAATCTTCTGTTGCCAATTCTTTTACTACAATGATATTAAAAAATAAATAATTGCAAATCGTTTCTAAAACGTAAATAAAATTGATTAATAACTGCTCAGCCTGGACTATACAGTACATTCGAAATGTACAATGAGATATAGCGACAACATTTATTTAAAGTTTAATCTATATAACTAAGAAACTGGTGTTAACATGTTTTATTAAAAAAAGTTAAAATATTCTGATTCCTTGTGGCAGTTTGACGCACTCACAATAGAAGTAATCGCTTCAGGTTAACACACACACACATATATATATATATATATATATATATATATATATATATATATATATATATATATATACAATTGTAGATCTACTTATGATATCTTCACTGTCTTTCCGATCAATACACTTAATATTTGAATCTTAAGACACTTGATAAATGCCCATACAAGCATGCACACTAGCTTTAAATATAACAAACTTTTTAAATGGAAAGTTACGAACATTCATTTAAAATATGCTTTCATCAATTCGAATCATGTAAACGGTATTACTATTTTCATGCATGTCAATTATATTAATCTAAAAATGAAGTAGCTTACTGACAAAAAATATTTCTTCCCTCAGAATGTATGTGATTGGCAAATTCCAAGCACCTAAATGTCTTTATTTTAAGCCATCAATAATTTCAAAGACAAATTGTCCCTTGTGGAAGTTAATTATAGCCTTAATAGCTTAATAAGTTAATTGGAACTGAGATTGAAATCCCTTATTTGTATGCTGCTTGCGCAGTTTCATGAGCTATGGGAAAAAGAGCTCTTGAGAATGATGTTGGTCAGGAAATTATTCCTTTAGCTGACACATTTATTGGTCAGTCTTTTGATGAGGTCACCTTTACTCCTAGTATTGATCATTCAATAGGTATTGATCACAGTGATCCTATTTTTACTGTTCATTCTCCTTATTCTAATCAGGGTGAGAAAAGGCAATCACTCGTTGTCGAACAGGAACAAGATCATGAGATCTCCTGTTTGTTTCAGAGGGCTATTAGTGAAACTGAAGCCACACAAGTCCCAGATTGTAACTTTGTGAAAAAATGGGGTCCTTATGCGAAAATGGAGACCACCTGAGGTACCGGCTGGTGACGAGTGGTCAGTGAGCTATCAAATTCCGAGGTCATATCGACAGGAACTTCTTAGTCGAGCCCATGAAACTGTCTTGGCTAGTCATGTATGAGTCAGTAAGATGTATCACAAGATCTTGAATCGATTTTATTGGCCGAAACTTAAAAGTGATATTTATAAATATTATAGATCTTGTCACACTTGTCAAATGGTAGAAAAACCCAATCAGAGAACAGCTAAGGCTCTTCTGCAACCTATTCCTGCATTTGACAAATAATGTGTACGTCTACAAGATTTCCAGAGGCAATTACTTTCAGAAATATTAAAACTAAAACCATTGTAAAAGCTTTTGGAATTTGTTTTTACACTTGTTGGCCCTCCCAAATCGGTCCGGTCTGATCAAGGGTCAAATTTTATGTCTGGAATTTTCCAACAAGTTATGCATGAATTAGGCATCCAACAGTCTAAATCTTCTGCCCATCACTATGGACGTCAAGGGGCTTTCATAACATTTCATCAAACGTTAAGAATATGATTAGGGTCATATTGCTGTGATACAGGAAAGGACTGGGATGAGGGTGTCCATTACATGTTGTTTGCTGTTAGGGAATCAGTTCAAGAATCATTGGGTTTTAGTCTGTTTTAACTGGATTTTGGACATTCTGTGCATGGACCATTAAAATTATTGAAAGAGAAACTTCTTTCAAATAAGGATTCAAAGATTAATCTTCTTGACTATTTCTCTGATTTGAAATATGTTGTCAAACGCTTGTGAAGTAGCAATAAATATTCTTCACTGTACTCAGTGCAAAATGAAAATAAGATATGACAGAAATACATAGGAAAGGAGTTTTCAGTTCATTTTAAATTTTATGGTCCTTATACAGTTGAAAAGAAAGTAAATGATTTAAATTATATCGTTAACACTCCTGGGAGGCGGAAACAGAAACAACATTGTCACATAAATATGTTAAAGGAGTGTAATGACAGAGATAGCACAGTTAATTATTCAATCAAGTTAGTTGTACCTGTCCCAGACAGCGAGGACGTAAACGATGAAATAGAATCTGACAGTAGTGACTCTGGTTTAATCAAACTTCAGAATTCAGAAATATTAAACAATCTGGACCAGAATCTTTCACATCTACAACAACAGGAAAGAAAGGAACTAAAACAGCTATTACATGAATATGAGCACTTGTTTCCTGGTGTTCCAACACGAACAAATACAATCTATCATGAAATTGATACTGTAGATTCTACTCATGTGAAACGACATCCTTACAGGATGAATCCTCTCAAACAGCAATATTTGAAAAAGAAATTCAATATTTACTGGAGAATGATTTTATAGAAACAAGTAAAAGTAACTGAAGTTCACCATGTATTCTTGTGCCTAAGCCAGATAAGACATTCCGCATGTGTACTGACTATAGAAGAGTCAACAGTGTCACCAAAAGGATTAATTTCCAATGCGAAGAATAGATGATTGCATTGACAAAATTGGAAATGCGAAATATGTCACATAGTTTGACCTTTTAAAAGGATTCTGACAAATTTCTCTCACAGAAAGAGCAATATATATATATATATATATATATATATATATATATATATATATGTGTGTGTGTGTGTGTGTGTGTGTGTGTGTGTGATTTAATAGCTTTCTTTATCTGATAAATCTGTTTAATATGTTTTCAATTTTTCTTTTATTTTTCTTCATAATCTTCATTTTTAAAATAAGAGTGATAGCCATGATTCTGGTAAATGAAAACTAATGTGGGTTCTTCAGAACGAATCTATAATCATGTGTAAAATCCTTTTCATCAGTAATGTCCGGTTTATATTAAAACGGCCCAAAAATCAGAGAAAATGCGAAAGTGTTTATACAACAATAATATCTCCCGAAGAAACTACAAATATCAGTAATTCGGCATTCTCTTTATCATTGAAGTTGCAGAGGCGACAGGGATAAATGCTGAGTAAATTCCCCCTTCAAGTGAAAGAAGATCGATTTTTGATTGGTCTTTAAATAAGATGATATAAATTATAAAATTATAGATAAGCGACAAGGTAGGATAGGTTAATACAGCTGATCTCAAAACAATAGAAGAGTTACAAACAGAAAAGTATATATACCCCAGAAGATGACAGACACACACAGGTGCACAGAGACAGAAACACAGAGGCATACATGCAAATAGATAGATAGATAGATAGATAGATAAATTCATAGATAAATGGATGGAAGATAGATACAAAAATATATAAATGGTGGTGTATCCATTTTTCAAATAATCATTAAAAATTTGCTTAACTTTAAAAGTAATATGTTTTCACACTTTTTAAGCCAGTAGTGGAAATGACTGAAATATATAACACACTGCCAGTGGACTCCACCAACGCTGGACGATCACGTGACTATGTCAGTGCAAAAGACAAAACTAGCGTTAGAAGTCGTGCACCGGCAATGGACCAAGGCAGGAAGAAAAGATAATAGTTAAGAGAGAGTAACTATACTAGATTATCTTAATTATATACCCAAGAAGAGGTAATAATAGGTGTCATTTGAGTGATTGGGCTTTGAATTAGATGACAGGATGTTTATTTAGCAGATTAATCTTTAAAGAATAGCGGGAAACAAAAACATATAGGCTCTGGTACATTGCATATCGGTGGGTTCTAAAGCTTCGTGTGCTGAAATGATAGCATATCAGAACCACTACTATAAAAGACCACGGGAAGAATACTGTTAAGTAGTACTGATGAACAGAAAAGAGCTGAATTCTCCAAAAGTTAACAAATAAAACAAATATCAGGAAGATATAGGGAGAAGAAATATAGACACAACATACGATGAAACAGTTAGTATGAACCAGGGATATCTCTACACTCAGGTAGCCACTACCTGGAAATATCCGAAGAACGCATCAATTTGCTTTTAATAAACGTTTTATTTTCTTAATTTAGCTGTTTCTTCAATTCTTCTGTTTGAGGATTTTGTTCTGTGAAATATTTTTAAAAATTTTAAATTAACTCCAACAGCACGCCTTGTAGCAACATCTGTGATTATTACTACATAATTACACATTATATCAGACAAAGAAGTTAACCGTGTTAGTTTAATTGTTTTCACTGCGTACATTTATTAAAATATTATGTATCTGCAAAATGAGTCATGGTCTTCTCTATTCTGTATAGTAACCAGAAGATGCACGTCGAATGAAGATATGTTAATTCTGTATTTTTCATCACTTAATGGAAAACATTATTTTTCTATGGAATGCAGGGAATTTGGTTTTCTGCATGCTCTCATTTCTTGTAAAGTCTGCGACAATCATTCGATGATAATTTACGTAATTCCTGCTTGATCAAAGTGGAAGGACTGCAAGCATATATATATATATATATATATCCTTCTTACCTTATTGCTAATAAACGTGTTATTTTACAAAAGGGTAATTTACTTGTAACTGAGATTCTAAACGACGATTCATTCTTTCATTATTCATATATCACTTCCATGGATTGTTTATTCAAAGGATGCAAAATATATGAGTGTATCCACTCTTAAAGAAAGCCTACGCTTGAATTGTGTTGTACTTCCATGGTCCGGATGCATAGCTTTATCTATGGTGTGAAGGTGCAACTGGTGCATATTATCTCTGTTCAATGTATTTGGCTGTTTGTCAGCCTATTTGTCTATCTAGTTTGTGAATCTGTCGATCTACAAGTATGTGGGAAAGTGAATTAGAAAGTTTCAAGATGATCGAACCAACAATTTAGTTTGTTAGTCTGAAGATTATAGACAGTGATAGGTAAATGAAATGATGCAGTAAGTAGATTTATTTGTGTATGACATGAGAGAAAATAGATTGACTTATTTCTTAATAATGAAAACAAATGAGAATAAAACATGTTGTAATAAGACTTCCTCAGATTACCTCAGATCAGCTATTAAAATGGCTCATATAAATTAAATTCCAAATTAAAAAGGTATAGTAAGAGTACTTAAACCAATTTGAAAAGTTGCTACAAAACCATATTAGGACCTTTTACATATTCAATTAGTTTACAGCGCAGATTCTAAGACGTTCGACATGATCTCTGTTTAAAATAAAACTTTCACAGGGCTTTCTGGTCTTTTTATAGGGCCTTCTGATCTTTTCTAATTATAATTGTCCTACTGTAAAGTATATTTTATATCATTTGTATTAAAAGTTTTGATAGCGGTGTAACGTTGGCTGTTAAATTTCCTTGGTGACATTTGTCGTATACGATGCTTAGTACATACTACATTATGATGAATATGACTTTGAAATCTTGCACGGCCATAGAAAAGTATCTTCCTTCTTCCAATCGGCAATGCTATTGGGCTTTCTTGAAAAGGTTGAACTCGCGTCTCCATCTCAATCAGTCGCACAATGGCATAAAATCTACTTAGCTTAATTATTTGGTCTTTTCAACTTAGTCCATACTTTTCTGACATAAACGTCATCCAAATTATGAAAGAAAAAAGTATATTAAGAGTGAACGTACTTTCCTCGACAATAGGGTTCTAAATTTACATACGTTCACGAAGAACAAGCATTATCATAATGTCTAACAAGTATTTTTACGCCATCTCAAATTCACACGCTTGTTTTCATACATCGACTAATGTGAAACACTATCACTTTATACCCGCAGTCTCCCCACTTCCATGCCCCCCCCCCCCCCCTACCCCACTGAGCATGGCGCAGAGGTAATAAACAAAACTTTTTACATATATTATGTATCTTACTGTTATAAATGCATTTTTAAAGTCCTGTATAAATGATTAAAATATGGTACTGCAATTAATTTCAGTACAATTGACCTTTTGACCCCTGCCAGCGACGACAGGAAAAGAGCCAACAACAATACCCTTGATGCACATTCTTGTTACTTTGCTGCAAGCAACCTATAAACTTTACTGAACATCCATGTAGCAGTTTAGGAAGAGACAGGCAGATGGATGGAATACTGTGGGTATCACATCCAGACATAAAGCACGGAGACAAATACTAACATTTTAACTAGTTAATATATCTGTTAGCTACATTTTCAGTTATCTAATTTCGATTTTACTTTAACTTGAATATATTGACACTTTAAAAGATAACCTATTGTGTAATTTTTTCATAAACCGCGTTATTATGAAATTCATGTTTATTATCATCGTCTTTCGCCATCCATCTGATGCCTTAAAAGTACATGAACTAAAGCTATTTCCGATAGGTGCACAGCTTGTTACAATTTGCCCATCAGGGTCTTACACAAAGGAAATCTGCGGAAACAAACTGGGGTGTATCAATAAATAATGTACCATATCTGTAAAATTTGATGATGTAAAATGCTGGCAATCAAACTCATGTAAGAGTTCAACAATTTAATGCTGCCGATAATATTGGCTTACAATTCCCGATAATCAAAAAGCAGCAACGCTTGAAAACAAAATTGCATATTACTCCAGTAATGAACGATATTGTAACCACACAATTAATTTCAATCGTCTGAGATCTCGTCAATATAGTGGTGCACGCCAAATTTGGTTGAAATCAGACAATCCTCGGTAAGAAACATAGCTTAGGAGGACAAACAATCAGGGGTCACAATTTCTCTAAATGCCGGCGTGGAAACATGTAAATCGAATCAGTCCAGATTTCATCAATATAAATTTGCATATGCCAATGTAAGTGAAATCCAACACTTCTTGCTATAGTTGTGTTACAAAACCAAAGCCAAGCAGAATCGGTTATCAGAGACCATAGCTCACGTGAACAAAAATTCTGAATATCAAACTCATTCATGGCTTCATCAGTATAAAATTGCATTCTAAATTTGATTAAAATTCAATAATGTTTATGTAAAGTTATGCTGGGTAAATCTGGATTAGGAGGAGGGGTAAGCAGGCACATACATTCCGTTTTGCAGCACTTTTTGAACGAAGCAAAAAAAACAAACAAATGGAACAAAGAATGGAGCAAATATTACAATTCTGATTAATTTTTCCAAATTTATAAAAAATTTATATTAAAGAATTTTGTAATCTATATCAAGAATTTCAAAAATATATATTGAAGAATTTCATAAATCTATCTTAAGAATTTTTAAATCTTTATTAAATAATTTTAAAAATCTAATCTTAAGGAATTTTAAAAATCTATATTAAGCGTCTTATATATGAACCCAAACTACGTCATTACTATATATCAGGGTGCGACGCTTTTCAATATGAATCAAGACATTGGAAATATGATTGTTTATAATATGGTACGTTACAATGCCATTATTCTGCATTATGTAACATGATAATATAGGTAATGAGCTTTAAAAAAGTTATTAGTACGCAGAGATGCAAAGTGTAACTCATGAATGGCTTTAGGCTAGAAAGAAGATTAAAGACTAAATGTTAGAAAAGAAGACAGGCAGATAGAAGTTCTAAAGAACTGTAACAGAGCGGAACCAATAAAAAAAAATATTAAAACAATTTGAAACAGTAACATAAATAATCAAAGAAGTTATATCACCGGCAGCAGTACATATGCCAGCTGAAGAAGTATACGTGTCAAATCGTGCGCGCAGGCCACACGTTTCTACAAGGATGTAACCCATACCAAAACGTGCGAGCAGGCATGTTCCTTCGCTGAGTGTTTCTAAGCATTCGTTAGAAGATCCAGAAGCAATCCTAATCGCAGAAAAAGCGGAAATATAAATTGTGTTGGGGGAAGATTATGATCCGGCACCGTCTTATACAGTAGCCTATCTGACAGAAATATTGAGCAAGAAAACTAACATATTATTCTGGAATACCTGAGGAAAACAACTATGCAGTTAATATATTAAATGATATCTATATCTCTAGTTTGTTTGCAAGAATTCCCACAGGTAATGTGTTAACAAAATTAACACAAAAAGCGGTGATAGCAAAGATACCTAAACACTTGCATAGGAAAAAGGTAATTCATCACCACAAATTATTCAGAAATTTTTAAAAAGAAAATAACATATTACTCTAGAATACCTGAGGAAAAGAACTAGGCAGCTAATAAATTAAATGATATTTATATCTCTAGTTTGTTTGCATGAATTCCCACAGGTAGTGTGTTAACAAAATTAACACAAAAAGCAGTGATAAAAAGAAGCCTAAATACGTGCATAGGAAAAAGGTAAATCAACGAAAACAGCAGAAGGACTGAGAATATGTTTCCGATGATGATATTCCAGTTAAGCTTAAATCCTGCAAGATGATTCCCGATTCACATTTTGGAAAAGTATATGTTAATCCAGAAAAACTGGCCACACTAAAACTATAGGCATATAACAATACTCGTAAGTGTATTCTGAGAAAGAAAGTTGACTATGATTTTATCGATCTGATAACAAAAATACGGAGTAGGAAAACAGGAAAAAGAATTATATTGACAGAACTTTAAAGATCGTCAAACAATTACATGACTTATTTTGATTGTCCAAAAAAATAAATAAATAAATAAATAAAACACACACACACACACACACACACACACACACACACAGACACACACACAATTAAAGGCGTCAAAAATGGAGGCAATATACGATATTAAAAAGACCCAGATAAATTAGTCCTGAGATTGCAAATATTATGTGGTAGCAAAAGATATGGGTATTAAAGCAAATATATTGATAAAGAGATTGTTGTAATTTTAAATAAACGGTATATTGATAATGCAATAAAAAAAAAAAAAAATGTTTATGACAACTAGCTGTGATATTATACAATTATATTTTTTAACAAAAGTATTTGAGACAACCATGTTTTTTATACAAAGCATGCGACAAATGGTAGATCAGAAATTTCACAATAGTGTTTGTTACTCCATTAATGCTTGATCTAAGCAAGCATGATAATGTTGCTCGTGTTGTTGCTGAGGTGTGGTACAGCTGATTAAACGTGACACCAGCAAATCATAACTTCGGATATTATGATGGAGCCAAATGGGTAAATGTTGTGGTAGTAGTTTCGCCATATTTACACCTGCTTGTTGATGCCATGAAGGACGACAAACATATTCAAGAGATAATATATACGTCTTGATAATGGTGTTGATTTTGGTTGTGATGACGCAATGTCATTGGTTAATAATGATTGAAGTTTTTCTTAGGTCAGCGCAGTCTAATTTTAGATGACTAGATTCAAAACGCTTCAACCATACTAAATGTAGTATCTTTTTCAAATGAGTGTAACCTATCATCAGCCACAAACATGTTTCGGTTCCGGATACTAATACCGGTGCTGTTTGCAATATAGAGTTTAAACAGGTAACATATTGGTACCAGCTGCGGCTAATACTGGAAACGATGATGCATTAACTTGAGGTAGGTTCAGCGCGGCATTTCATGCTGGTATAAAAACCGCAGTTTATAATTTGGGTTTTGCCAAACGGAGTTTACTGACAGCTGTCAACACAATAACAACGATGATACTTCCACTGAGCTCAACCTTTGGTTATTGAAAATATACAGATACAATAACTTCCATTGATATTGGATGGAGCAGAAAGAAATAATAAGGAGTGCAACTGCGCCTGCAGATGGATGTTCTAGGATCGATTATATATCACTGCGAATGCCCAAAGCCATCATATAATATTTCAAAGGATTTAGAGATCACACTAGCTTCTGATATTGAGAAAAAATTATATTTTGAGCAAAATAATATAATGCTGCTGTTTTGTCAAACACATGGAGAGTGACTTAGAATTACCAATGCATGATTTTGTGGCATTTCAAACCACTGGCAGGCATTGCATACACATGCAAAATAAGCAAAATAATATGATTTTTGATAATGCTGCTAATTGGGCAAATATTTGCAGGTATCAAGTCTGTTCAATACATTGAAAGAGCAGTAATATGTAATTTTACGCCGGAAAATGTAAATATTAGTCGAGCGTATATGATGTCACTAAAAAGTCAGCCTCCGATCCATTATGAATCTGCCTTCGAAAGTATATGACTGGCACAATTTACAATCTAGTTGAGGATTATTTAATTCTTTCATACCTTACAAATTTCAAACCATACCTTGCTCCATCAGCGCAAACGTTTGTAATTTAAAAACATGTATTCGTTAAGGACGAGTGCAATTACAAAGCCACGATATTTTTAAAGAGACGGAACAGCCTAATATACATCGTAAGATATATGGTTGTGACGCGCAGGTAAAAATAAAAGTCAGTACATATCTACTGCACTGCTATAACGGGTACAATTAATAATAATGTGTACATTACATATTCTTTTTAATGTTAGTCAAATTGCTGATATGCTAAATACCATCCAAATATGAATTAAAAAAAATTCTTGGGTAAAGACACTTCAGTTCATACTGTATTATTGTGGAATGCTTAGTATATAATAAAGAAAGATTTTTAAAAAAAATATAATCTCCTTATATTACATTTTTTATGATTTAGAGAATTTTGCCACAACCCTGCATCTTAATATGTACTGTAGGCTGCTCCGTCCACTAAATATAGCATGTCTTTATCATGCAGATGATTCTAATTTTCCAAATTACAAATATTTACCAGGACATAATTTTAGTTTCAAATTACATCTTTTTTGTGCCGCTCCTCTATATTTTCCTGTGATGTGACAATGATCTCTCATTCTATCATCGTTGAGTTTTTTTCTGACGCAGATAACAATGTGTTGCTGATTTTAATTTTTTTTTTATCATTCTCGCTTATAATTATTTTTGATGGTAGTTTAAAAACATACTTTATTTTAGTCAGTGTACTCTCTAAAGATCTCATGAAATGCCGTATTACATTTGGGCCTTGGTACATTTTAATATTCCCGAGAATTTTAATGTCCCTAAAAATTTACCCATCATACCCAAGAACAACATAGGAATACCAACATGGAACATGATTTTGTATTGTCGCCTTCTTTTACTGGTTTTTCAAGTTTTTCATTCAGCGTCTCAAAGTCGGCATATATAACACAAGGCACTGGATTCATATTTTGATTAGTTTTTAATTTCAATAGATTATGTTTTGTGTCTGGAAAAAGAAGTGTTTGTGTTTGCATCAGACTTGTTCTTGGTTTTGGTAATGGTTGGAATTTATCTTTCAAATGGTCCAATTCAGTTTGTTTCTTTTTTATCTCGTCTTTTATTTTTTGTCCCTCGGATTGTTTATGCAACGTTTATTTTTGATTTTTCAGTTGTTTTTTTTTAGTTTCTCGTCCATCTTTGTAAACTTGGCCAAACATTGTACTATCCTTTTCTTTACAGTAGCCTATTTCCTTGGATCTTTGTCTCATTGTTTGTTAAATCGTTTCATCGAAACGATTCCATTTTTTCTCAGTTTTGGCTGTGTCAATATTGCTATTATGTCCTCACTTGTCAACACCTCATTTAGTTATTTCCATTCCTTCTATATTATTACTATATACTATTTAAGCCTATATTACTATTATTAGATGTTTTGTTTCCTTAAGTACGTGTAAAGAAATATGGTATATAAGTGTAGTATATAGAGAAATGTGTGAAGTATGTAAGTCTAGTATCATGATAATTCCAAATAAATCAATTTGCCATCCGTGTTAGAGAAAATAATTACTTGATAAATTATATGCTACTGACGATTCGTTAGACAATGATAGCACCTACTGTTACGATAGACAAAATAGCATAAGAGATAATGATAACGGTTTAAATTGTGATAGTCACCATGGTTATACATTTTGAATGATTACATTGATTAGTTTAAAAAAATGTATTTTAAAAACCAAACGTCAATATATAACAGGCTATATCAGGTAAAAATGTATTCCGTAATTATAAAACTATTATAAATAGAACTATTTTGGACTATCAAACAAAAGAAAACATAATAAAACTGTTTTTAAGAGTAGTGCATTTGCATCAAACAAAAATTAAAATAAGAGAACAATAACATTTAATTATATGTAAAAAAATCTTTGAAATTTGTAATATAAAAACATTAATATACCTGAAATAAAAACAACAACGACTAAAGATTATTATGACTCTTTATGAAATAACAATAAACACCAAGTCTAAGATAATTTAATAATGCATGTTTGTGGATACAACATGTAGCATGCTTGTGTAATTGATCATTATCATATTCGATTTCAATTTCATTACCAAAATTCATTTTTGTTAACTCTTTCTGAATTAATAACATATTTAATATTTTTTATTTGATTCCTTTTATAATTACTTTTTTGTGTGGTCTTTATATGGTTCTTTATGTAACGATTTAATAGCATTCATAATATTGTTTTTCTGGGTGACAAACAAATAAACCTTGTATATACACAATATTCCATTATATTATATAACCATATAATATTATGGGTTTTGCTATTTTTGGAACAACTTAACCTCTTGAAGGCGTTGCTAAAAGTATTGATCTAGATGATTACGCAACTAGATCAGAATTTATTACTATTAAAAGCGAGATATATATATATATATATATATATATATATATATATATATATATATATATATATATATATATATATATATATATATATATATATATATACGCCAGAATGATATCCTAAAGGTTTCGACAATGTTTTAATTGCAAAATAATGGCATTATAATGTACAATATTTTGAACAATCATATTGGCAAACGTTTGATTTATATTTAAAAACGCCTCACACTGATATATAATATGATTTAGTTTGGGTTCATGTATAAGACGCTTAATATAGATTTGAAACATTCTTCAATATAGATTTTTTGATTCTTTAATATAGATTTGAAAACTTCTTAATATAGATTTTTAAAATTTTTTAATATAGATTTTAAAAATTAAATTCTTCAATATAGATTTTACAATTTCTTTGGAAAAATCTTTCAGAATTGCAATCGTTTTTTTTTCGCTTCTCGCAAAAAGATGCGCCCAAACTGATAAACTCACACTACTCGTGCAAAATTAGTAAAGTTATCTTCGGAAACCCACGTTAGTAGGACGGGTCCACGGGGACAATAACTCTTCAAACATGATATAGTGGAACGGTAGATTTTGTATATTATGTCAAGGCCTCATCAATATAAAGTTTCATGTAACATTTGCACGAAATCTACCAATCCATAGTAATGTTATGTTGCCGAAACCAACGTTAAGTGGACAAGTAACAGGAGCTAATGTCTCATCAATATGAAGCTACATGGCAAATCTGAATGTAATCCATCAATCCCAGGTAAAGTTATACGGCGAAAACTAAAGGTAGGTGGAGTGGCATTCAGGGGCTAATGTCTCATCAGAATGAAGCTGCATGGGAAATCTGGATGAAATCTACCAATCGGTAGTAAAGTCATGCTGTGGAAACGAAAGTTTGTAGGCTGGGCAATCCGGGGACGTAACGCCTCTCAATCATGACTTAGAAAACACAAAAATCGAACTCATTCGAGATGCCATCAATACAAAATTGCAAACAGGACAGCCGGACAGACGGACGAACCGTCAACATGATTATTATGGAGCTTCGTCGGTCGGGGGCCTAACAATTCCGTCTAAAGAAGCATCGCTGAATTTATCCATCTTTGCCTCATTTTTACCTTATGACCTATTGACTTTTAGGACTGACCACGTTCTCACTAACTTACGTAGCTCCTTTCTTCTTATTGCATGGTTACTAATTTGGCAGGTGGACGTACCGACATACAGAACAATCGCGAGAGAGAGAGAGAGAGAGAGAGAGAGAGAGAGAGAGAGAGAGAGAGAGAGAGAGAGAGAGAGAGAGAGAGCAGCCCCAATAACAACGATGTCTTACTGCATATGGTATATAAACTCCAGCTGATCTGACTGACTGATGGATAAACGCCATTAGTTACACTCGTGATCAAACCCATTCAAGGAATCCAACTGAATATTAAGGTATTCATTAAAAAAATAACTGAGGTGTTTAGGGACATTCATGAAAATATTTTCCTGTACATCCACAAAAACGCGAAACGATTAAAGCGTTGGGTCTACTCAAGAGAATCATAAGAGACAGATGATAACGTATATTATAGGTATCCTTTAAATGGAAAATACATGGTGGTGACATATGACAAATTAAAAAATAACACAACGCATAAAAACCCCATACCTAGTTAGCTACTTCTGGCAGTATGATGCGTGTATTAGCAATAGAAACAGGACGATGACTGTGTCAGCGAGTCAATATTTCCCGGGTGGATTTTACCCAAGTAAAATGTCCTTCGATTGATTTTTTCTCACCTGCGAGAAATTTATCATAGAGCACCATCACCAACCAACCAACCAACCACCCCACCCTCCAACCCCATCCAGCCTCAGAGTCATTTTTCACCTGTGGAAAATCTACACTATAGCCGTTTTTCTACGGGAATAAAAAGTAGTCTAGAGAGATGTTTACGTTATATGATAAACACAGGCGTGTCACGCAGTGTATTTTTTTTTCCCACCGAGTCGACTCCCCCCCCCCATTACCATAGAGTGTAATTTCCGCCCAAAATGCTGTGTTCTACAGTCATTATTTTCCAGGAGAAACTACTATATAGTATATCAAAAGTCGCTCTTGGATTATATTTTCATCCTAAACTACATACTTTATTGGAAGCTACGTATTGTACATGTACATGTTTTGCTTTACTATATTTTCCCACATACACTGTATAACACTATACTAGAAGTAGGTCTCTGGCACACCATTGAATATCTCTACACGCTTCCAAGCTATACCACAATTGTCATGGCCCAACCCAGGGGCTAATGTTGCAACACTGAAATTGTGTGTTTGTCTATTCGTGTCTAGGGTTGGAATCTTGATAGTTTTGCAATTTATGAGCCAAGCACAAGTCTCCTACTCCAAGGGAATGACCCAGGGCCTATCTTGGTTGCAAATGTGGGTGAAATCCATAAATCATCGATAAAGTTATGCTACAGAAACTAACGTTAGGAGGACGGGCAATCAGGGACTAATGTCTCGTAACATGAAGGTGCAAGTTCTCGTGTCCATTAAATGTATACATGGTTATAGGAATGGGCTCTTAACAGTTTCCAAATTATGACCCAGGGTCAAACTCCCTGCGTCAGAGGCATGACCCAGAGTCTACATTGGATACATGTCTGTTTTCGTCTCCTCGTATCTTCAAAACCGATATATAGGTATAAGGTGAGGATCTCAACAATTTCCATATTATGACACGTGAGCAAATTCTCTGTTATGGGATATGACCCAGGGTATGTACTAGATATATTTTTGATTTCGTCTCACCATGTCCTTCAAACATATATACAAAACAATAATTGACATTTAAAATAAATATAAAAAATAAAATAAAATGAATAAATAAATAAATAAATAAATAAATAAATAAATAAATATTCCACTGCCTTGCCCAACCCCCAAAGGTTATGTCAAAATGTTAAAACCATTGTGAAAATCTACAGACCATCCCAAATCATATAGCAAAGTTTCAATCCTGGAACAACATTACAAACAGACGGATCTTAAAAATAAAATGTTGCGTTTAAATACAAAAATAGGTTCATTTTCTCACATTTTATCACATTGTCTGCATACAGTAAAGGGATATGATTTCATAATAGAAAGCTCAAGTATGGCAACAATAACATCCATATTAATAGGAATCCCAGCTTTCCATGCCTTCTCCTCCTAATATTCATTTTCTTTTTTGATTTAAAGTCAGTATTTGTAGAACGTGTTCATGCTTTGGTGTAAACTTAGGGCTATAAACAAATTTCAGACTGTTTCTTATAAATAAATAAATAAATAAATAAATAAATAAATAAATAAATAAATAAATAAATAAATAAATAAATAAATACAATTATTTTTTAAATATCAATAATAAAACAATTGCAGCACAACAAACTGCAAGCACCACGTCTGATTTTGTACTGATGAAAATGAGCCGACTGTCCTAAATTCCATATCTGTGGACGTATATGATCTGGCAGAATGCAAAGTAATTGGAATCCGGGAAGTTCACAATTTAGATACCTTCAAAATGTAGCTAGACTGCCTATGTTAATATTACCTTGTATTTGAAATGTAACGAGACCCCTACGCTGTGCGGCATTGATTATTAAGCAAAATGTTTTTTTTTTGGTATTATTTTTTCCGGTGAACTAAATTATTTATATTCATTAAGGAAACAATCTAGTCCCTTTTTAATTTAAATTTATAAAATCATCTTACTGCGTGAGGTGTAGTTCTAAATGAATTTCAGTTTTCCTTTCGTTTTTGGTTACATTAATACATGTACTTCTTTATGTGTTTCGATATTGCGATGTAAATCATCTTTTTCTGAATATGCTTTGCTGCCAAATCTAATTACTAACTTGGTACTCTAATACGACACAATACATTGTTATCGAAACGGAGGTTTGGTTTGGTTATTAAAATTCAACAATAATCATGCAGCCACAAATAACTGAATATCCCTTGTGGTAATTTAATTTGCTTTTCAATGAGCCCCCATTTGTCCTCCTGTTCGTTATGACAAGAAGAATTTAAAAGGTATTATTGTGCTTTTACCGCCAGTTATTCATTCCAAATTTATAAAGAAAAAATGTATCATTCAGACTATAACATTCTTCAATTTCAGTATAACTCCAACGACATATTTTTATATGCAATGGTACCTTTGCATGAGTTGATTCGGCGAAACGAAAATGTTCAAGAGTTGTGATTGCATTTTAAAGTAAATATGTGGATTTGAACAAAAGAAAAAGTGAAGTTTAGTTTCGAAGAAGTCATTTTCGACTTCTGAAATGTAAACCTGTGAAGATTATTAATTTTACAAACGTACTTAAATGATAGAAAAGATACCCATTGGACCTAGGATCACAAACTGCGTAGCAGAAAAATGTGAACGAATTCCTTTTAATTAAAATGTTTAAATTCAGCATTAGTGACAAATCTGTTCTCTTAATTGATGCATAACTTTACAAATCGATTTTGCCGGCTGTCCAGAATGTATGTGTTTCTTCTCTGGAGAGGTACGGTTATCTCTCCACATGTTAATTTACGTGCATACAATATACAAGTATATTGTTATTATCAATCTGAACTTCTTGACACCCTGGCTTTGTCGTATTGTTAACCAACACTGATTAAAGCGGGATTTGGAAAGGTCAACTGAATGGCTTTTATAGGTGTGATAAATATTATATTATTGAAGGAACTATTGTCTCGTGGGGTATAGTGCCCGTCGTAGCAATAGTGCCCGCTGGAACAGTTGTAATGACCGCAATGACCGTTTCCAGGTATAGTATCGCAGAGTCGAAGGGTAAATGCGAACCGTCCTAAAATAAATCCATGTAGTTAGCCAATGGAATCTCGAGAAATTCTCATATGATGCACTAATTATGTTAAATGGCTGCCAAATGGCTTCAGTTAATTACTCTAGTTACATCCAAGGGCATCCGGCCCACTTCCAGAGACAGATAATGGGGGTGGGGGGAGGAAGAGAGAGAGAATGTATGTTCTGACAGCTCACCCTAAAAGTCACTAAAACACCATTTATCAATTAAAGGTGAATCCTATTTAAGTTTTTCCTTCTTTCTTTCCAATTCAAGTGAAATATGTAATCCTTGCAGTTAGGCATAACGGCCGAATAAACTAAAGTCTTAAATCTGACGTATTCTCTGCATGTCCATTTATTATATAGTAATACTCATTATCAAAGTTGTATTTATCTACCCCCATTGACAGCTCTCCCCCATCCTCCCCCCAAGGAAAAAATAGTTCGCATAATGCCATACTTCTAGTATAAGGTGCTCGAATAAAAAAGAACGATCAGTAAGGTAGAATGAAGAAAAAAAGATAAACAAATAATTTCACTTGTAGAATGTTATGATTGACAATTTGGTTAACCACAAATATTACTTGCTCATAAGTACGTATTGTTTCTTTTGATGATAGAGGCCTTTGCAATACATTTACATTCCAGCGGATTAAATCGGATACTTCCAAAAAACAACAGTTTAATACGTTTGTATATTACGATTTTATTGTAACGTATCGTACCGTTTCCGTACTGTTCTTGTCTTGTACCATATTGTATGCTAATTGTATGCTAAGACGTTTCAAGCACTGTATAACGTCATCTCTTTCTCTCTCTCTCTCTCTCTCTCTCTCTGCATAAACCGGATCACTCTCTGTAACTGTGCCGCTACCAATTTAAAGTTGATTAACTGTTTTAATTTAAATTGTGTTAAATGGAGAAATTTACGTGCGACATGTGTGGTTGTGACCGGAGGATGCTATGACTATTCCTAAGAGTCTCCCAATATAAGGTTAATAAGAGATCTGATTGGATCAGGGTTTTCAGCTAAATCCAATCAGATAGCGGAGCGGTAGATACGGTTTCAGCTAGCTAAATATGCCGATGATGTGGAACGAAGTGGATCGACAACAATTGGCTAGAGAAGACCCTCTGGACTGATGGGGAACGGTAATGTTAAAAATGTCTATAAGATTAACATGATGGGACTGTCTGGTCTCAAGGGGAAATATAATGTGCGTAATGTCCATAGGTTTAATGGGTTAGGGGGTAGGTCTGGCTTCAAGGAAAAACGTAATGTGAAAAACGTCCATAGAATTATCATTGTGGGACGGTCTGTGGTCAAGGGAATTTAACATGATCTTGGATACTGACCAACACTTACACCTCCTGTCCAACATATCGTCTTACTGACCTATATATCGTGTTACTGATCAGCACCCAACTGACCACTAAACAGTATTACTGACCAGCACCCACACCTACTAACCAACACCTTCTCAACTGACAACACCTGACTCTACTGACCAATACCCACATCTACTCACCATCACCCTCCTCTACTCACCAACATCCGCACCTACTGACCAGCATCCACCTACTGACTAACATTCTACTCTACTGACCAAACCAATGAATACTGACAAGCACTCCTATTTGAATTAAATATTGAGGGGCGCTATAGCCTTCTATAGACATTAAACAAGATAGAGAATAGAACAAACACACACTTAATGACATGCATTGGCTAACTTTTAAAATCCAACAGAGGCCTCGTTTGACAGTGTATAAACCTCTCTTTTTTTCACCAACAGCGCATTCTACAAATCAGTACAGTAGCAGAGCAATGTATGCTGTAGCAACCTTAAGTACACAAAAGCTTATCTTAACGATAAAGCCTGAGCTTGCTTGACAGTGTTGCAAACTCTGGTCTCTCTTTTTTCACTAACAGCGCATTACAGTAGGTATCAGTTCAGTGAACGTCTCAAATCAGGGGCGACAAACACGAAAATAGTATTACAAAGTAAAGAAGAAAACTGACATTGGATATTTTGCAACACACCTTCTGACAATGTTTATCGAAGCGACAATAGGTAGGTCAGTGAGCGTATTAAATCTAGGGTAAAACAAAATTACATTGGTGACAAAGCGAATGAAACAGGGCCCATGCATAATTGAAAGTAGCTACTTTGCAACAAACTTGAAAATGAAAATGACCTTTCACATCAGGGTTGGTTAATAATATAAAAACGTATGTTTGTTTGTAAAAGCGTGTGCTTGTCTGTCATTAGCTATGTTTTTGTTCTTCTCTCCATCCTGCTCAATGTCTATAGAGGGCTATAGTACCCCTCAATGTTTCATTTCCAAATGGGTGCCGGTGAGTAGATGTGGGTGCTGGTCTGTAGCACCGTTTGTTTGTCAGTAAGACTGTGTTTTGGTCAGTAGGTGTGGGTGCTTGCTTTTGCTTTTGACATGCTGCGTTAATATTGTACATGTCTCTTGTTGTGTAAACAATAATGACACCGCTTAGGCATTACTAACTGACCTTTTATGTAGCTAAAAGTAAAAGTCATTTAAAGTCAGTAAAAGTTACTAATGTATTTGCACTAAAAGACTTGATTTATTGTCACTAATTGCTACTACGTTGAGTTAAAAAGTGTTTTAATTAAAGTAGAGGTAGTTTTAGATAATATAAATATCAGTCAGTAAAAATGGTTGAGGATGTAAAGTTAGTTATCAACAGTGAAAACACTTTGTGTGAAATGAAATTCTGAATATACCAGATACGAATCATGCCCAAACTTAGGAAATGAAAATGGAATAGCTTTGGTTATCTTAAATGAAAAACATCTGTAATATATGAGTGTGTAAATAAATTAAAAATGTTTTCAATGTCGTCATACTTAAAATCGAACCTTATCGAGAAAAGCATGATTATATAAAAAACTTCATTAGTTGTACTTGTTTTGTATTGAAAGCTTTTCTCGCATAACACGTCATAGTATTCTAGTCATCACAATTTACACTGAAAGCTTTGCAACATATTCTAGTCATAAAGTTTTACATTGAAAGCTTTTCTCTCATAATAAACAACGTATTCATGTCATGAACCTTTGTACTGACAGCATGTCTCATATAGTAAATCAACGTATTATAATCATCTAGTTTACAAACAATGCTTTTCTCTCATAATAAGTTAACGTATGAAGTCACCGGCCTCTCTGCAGCATTCCTAAAATGACATAATATGAGCAAATAACATAAGATAACATAAGATAACATAACAAAAGATAGCAAAATAAGATAAGAAAACATGAGAAAATAGCATAAGATAACATAACACAAATAACATAAGATGACATAACATAAAATAACATAATAATGTAAGAAATATAACATAAAAAAGAAAAAAACTTTTGGTAATAAATGTATTACTTTCGTTTGTTTTTTTTTTTTGTTCTTGTTTTTTTGGGGGGAGGGGGATCCTAGAAATGTGTCCATCTGTTGATATTAAAAATACGCTTTTGGAAGGAATTTATATTGGCATTTACCTGGGTTCTGAAGCCACATAACTATTTACAATATGCAACCACATTTATAGGTATATGTAAATTTCTCGTTTTTTTGGAAGATGCTTACAGCTACTGTATTTTAATTCAATTCAGTGTCTTATCAGTAAGTTATACTTCTTGAAAATGAGATACAGAATACGCATGCTTTGCGTACAGGAGAAGCATAAGAGAACGAAGAGAGTTTTAAATTCCATATGGTCATCCTGGCTGAGGCTTTGTTGCACAATATAATGCATATATACATGCATACATAAATATTAGATTTACAATTAGAATAATAGTAGCTAATCGTCTGTCCTTTGACATGGAATTGACATATATATACATGTATCTTAAATGTATAGCTTGTAGAGAAATATTACTACTACGACTACTACTACTAGTAATAATAATAATAATAATAATAATAGCTGCAGTTCAGCCTAGATTATATTAAATGAAATTATGAAGTAAAATTTGTATAACCTGTCATCATTAAATTTAATTTCATATTTCAGAACTATATATATATATATATATATATATATATATATATATATATATATATATATATATATATATATATATATATATGTGTGTGTGTGTGTGTGTGTGTGTGTGTGTGCAATATTGTCAGTTATTGTGATGGTAACAGAGTATTTAACTTACTGAGAGACTCTAAATATGCATTAAAATGAACTGAAACGAGCAGTTTCCTGAACTTTAATAAACATTAATTTAAAGACTCATTCACTTCTAACTGTGTTGGAAGCACATAATCATGTGACTTTAGCTGTGCCTTTAAAAAAGTATACCATATTTCCTGCAAAAGTTTAAATGTTATTTTTGAAGATACGAAGGTATTCATCAACAGTCTCTTTGACCAGGTGTTCGTGACCTTTACATGGTCATAAAACAGCACCTGACCATTTCGCGACCTTTCTTGATCCTGAAAGGGCACTAAACCGTTTTGTAAGCTAGCATTTTTACTGGTCCCGAAACGGCAATGATGTGTTTCGTAAACGAGCAGTTTTTCGCTTACTTTATCAGGTCCCGAAAAAAGGGTTGTGCAGTTTTGTGACCGGAATTGATGTTCATTGCTGTTTAAAATCCATGCCGTTTCTACAATATTAATTTTAAATCGTTTCACGTGCCAAAAATTTGTTTTTCAATTAATCGGTCAATAATTGGTAATCGCCACGTGAATGGTTTTGACACCTCATGACATCAAGTCCATAATATAATTTTAAAAAACTATACATTATTGTATTTTGAACTGACTCCTGATGGTTTTGTTAGGATCAGTAAGAACAGTGAAATGAATAACTTGCCATATCTTTTTCTGGATATCATATCTGTCATATCTTTTTCTGGATACCATATCTGTCATATCTTTTTCTGTATATCATATCTGTCATATATGTTTTCTGGATATCCTATCTGTCAGAGAGGGAAAGCAGTGGTCTTCTTTTCACACATTCGGTCTGTCGCTGATATTAGACGTTTAACAGTTCACTCGTCGTGGATTGAAACGCAAACAGCTTTCTTCTCTGAGTCTTTATATTATCAAATTGTATTACGCTGTAATAATTGAATAGACACGAGGATTATAAGATCATATAATTTTCAAAGTTTCATGAATTTCCAATCCCAGAATTGCTGTTGATATCAAAATGTTTTTTTTTTTTGAACCAGTAAAAATCAGGAATTTTATTCGAAATGAAATATTATAAAGTAAGTTTGAGATGTTGGCACATTTATCATGCAGATAATACGAAGGAGTTTTTTCTCCAATATATAAAGGTCGTGAATCTGGTGCGATATTTATGTTCAGACTTAGTTTATGATGTATGTATACGTCATTTAATGAAAAAATGAAACGCAACAATGCCACTCGCGCATGTTTATTTAAAAAGGCTATTCTACTCAAACCCGAATTGCTGAAAGTAAAGTGGTTGCAGTTATTGCCTTAGTCAGGAGCCTAGGTGATATACTGATCGATAGTATCCTGACCCATCAATGTCAACCCGGCAATCTGAGGTAATATTCAAACCCCGCCTGGCATAAAACTTCCACCTCAGGGAGAGGGCAAGATCCAATTTCCCAAATATGAGATGTCCAAACGAATCTGCCCCCTTGACATAACTGATCTTATGTGGGCTGGACAAAAGCCATCGGTAACAAAAGTCGATTGGGTCCCTCTGGCGTGCAATCTCGAGTTGATCCAGCCGTTTCCGCTGCTGCAAAGTATGTAAGACTTAAGACCCGGGAAAATTTTTATGACTCTAGGTCTTAAAATATATAAAAGAAAGAAAGTTAAACCAATAAAATCAAGTAAAATCAACAAGCAATTTATTTCCAGACAATTAAAGTGAAAATTCAAACGACACTTACAATTTGTGAGTTCAAATCCAAATAATCCTAAATTTCCTAATCACAATTCAAAAGTAATAGAATGTTTCGATTGAATTCCAATAGCCTTGAATGTCCTCGTGTACAAAGATGTATCCAGGATGTATTTGAATGAGTTCACATCAGTCGCAAAATCATGTATTAATCCAAAAGGCAATGAACACTTTAGTACACACACACAAGCGTACCTGACCCAAAAATGTTGTAAAGCCAATATCAATGCCAAATGTTCCTTCTCAATTGTGGAATATTTTTTAAGGTGCTTCTTTAGTTTTTTCAGACAAATAGCACACAAGATGATCCACACCATTTTTGTCTTCTTGAATCAATACTCCACAAACCACTACATCACTTGTATCAACGGTCATTGTAAATAATTGGCTGAAATTTGGTGTAGAAAGAACTGGTGCATTTTTAAGCATGACCTTTAATTTATCAAAGGATTCCTGAAACTTGGATTTCTTACTCAACAAATTTGTCAAATGTTCGGCAATTATGGACAATTTTGAACAAAATTTCCGATAATATCCAGCCATACCTAAAAAACGCATCAGTCGCTTTTACAAACATGCACAGGGAATTCAGAGATAGCCTCGACTTTAGCTTCTACAGGTTTAACTTGACCCTTTGTCCCACAATATGTCCTAAAAATGTGACACAAGCATGGTAAAACTCACTTTTGCTTAAATTGCTGGTCAGATTTGCATCACTGAGTCGATCGAAGAATTTCCAAATGGTTTCCAAGTGATTTTCCCAAGTGTCGCTGTAGATGATGACGTCATCGATGTACGCGTCACATTTATCTAGACCAGATGTTATCATATTCATAAGACGCTGGAAAGTTGCCGGAGAATTTGTCATACCAGAAAGGCATCACTTTATGTTGAGAAAGCTGGAGTTACAAATGCTGAAATTTCGTTTGCTCGTTCCGTGAGTGGAACTTGTCAGAAACATTTTAAAAGGTCAAACTTGGTGACATATTTTGCATTTGCAATGTTATCAATGTTATCATTCTTGGCATTGGAAATGAATCCGTTTGGGTGACACTGTTTTCTTTTCTATAGTCAATACACATGCGAAATGTTGTAATAATAATACATGGTGAACTCCAGTTACTTTTACTTGGTTCTATAAGTAAATATTGAATTTCTTTTTTCAAATATTGCTGTTTGAGAGGATTCATCCTGTAAGGATGCTGTTTCACAGGTGCAGAATCAATAGTGTCAACATCATGATAGATTGTATTTGTTCGTACAGGAACACCAGGAAACAAGTGCACATACTCATGTAATATCTGTTTTAGATCACTCCTTTCCTATTGTTGTAGATGTGACAATTTCTGGTCCAGATTGTTTAATATTTCTGAATTCCGAAGTTTGGTTAAACCAGAGTCACTACAGCCAGATTGTATTCCATCGTTTACATCCTCACTGTGTGGGATAGGTACAACCAAATTGATTGAATAATTAATTGGGCTATTTCTGTCAAAATACTCCGTTAACATATTTATGTTAAAAAGTTATTTCTGTTTCCGCCTCCCAGGAGTATTAATGATATAATGTAAGTCATTTACTTTCTTTGCAACTGTAGAAGGACCATACAATTTAGCCCCAAGGAAATTTTGAGATATGGGGAAGAGTGCCAAAACTTTAACGCCAGGCTAAAAACTCCTTTCCTGTGTATTTCTGTCATACCTTAATTTAATTTTTGACTGAGTAGAGAGAAGATTAGTACTTGCTACTTCACAAGCCGTTGACAACTTATATTTGAAATCAGAGACATGGTCAAGAAGATTAATCTCTGAAGCTTTATTTGAAAGAAGTTTATCATTCAATAACTTCAAGGGTCCATGGACAGGATGTCCAAAACCCAATTCAAAAAGACTGAAACCCAATGATTCTTGAACTTTTAGAACATGAATTTTAGAACAAGAATGAAATTGTTATATATATATATATAAGCGTACCTGATCCATGCCACAACATAATATGAATAATACTAATGGACAAACACTAGCCTACCTAACCCATGTCACAACACACAACAGGACATGTAGCGAAATACTATGTAAACGACTGGACAAAAGTTAAGTATGTATTTTCAAATAACCATACAATTTACAATCATAGACAAACGTTAAGTATATCAACATCATACATAAGAAAATACTCATGATCAAACCTATATCTCTCACTATGGACCTATCTTTGATGCAAGCTCCTTTGTGAAGAAAATCATATAAGCCGCCCCATTTTCTTGACCTACATGTGCATAAAACATGTGTTACTCATTCAGCACTTAAAGAATCAGTTGCTACTTTTAGTATTGAGTGTTTCTAAGTCAAGTCTGTACAATTTCAGTAAATGCATAAATAGAACATTGTCTCTAAAAATAAAAATAAATTCAGGTACAAAAAGGATAAGCTCCCAATGTATATTTTTTACTATAATTTTATTTTTCATTATTAACCAATAATCATGGCCCTCTAAATTCGTATATACTCTATTTTATGTTCACCCATTTCTAGACTGGTTCACATTTTTCCGTATAATTAGTGCCTTGAGTCCTGTAACAATGTGTTATTAACTGCTATCAATGTCGCTGAAGCGCCTAAGGCTCAATGGTCTTATCATAGAAAGAGGCCAAAATATTCGTTTTTTCTTTACCGTGCTAGAGTTATGTCCCTTATACCAAATCATCATAAATTGGAATAATTATATCAGCACCACAGAAATTTTGACACATTATCACTGACATGCTTTCATTTTCACTAAAGGTGATTATGTATAAGCGATAACCGTGGTTATTGGTATCTGAAATCATATCAGTTGTTCATAAAACAATTGTGCGGCTATCAATATTAATTTTTGTAACAGTTCATTCATTCTTTGGTGGATCTAACGATTTAACGAGATGGCCTGTTGGAAAACACAATTATTGTAATGAGAAGATTAGTGTTATTGACACCTGCCCCAATCTACTGTGCACCTAGCTAACCACGAATCTGTCGAGTTGTTTGAATCGTTCCTTAACTAAAACCTTACTTAACTAAAACGTTCATTATTAGTAATATCAATCAAACAAGCATGCAGTTCCAATAAGTAGTAAATAAAAAACGTCATAATTTGTCTCATCAAAGATAGACCATTTACATGTGCGTTTGAATAACAAACAACATGCATTTTTTCTTTTGCTTCTTCTCCATTTTATTATTAGCATTACTTTTATAATATTTATTATTATTATTATTATTAATATTATTATTGAATTACAAATTGCTTTTTGTATATTCTGTATTTCCTTTTTATCAAGTACTCAATCATTTTGCTGCATTTTTCTGCGTACTAGTGCAAATGAAGGTGCCGTCAAGTGGCAGGTACTTTAATTTGAACCATGATTCCCAATACATATTTGACAGTCAATGTGATCTTCATTTATGTCTTTCTCTCTTTTCAAGGTCGTCCATGTACATTATAATACCAACAGTCAAACTAATTTGCCTAATTTGTATTGCTATTTTCTTTACAATATGTTGACACTTCTATAGTATTCTGAATTAACTGATTTATGTAAGCATCCTTTTTGTAAATCATCATTTCATGTTACACATTAATAACACATTAATAGCAAACCCAATTAGTAACCAGACGTCAACTTTCGTCATTTAAACGGCAGATTAGCTATCTCAGCCAGTATTTATTATGCAGCAAAAATGATTGAATGTACTGTGTGGAAATAAAGTCTGCTTTGCCTAATAAAACCCAAATCCATCGCAGCATTGATATCCTCATGTTGCTTATTAATATATGAAATTAGTATCTTAAAAATGGGTGCCATCCTATGAAAAAAGAGAATTGAAAATGAGACTAATGCTTTCGATGCCGAAACTCATATTCCCAATTATTTATTTTAACATATTTTATTGTGTTGAGTGCCATACGGATTTTACCGTATATAAATATCCAGACCGAGATGAAAACGTTTTGTTTGCATTTAAAATCCATTGAAAATGCAAACAGATTCATTGAAGTGTAAGAAAGAAATAAACACCTCGTGTAGTCTGAAAAGTGTTAATACCGGGAAAGGTGGCGACACTTGTTACTTTTTCAATTCGATAATTTCTTTGCAATGACGATATCCCAAATGTCATCAATAAACCAATTTTTTTTATTAAGAGGATATTTAACTTAAATTGCAAAACCATGCCTTAAATTATTTCCCGATGAGATGTACCTGCACACGAGTTTTTGGTAATAATATTATTTTCTTAAAGTAAGCTCAATCTGTTCTTGTTTATAGGTAATTTTTATTTACTGTGCTGTCTAATTTTTCTATTTCACAACTGACTGTCGGTTAGATAGGGGTTTCAGTATTGTCATCTTTGGCACTAAAACAAAGTCATATAGATTTGCGTTACAAATGGATATGCCATGGTATACATAAAGTCATGGCAACTTAAGCGTTGCCAATATCCCTACAGTTCTGTCTGGTTTAATAAAAAAGTTATTAATGGAAAACAAAGCTGATTGATTTTACTCAGTTACAAGTCATGCATTACAAACCAGTGGATGATTCCCATGATAATTCAGATCCTATTGACATCTGGGGAGAAGGAAAGCAGGGTCGCCGATTTGATACCAGCCCCGGCCATCTCAGATCGACTTTCTCAGTGTGTCCTTTGCAAAGGCACACAAACCTATTTCTTCGGCATGATATAGCCAAAAATGTGTGAATAGGAATCTTGAATTTTTTGGATTAGTGTTACTTATTTAGGTCAAAGCTTTCTACACCCCTATGATTTTTTCCCATTAAGGATATTTGTACACGCGTGTGCAAGGGCGTCTCATCGTAACTTCGCGTGTTATGTGAGGATAAAGTCATGAGGGGTACCCCAAGCAAAACTGCTATTATAACACTACTTTGATTACGAAACCGTACGAGTGAAGCCTCATAAGTACAGTTTTCAGTACACTGGCAAACATTTACTCGACTTTCACTGTCTGTAAATCGGGGTCGTTAAGGTGACCGCTCGAGTGCACGCGACGCTTCAGCAAGACGATGTCCACACATTGGATCGTTCAGCCTAGTTTGTAACGGCAGAGTTGAATAAAACAGCGGTTGTCCAGGGCCAGCGCATCGGGTTAAATAATCAATAACTTCAAGTGGTAGCCGACGACCTTTAACTTTTTTATTCGTCTACGAGAACAAAAATCGCATAATTTTCCACCAACCGCCTTTTCAGAACCATCCGGATGCTGTTCCAATGGCCTCTAATACAGCCGCTTTTTGTAACCGCGGGACCAACAGTCGCTAACAACGCTGGAATGGCCGCAAGGAATGGAAATATTCCACCGTTTTTTTTGCATTTGTGTCACCTCTGGCTTTGATAGCTTTAATGTCACCGAGGTGATCTTTTGCTTAGCCGCATTAAGATGATCAAATTGTGTTTAGGTCAACCACACGTGGACAATTCCAATTAATATTGTCGAAGAAAGCCTCAATGTGACCCCGCAATCGTTTCGTATTGCGCTCTTTATTTTCGCAAGCTGCTTTGGGCTAAGGCCAAGTATTACTTCATGATAAGACATTATTTGAAAACGTGACAGGTTAAATTACCAGTCTGAGAAAACTTTATTAATTGTCCACTCATGCGTCAATAACCTCATTCGGACACCTACACCCTAAAACAACAGAGTCTTGTCAGTGACAATTACAGCAATGCATCTGTAACCGCCAATGATTGAGGGGGGGGGGGGGGAGAACGGCGGTGAGATCCTCGACACGTGTATGAAAGTACATGTCGATCATGGACTGCTTAAAACAACTCCAGGTGTTCCAATGAACAGTAATAAATCGGGTACAACGATGTGTGAATGTTTTGATGCCGGTCTATGAAGTTGTCCTCACACTGTTAAAATCCAAGGTCGTAATTCATATTGGTACCATTTATTACGGCTTCTACATCTGCATCCTCATTAACGTTGCTTGCTTTTGTAGGTCGCCTACGTACATACTGTATATGATCTGCGTGTTCGGGTGCTTCCTTGTAAAACATCATAGACGGGCCATCGGATCTTCCATAATCACAACTGTGGAATCGGTTAGACGTTGTAGAGCAGCTTCCTTGATGATTTTACTAACCAGGGCTAGCATTGTTGCTGTCGATGGAAGTGTAACTGTTTTTTGGTGCTGTTCGAGTCTCGAATTCATTGAACCGCTCGCGATCCCAAATTTTTCAACCGATCCGCAGCAACATTGTTCATGCTATCAACGACTCGCATTGCAGCTTGTTTAGCGATTGGTTCAGAGCGCGAAGACAAAGCTGCGGCCATCTTTGGGGATCCTGTAAACAATCCCTGGACAACATCACCGAGATCGGTTATGTAATATGTCATGTAACCGCTTTCCTGACTGCCGCTAATGGCATCACAGGCTAAATTGATCTGATTCGTTGGGGTAATCCTGACAATGTCTGGCGCGATATGGTATCCCATGCGTAAGATGATTTGCCCGCGGGAATGTCTTCGGGCCAACCGAGAATTGTTGTCAGTGATGACCGTCTAATGTCACCATATACTGTGGAGATTCGATCGAGATGGCAGAGTTGAGAGTGGGCTCGTGTTCACGTATACAACTTTTAGAGTCTTTGTTGGTCACCAACGAAATTCGCATTTCTTCATTGATCGACTCCATGTCATGCGCGTTCGTGGGAAGTTCAATATCATGCCAGGTGACGCCACCGTCCGGCGAAAATGCAAACGAATTATTCGCAAGAAGACCCCCGAACGGTTGTAATCGGATATTAGACCAACTGTAATAGACGCGCAATGACGCTAGTGTGATCTCGAGTGTGCTGGATTGCCCCACGGTGATTGGTGTAGAAAAAAGTAACGTGAAATCTGACTTCGTAGACGAGATCGTGATTATCGCGGTAACGCTCCGGGTTGTATTTACAACGACACGCTGCGTCGCAGCATTGCTTTCGCGAAGGATGGGAAGTGCATCAGAACTCATCATCGGTGTTATATACATCGATGTTTTCAATGAGTTCGTGTATTAACAAGCGAAACGTGGCCGAGCCCATGATGTTGTTGGCAGGCAATCGGTGGCAAATCGATGCGGCTTCATTGATAACTTCTGGTGCGTTGTTGCCCTCGCGAACTGACCTCACCAATGTTTGCATACGATCTACGAGTTCATTTATATGTTGCTGGTACACTGTCACGCATTTAACCCTTTTCCCTGATGGAGATCCTCCAATATGGAGAAATATTGTTCTTCTGCGTGAGGCACATCCTCCTTTAGAGGCTCCTCTTCGTCGATTTTTTTAGCTTCTTTGAATCTATCTAGAAAGAACTAAATCTGGTTTGGATTTTTTTCACCCATGTAAGATCTTTACTGCTCACTCTTTTATGTCCAACCCATTCCTTGTATACCCATGCGGGCCAGTGCTCTTTGATGTAAGCGTAGCCCGTATTCGTTCGTAGCTTATGCTCCAACATTGAGTCTTTCAATTCGTCAGCATAAGATATTTTAGTGTTTAGTTGTTTAAATCTTCGAACTTTTGATTTTAACTTTGATACGTACTTGGGTGGTTGTTCTTGTGCAACAAGCACAAGTGTCTCTCCAACTTTCTCTTGTAAGCCTTTTAATCTTGTTTTGTTTCTGCCAACTGTGCTGTCGCACGCCTGATCGGACTAGGTTGACTTTCTGTGGCAGTGGTGCTCGTGACTCTCTTGCTTGTTCCGCAGTTTCCGCGGTCTTGATTACACTTTCTTTTGTTGGTTTAATCATCGGTGCAAACATTTGTTTAAAGTCCTCCGTGAGATCTTTCCGTGCAGTCTATCGCGACTGTAACATGTCTTTGACACGTTTGCGGGCAACTGTAACATTACGGATCAGTTCCCGGTGTTCGCGGACAGCTTTACTGCATCGCTTCCCATACTCTGCAATGGTATCACTAGCAGGTATGACATATGTATTATACCAATTTAAATTGTCATTTGAGACGAATTGGTGTGAGACACGTTTGTGTCCAGATCCGCGAGATACTTAGATCCTGCGCGTCCCCTTAAGCCAATTGTGAGGAAACAATAAGGGCCCAGGTGACCCTCGCAAACATATTCCGAAATTCATCCCACGAGTGGTCGGTAGCACACCAAATCCGATGAATGTTTGCGAGATAATGCGCGTCAATGCCACGAAATATCATCAACATGTTGCAGTATTCCCGGATAACTTTAGGCACGTGTGCGTATCGTTGTGTTACATAGATCACGTCTGTTTTCGACCTCCGGAAAATATTCTCGTGGGGTTGTCTTGGTGTTCAAGCATTACATGGTCATACACGACAAGATTATTCGCACTCGGATCAAGGTCTTCAATGATAGGAGCTTCATGGATTGTGGAAAAGAATTAAATTGTGGACGATGACGACGTCATTGATGATGCAAGAGCTTCCGTAAAATCTTTGAGTACATCATAACAAGGTTGATCGTCCTCCGATGGCTCAATCACGTACAGGCGATCACACGTTAACCATCTCCTGATCAGATTTAACAACAGCTGGGGTTTTCTGGATCCAGCCGAGTCACCGATAAACGCCCGAACTGAGTTTGGAAACATGTCACCGTGCTTGGGTGGTCTGGGTTTTGCCTGCGCAGAAGTCGATGACGGTAAAAGCGGAGCTTTTTCGCTTTCGTGATACCATATTGAATGTCATTTGCTATATAACACAATCATGCCTTCATATTGTGTGCAATGGTGTATGTAAACTCGTACTGCAAATCCAACGCGGGTTCAAACACGTAATATGGTAGAGCTGCGATCGCAGAAACTTGTGTTTGATGTGGAGCAACGAAGTTAATGTTTGTCGGACCTTCCAGGTCCACCGGTGATGTCGCTGCTGTCTTAGCGAAGCTACCCGGGACACCGTGGAGTAAATATCTGGGTGAAAACTATATTCCTGTATACAATTACTGCGGGCCTGGAATACGGTTGTACATACGACTTGATTCTAACAACCAACGAAAGCCTGGAGAAGCACCTATAAATCGCGTACCAAGCATCAAGTGTTATCCGTGCGCGTCAACGTGCTGATATATATCTCATCCATGACTTTTAATCCTACACTCGGAGAAAGAATTGCCAGATGGATCATCAAATGAGGTACGAAGGCTAAGATTGCTCTTAGTGGTCATTAGGTTGTGGACAAAGTCCACGCTTTGGAGGTAGAGCTTATTGATATAATAAACAAACAAACATGGATAAGAAACTATCCGCAATATACTACAGTCCGCGCGGTTATTAAAAAGCCGAAGCTACCGCTAAAAAGTTGGCGAGCGCGGCAAAACTTAGCGCTGTGGCAAATTTATCTACCCGCGCCAAGACACATTTCCCGTGGGTGTTTTGATGTGAGAACCCCCAACGAAGTTCATCAGGTTGATATTTTGTTTCTTCGACCTGATCGAGTACGTTATCTGTTGTAGATGTCGCCAGCAGATACAAGGAAGAGGAGCCGCTGACGTCTAAAGATTCAGCAAGTGTCACAGATGCGCTTAAACGTATGTATACATTTTCACCCCTAACATGGACATGGCTGTTGCAAGTGGATCCGGGCAAAGAATTCCTTGAAGCCGTTGCTGCGTTGTTAACAAATATAAGGCGCAGATTCGTGTTGGACATGTTAACATACATCGCGACCAGGCTGTTCTGGAACGATTTAACCGTACACTTGTGGAACGATTATTCAGACATCAGAAATTGTTAATGAATCGTAAAGAATGATCTCGCGAGTGGGTAACACGACTTACATTAGATATAAAAGCTTTAAATAATGAAACCACACGCACGATTGATTAAAACCTGCTGAAGCAATACTGTCACCGTTACCTATAAAATGATTTCACAACCACCGCCGTTAAACCCACTCGGAAACAATTTCGTATGCACCGGTGAAGTTAGAAGATGGGCAACGTCTTGCTACTAACCCAGTACGTTCCATCGCTGTATTTACAATCTCGGAGCGGACTGATATTTCGTTGCAACCAACACGTTACCATTTGGCTCCTGCTGATGAACGAGCGGTAAAGCCTCTTAGTGGAGCATTTGTGCGAGAGAAATTGCAAGTCGTTCCCGCCAATATGGAACTACCAACAAGGATTATTTTGGGATCTGCGCGTGCCCGTACGCGTAAGTAGTGATTTCATCATGGAAAAGTCATCATTTGGTGCAAAACGGGCATAAACTTACTTTAGTGCAACGGTACACGCCCATCCGATGTTTCTTTGACCGGATAAGATTTGGTTTTTGTGCGAATTGTGCAGACATTCCACATACATATCGTACCGAAGATCCTTTTGCACAATCACGCTTGAAACTCCTTTTGCCTTTTTAATGTTTCTGAAGCTACCAACCACAATCGAGTAAATTTTGGGGTGCAGTCCCACGTATTCCTCGATACGTTTACCCGAACACTTATCCTTGAATTTCCCTACAACTTTCTTGTTGTGTTACTAAACAGTGGATGATCTTTCGGATACTAGCTGATGTCAAACTCATTTACCAGCAATGTCTCACAAATGTCTGCGTAGACATCGTTGGTAGTCACATGTGGTAACAACGAATCCGTATCCGTGAGGAGCATTTTAACCCCGTCGCCTTACCGCGGCTTTAACTTGTTGTAAAAGAGTTCATGCATCAGTAGTTTGGACAAATCTAATACAGATGCGCCCACGTATATAGGCTTTGTCAGCTTTAATTTCGAATATTTACTGTGGACTGCTACGAGTCCCACGTCACATATATTGCGTGACTCAAATGCCGGGTCAGCGATGAGCCATCGAGGCTTGTCCTCTTCTGGTTTCCTCAAATTCTCACTTGTTTTACCAACTACGGCATTATTCATGAGCTTGAAAAAGTCTTTCTCAAACTGTTTGGTTGCAGCGGTA
Organism: Margaritifera margaritifera; assembly: GCA_029931535.1. Lineage (NCBI taxonomy): Eukaryota > Metazoa > Mollusca > Bivalvia > Unionida > Margaritiferidae > Margaritifera > Margaritifera margaritifera. The sequence continues at coordinate 4,148,869 of JAQPZY010001579.1, read as the reverse complement.
CGCAGATCCGTATTAATTTGATTGTAGGTCGTGGAAAAACTGTAACACTCGGTGGACTTTGCAGATACGCATACCCAATCGCAGATATAACTGCAAATTACGCACACGTACTACGTAGTTACTCTTAGTTCTCAGGTTCGGAACAAGCTTGACGCATTCTGTAAAGTTGCGGCGGGTATCATTTATAATCCCACACTGATACGGGGACAACCAATCCTGCGGCAACGACAACGCTTACGGTGCTAGCGGATAATCGTTATGAGTTTCGTGAAGCTCATCCAGATACTCCAGTTAAACTGCATAACAGTACACGATATCACTGGTTTTGTAATACTCTCGTATGAATTTTTCCACGTCTATGTGCGCGGGATCAATCCATTGAAACCCATCAACAGGCATAGGCTGCATCATTGCCCAATCATACAAGTTATTAGATTTTTTTGTACATGATGTAACTGCTTGGGACAGCGGGGTCGCGTCCCCCCACAAGCGGATTGTTGGCTGTAGAGTAGCGATGACTCGCCAAGGAAATCCCGCCACGGATTCCACTTTCAATAAATAAGTGCTGATCTTTGTCAATGAGCAGTTCCAACTCAACCTTGGTTTATACAACAATGCGTCCCAGGCCATTCCCGGTGACGAAAGATAGTGCGCGGGGTAGAGCTTGTACTCGTGCATAGCAGTATTACGAAATGTCGCGAAGACATCCGCGAGCAGAAACACATCTGTTGTCCAAAACAGATCATGATAGTCGCCAAGGTTTTGACAGACGAACGACGACCCGACATTGTTTCCATGTGCAAAGTCGTTGGTGGAAATACCAATGAGTGGTAACTGAGGTTCAGCAATTTTGTCCCATCTACTCATGTATTCGTAGTGATACACTCCTTTGCGGGTGAGTAAACCGAATGTTCCATCGTCAGCACCACCGTATCGATGAGTAATTGTAAAACAATCAGTACCATTCGCTGCAAGGTTACTCAAGAGTTAGTCCAGGCTGGAATTGATATACTGCAGCGAGTCAATGAACAGCAGCTGACCCGGCCTGTAGTTTTTCATGTTGTTGGGGATTACGCTTATTGGCGCCGTTGATGCCGTTGCGACTTCTTACATGATTAGGTTACCATCATACCCACGCAGGTTATGAAGCTCAACATGGATTTTTGATTTTCTTGGATAAATTCGCAAGTGTAGATTGCATGCGCTGTGTGAGGCTCCTCTATACGTGCCAGTAATGTGACACTGATTGCGAACTTTGGCATCAGTACAAAAGGGACTATCACAGATCCAGCAATGAGTGGCCAGGGAAAACTCGCAAATGTCATCGTTGGTGATAATCATGTCCGCTGGCGAGGAGACATGTTGTCTAATGCATTTCGACGTAAGCTCGAGCTATTTCAGAAACACCTCAACCAGGTCCTGGCCACGTTACAACATTGGTGGCTCAGTCATTTCGTCGCATCTAACAATAGTATAGCAAAACCCGCATGGGATATGTTCCGCAACTTGGACTGTTTGTTAAAACCTCAGGACCGTCCACTGGAATGTTAAAGACATTTTAACTTCGCGTAAATTACATACGGGACTTTCATTTTTCGTTGTAGCGCAGTAAATTTTAGAATGTTTTTGCCAGGCTTTGGCATGATGGTGCACTGTGTTTTTTTGCTAATTCCACCACAGTAAAGTTATGCTCGTCAAACAGTTGTTGGGTACCATATACATGCATACAACGTCTGAATGGAACTTTCCTACTGGTCCACTTACTGTGTTGGTATACCATTCGTGGAAAATCTTTAATCCACACATAATGGTACCGCGACTCTGGACTGTACAACAATAACAAATCAATATTGTACCGTGCGCTTCTCACCGTGGATAGTTGAATCTGCTGCAGACTTTTATTCCAAACAAGCATATTAACCACAATGTCAGGGTTGAGTTGCTCAAACTTACTGATGTCAGTAACTTGTACAGGAAATTCAATGTTACCAACCTTAAGTTCGCCCATGTATTGTTTGTATTTTCTAGGTTGGTCTTTATTATCACTCGCGGAACGCAGCGCAGATAAGAGCCTATTCAAAACATCAATTGTCATCATTTTTCACATTGATTACTGCTGACCGCGGAATACACGCTGGCGTTTTAATATCACTTGACCCGCGGAAAGGCTATAACGGGGAAATATGCAGTTAAACTTCCACGCATATGTATGCATTTCATTCTGACTCTGCGTTGGTGTATTTTTCCAACATCTAAAGAATCTTTGCAAAAACGTTGTAGATTTTCTTTATTAATGGTCTCAGTGGCTTCGTGGTTCAGGATTACACGAGAACCACTATGAATCTACGGGCATGTGATTTAAACGCATCATCGTTGTCACGGTTAAGCGGCATAACCAAATGCGCATGAGGAGCAATCTCCATCTTAACCGCGTCTTTATTTGGCTCGTATTCAATTAGGATAATTGCCCGATCATCTTGGAAGTCTACACGACATTTATGTAACTCAAACTCGGGGACTTGCAGTCGTCGTGCTTTTGCGGCAGCCTCTGTGTTGATAACAGCTGTGAGCTGCGATAAGGCGGCGACGTTCTTGTACATCATAAATCACCTGTGCTATTTCAGACCACTAGGCCCATGTAGGAATTTTTATATGATACTGCGCTGCCATTTCACAAAGTTGCTTCACAGTCAACTGTGGCGCCTCTGGAGAAAGTCCTACGATTACAAGTATGTCAACTTATAGCATGCCGCTTGGTATTCGTATCCCAAACTCTCGCGCAAGTTGCCTTAGTTGAATCACGGTAGGCATGCTGATATATAAGGGAAATCATTGTCTAATTGCAAATAAATATTTTACATATTTTTATTTTATCAGGATCAGAAACTGCAATCGCTTCAATCCTGCTTGTTATTTCATTGACTTCTGTATCATTGAAGTAGTTGGGTTTTCCTACAACAATAGGTTCTATATTCCTTGCTTTGGCGAGATTTTGCCTGCGCGCGCGATAATACTCGCAAACTAATCCGTATGGTCGGCAAATCTGATTACGCGACTTTACCCCGATACCACATTTAGGGCATGGTTGAGGACCTAGATTAACACGTAACGCGAGCAAATGCGATTTACAATATTCGTAATTGCATGTTCTGCCGTATAGTTCACGTTTTCCAAGGCATACACATTTGCATTCATTTCGCCCCAATGCCATTTAACCTTGTATATATATGCGGAAAGTTTAGTCTTTAATTGAACTCCGGATCCGTATGTCTCTTATTGCCTGCATTATATACTTTAGTATAGAAGTAAACACTTCATAATTCAGAGGATAGTACCCAAATTGACGGCCATAAATTGTACGATACGTTTTTCCACCTAAGAAGGTGATTTTTAATCTCACATCAAGCTCTGCTAAATAAACAGGCTCATCTTCCGGATTCTGACCAAATAGATAAAGTCCCAACTGAGATCAGATATTTCCTTTAAGCTGATTTCGGGAATTGCCCCATAATCCGTTATGCAATTGTACACCAGCTAGTACACCACTCTTTTTGCCTTGATATCCAATAATCTCAAAAAGTTTTGTACCACCTATACATATAATTCATGCATGACTGAAAACTTCACTGGTGTGCATAGGTTGTGTGTGTAATAAATTTCCCATAATAATGGTCGGATTGTTCACCACGCGAGCGTTGATACAAATCATGATCGTGCACGTGTACGTAGACGGAGTTTATGCCGCAATATCAAAAACATGTAAGTAGTATGATAATAGCAGTTTTGTGTGGGGTACCCCTCCCGACTTTATCCTCACATCACACGTGAAGATACTTTGAGACACCCGTGAACACGCGTGTACAAAAATCCTCAGTGGAGGAAAAATCATGTGGGTGTAGAAGGCTTAGACCTAGATAAGTAACAATAATCCACAAAAATTCCAAAAAATCCTATTGTCACACTGCTACCTTATAATCAAAGCGGCCTATATGCTAATGGACAAAACTGCATTGCACCCAATCAGTTTTGATCACACAACTTTATTTTATCTTTGAATATATATAATTATGTATGCTTCATATCATCTGCAGCGACGATTCGTATGTTTTGTTTTCCGACACTTCAAATTTCTAATATCTCTCGTCGTCTAAAGGCCAAATGCTTTAAGTTCCCATTAGTTGACTGCCCTTGATGCTAAGAATGGCTACGCATTTGTTATTACAAAACATTCATATGAGTGTCTTTCGTACTTTTCCCCACTGTCTTGACAAGGGTGTCTACATTTATTCGTGTGTACCATTAGGATGTTGATCGTATATAAGCAGATGATGATTTATTTGTGTATTTACGTGTTTATATCGGTTCCTTCCTTTTCTGGTGCCCCGCTTTATGTTGTATAACCGCCTGCATCAAAGGAATCCATGCAATTAGTAGTAGCAATATTCCATAGATAACATCTTACATCATTACATCTATAAATACCTTTCAAAAAATCATTTATATATATATATATATATATATATATATATATATATATATATATATATATATATATACATACATATATATATACATATATATATATATATATATATATATATATATATATATATATATATATATATATATATATATATATATCCACCACATTAATTAGTAAAGAGATACAGACATACATACACACTGACATTTATAAAAGTGTCATGGTGTCAAAACATATACTGCTTGCATATACAGAATACTTTTCAGACACAAAGTTCTACACAATTATTACACAAAGAACAAAAAAAATTAAAAGATGATTTCTAACTTTCTTAATTTTAGTATCATAGACCTAAGTTAGTTTCACCATATTACTTTAGTCTGCAGAAAAGGTGATACCTATTTAAGTAAATTCAGATGTATCCCAATCAAACTTTATTCTGAAAATACCTGACATTCCTTCCTGTTCTACTACCAAATTCCAGACAGATTGAGTAGTCTCCATTGTGTATTCTAAGGCCTGAATATTTTACAGTATTTATAAATGACGTGCCAAGCTGAGTTAACTGACTTTTCAGGCTATGTCACATGTATATTGCAAAATAAAATAGTCGCCATTATTTATATGAATTCCCTTATGCTTGAACTTTTTCTGATCATATGGAATAATAATCCTTAACATCATGAAAAATGTAAGGATATAATGGATATCCTTGCCTGTAGCCTCTCTTAATAACAACCCGCGATGAGCATTGCCCATTAACAATTACACTTGATCTTGCATTATAGTATGGGCTAATTCCATTCTGAATCGTACACCACTTTCGGTCTTCGAAAGTATTTACCTGGACCAGTTACTATCTAGCTTAGGACTATTTAATCCCTTTATACCTTACAACATTTTAAACAAAACCTTGTTCCGTCTGCGCAAACTTTTTTTAATTTGGAAAAATAAAGTGGTGAACGGCGAGTGCAATGTTCAAGAGATGCTCACGTCGGTAAAAAGCTCATTAGAGCTGTTGTTTTAAATCATGCCGACTTTAAATAAATACTATCATATCATATCATATCATGTCATATCATATCACATCACATCACATCACATCACATCACATCACATCACATCACATCACATCACATCACATCATATCATATCATATCATATCATATCATATCATATCATATCATATCATATCATATCATATCATATCATATCATATCATATACAATATCATATCATATCATATCATATCCTATGTTATTTGCAGTACAAGCACAGCCTAATACACACCGTAAGGTGCATGGTTGAGACGCGGATCCTCGCGCAGAGAGAGAGAGAGAGAGAGAGAGAGAGAGAGAGAGAGAGAGAGAGAGAGAGAGAGAGAGAGAGAGAGAGAGAGAAGCAAAAGAAGAAGAAATAATAGAATGGGCCTAAAAATGGAAATACAGGTCTGAAGAACATACATAAGAACAGATACACTTCCTAAATGGAAAAAGAGAATAGGTCCAATATTGATATCGCTGTGGTGGTGAACGTATAAATTTACTGTCACTGATATATTTCAATATCTGATTATGAAATATATAAAACAAAATATTATCAATAGAAGTCCATGATACTGAGTCAAAAGCTTTCTCAAAATCAATTAACAGAAATAGTCCTGGCATGCTATTTTTTGTATAAAACATATGAGCGTATAAATCACGAATATTTTCTCATGTCTATCTTCCCTTAATAAAACCAGCTTGATAATTATCAGCCTTTGTGGTAAGAGTTTGTTTTAGTCTATTTGCATTACATACTGATGCAATTTTATAAGATACATGTAGTAAATAAACAGGTCTCTAATTCTTCAAATATTGTTTAGGTCTATCACGTCTACAAAAGACAAGTTAAAACACTTTCTTTATGAGTGCATGATAGTTATATGAATAATTTACTGCTTTAACAAGGTGTAATATCTTTCCCCACAAACTTCCAAAACTCAATTGTAAATCCATTGGATCCTGGACTTTTATGTTTATAAACATTTTTCAGAGCTGTACTTGCTTCAATTAAGGTTATGGGGCCTTTCATTTAATCTTAGCTTCATTCATGTCCAACATATCAATGTCAATGTACAATTGAAACAGATACAGCAAGAGTATATTGTCATAAATAGTTAAAATACAAAGAAATAGAAAATGTCATGAAATGGAAATTTAAGTATTTCCAATGTAATTGCTTCTCCGATTCTTATATATATATATATATATATATATATATATATATATATATATATATATATATATATATATATATATATATATATATATATAAACTGAATCTGAAAGCTAGAACTTATAAATAAAGACAAAGTTGAACTCCACCATATATTTATACCTACAAGATCTTTTTTTTTATAAAAGAAAATTAGTCGCGTTCTATGGCTATAGAAACTGGATTACTTCATTTATTGCTACTTTCTATGGCTGGGTCTGGTAAAATGAGTTCGTGTTTACATCCATGTTTATAGACTTCCTATATATAAGATACGTATTTTAGTCATCATATTATGTTCATAATATGCATAATATCAATGAGTTATTGTTCTTGTTGTGTAAATGAAATATTTTAATAGTACACTCGAATAATTAGTTTTTCCACTGATCACGCCCTTCATTAATCTTGGACATAGTGCTGACGTTCAGAAGATATTTGCTCACATGAAAAAGGAAAAATATATAAAATGATTTCTAATGATTTTTGTTGTGGTTTAGTTTCACTTCACAGCGTAAACAAGAAGAAGAAGAAGATGAGGAGGAGGAGGAGAATGAGTAGAAGGCAGATGATGATGATGATGATTATAATTATTATTATTATTATTATTATTATTAATGCGAAACTTGCATTTACTGAAAAAGTGCTAAGAAGTTTAACGTTATCTCTTTGCGATTCACCTAAACAGTCAATAGAGTTAAACATCAAATGTAAACACTTCTCTTTTGGTAGTTTACCACGTCGTGCCAGCATGGCATATATTTTAATATACAATTATGTTCCATTTTCTCTCTACATTTTCGAGTTATATATATATATATATATATATATATATATATATATATATATATATATATATATATATATATATATCTCTGTCTCTCTCTCCCTGTCTCTGTCTGTCTGTCTCTCTATCTTCAGCTGATAATTAAAGTCTTGTTCCAGGAAATCTGTTTCATTTATAATTAATTCAAATTTTTATTTATCATAGCGCGAACAATTTTATTGCATGACAAGCTCTTGATAGGGTGTCTTGGTTCCGTAATGTCTATGATCAAGGTTTGGTTCTCAGAGTGAGAGAAAAAACATCCAAACTATTGAATACGTTTAATATTGCAAGGTAATTTTACCAATGGCGAATCTTTGGGAATACTGCCTGATGTATGTATTACGGAAACAATGACCGGATCTTTCACGATGGACTATGTCAGCATTTGTAAGTACAGCGACACCTGTCCCAGCGGAACAATGAAGAACAACATTAAAAAGGAACCTTTCTTAATTTCACTAATGGTATAACCACTGCATAAAGGAATTATGTCTACAACTGACAAAATCATATGCCTCATGGGTGTCCGTTTTTGATAGGTATTACAGTAATATATATCATAAACAATTTAACCACCTAAGAAGCGCGTGCACCTTATACGATGTATTTAGTCTGCAGGAAACAACAACTGATTTAACCTTCTGACGCATATAAGTTACTCTCTGGTCAAATAACGTTCTTGTTGTTAGTATGCTGTGTCGAAAAGAGCTGAAAACTAATGCTTGTATACATGGTCTGTTTACAGAAATAGACGATGTCTTAGATAATATGTGAAAAATGAAATCTGTGCTTGATTTACATTGGAAATCTTATATAGTGTTCATGTTTCATAAATTGTGAGGAAAGCGAGGTTACCTTGATAAAATAAACGCTTCAGTATATAGAGTATATCTAACTGTAAATCATTATCATTATTATTATTATCATTATTAATTTATGTATGTATTTGCACCTGCAGCTGCATTAACTGCAAACACATTTTTGTCTGATTCGCAATCTGGATGTATAAATAAAGGCAATAAGGCTGGTACACCATGCAAATAACGAACCTTGCTACTAGAACCTGCTGTACTATAAGACGCGAGACAAGAAATTGAACTGTCGTGTACCATAAAGTCCTAACTTTGCATTTACCCCATTGAAAGATTGAAATGTTGTAATTGTTATCGGGGCGTATAGCTATTAGGTGTCGATAAACTATTAGTATGAAGTGCCGAGTTTAATAAAGTGTACGTGAGCAAAATCTACATCTTGCATCTGGAGCTTCTAGTTTAATTCCTTTCTCTGTCTACTGCTGCAAGATAAATACTATTTGTAATGCCAAGCTGCGTGCAATGAATTGAATATGGAATGATTGAACATTGTGTTGTCGGTACATTATTTCATTTTTATCTCTGTCGAATCAGGAAGAACACTTTATAGCAACACTTCTTTAAGTAAAGGGAGGGTAATATTCCTATCGTTCCCATTAAGTGAGAGCTGAGACTTAGTAAGCACACATTAGTAGTATGTACAAAGGCGGCTGTTGGAAAAACTAATATGATTTTTCAAGTGAGACCGAGCGTGGAAATATGGCGCACACGAGTTAACTCCCTTGGCGCAATCTATGTTTAGGTACACACAAGTATGAAAATTTGCCTAAACCATAAACTTAGAAACGGAGTATAGCACTTATATATATATATATATATATATATATATATATATATATATATATATATATATATATATATATATACATTGAAGTCTGTGTGTAGATAGCTCATGGAAAGGTCTGGTGTCGCACGGGTGGCCACTCTGTCTTGACATTCAGGCCGGGGTCCAATCTAGGATCCTGAAGCAGTTAGGGAGCATACGTATCTTAAAGCGTGGATGATGTCACGATGTAACTTCAGATGTGAACACAACCAAAGAGTTGCAGGAAGAAGGTTATGAGACCTCCGAAGCCGTTCACACTAGAAACCGGGTGCACAACAGAAACGTAACACAGCAGGCTAGCACCTGGTCTGAGAGTTTTTGCAAAAATATTTGTTTTTGCTTAAAATGCGCTTTTTTGTTTTTGTTTTTTTTTGCCTCACCTGAAAATTTATACTGTTGTTTTCATGAAAGGCCTTTCTATATACTACCATATTTTTGTCCTCCATATCAATGTGAGCATAATTGTTGTCTTCAAGCATAATGAAAGTCGAATTAGAGAGGTAAAGATACTTATATATTATGGCCTGGAGATAGCATACCGTCAACAACTTGTATGAAGCAAACGATAGCGGAGGCGTAAGACATGTTTTGCGTCCAAAAATTCTTGCCAAAAACTCTAACAATAATAGCTACATCCTCATAGCAGTTTTAATCACGGATAGATGCCAAAATATATTGAGTGCACACCGATTTGTATTTGAGTGCTCTCAGGGAATCATACGAAGAGATCTGGTCATTGATCAACTGAACGGAAATAAATCTGATAACAGGATTGCAAACTTAGTTGTTCACGACATATAAATAATTTGCGCGGCGGAGTTGGCAAACATAAAAGTCAGCACGACCTGTTGAAGCAGCAAACTTAGAAACTGGAGAGCGAGAAATATTTCCATTAATATTTAAAGCTGAAATAGCACTTGGTACAAACCGTAGAGCTATTTCTTTCTGTTACAGTGGCATACAAAATAAATCTTATTCACCAATTCGCAACGTTTGGTTTTCATTTGTTTTGTTACAGCGGCATACGTTTTGTTTTTAGATTATATTTAGTTAAGTAAATATAACTACATTATTTTTATTTTTTTAATTCTGAAATTGCCGTTAGTATTTACGCCAACATCCAAGACATATCTTTTGTTGTCATATGCAGATGGACCAATTTTATTTAGCGTTACAGTGTGCAAGATCTGATTTTATTCATTGTCGCGTAATGTTTTTCTCCAGATAGCGCTCTTAGATAGTCTTAATGAGTAACTACATTTTTGACAACGTTTTTTGATTCAGTCGTCTGCAAGCTTAATAGAATACATTTTGCTTCTGAGGCCAACCAACTCTGCAATCGGTTTAAATGAAACTTGCCATTTAACCTTTTTGTTTCTAGCATTGGAAAAGCTGCTGTCTCGTGGATACTCAGAAAGGTCAAAATAATTCTTTTGAGGCAGACATATCTTCGTAGACATCTTCTGTTGTGATTTCATAGCATAGCGAAACCGTATCTGTAAAAAGTAATTTGGCTTTGTTGCCATACTTTGCTTTGACTTGGTTATAATGAAATTCTTACATATGTAACTTCGAAAGTTCTAATATAGCAAAACCGCACTAGATAGGTTTATTTTGTATCAAACAATATTTTTTTTTCTGAATCGCACTAAAATTTTGTCAAATATTATTATCGCTGCAAAAGTATGTGCTAGAACTAATTTATCTCTGCGCTTTTTATTATTAACCAGTTCTATATTGAAGCGCTCTCTGATATTTCCATTGTTTTGCTAAAGACATAATTATTCATCAGTCATATGTTGCCGGAGTTCTCTTTGCTGTGTTAGAATTGAAGTAAGTTTTCAGCCAGGCTTCTTGTCTGAATTTTAATAGACGATTTATTCTGATTAACTGCAAACCTAAGTCCAGACATTGTTTTCAATTTATGTAATGAATGACATGCGCATTTTATCCATCAGATTTGGAATCAGTTTTGAAACATTTAAATTGCCAACCCCAAGTTTTTCTTTGAGCGATAGAATATGAGGACTTAGCATAGAATTATCCACTATTATGTTTTCTGGTGCTAGCGGATAATCATTATGCAAGTCATGTATGCTATCAGGAAAGGTTAGATCAACTTCTAAAATGTAGCCAGTGTCATCGTCACGATGCAACAAATTTTCTGTAAAATATTCTGGATTCAGCCATGAGAAATCACCCACAGGTACCATTTGCGACATAACCCAGACATAATGATTAAGTCTCATTCCGATAAATAATATGTTTTGACTCCTGCGCAGAATCAAAATTGGGCAGATACATGTTGTTGACCACAGAATGTCTATTTGTAATGACAAAGATTCCACCACGTCTTCCTTTTTCGACAAAATGAAACATGTCAATGTCAGTGAGCAACTCCAACTTTACCTTTGTCAACTTAAGCGCGGCATCCCACATCAAGCCAGGACTTGAATAGTAACAAGCAGAATCCAACTTGTAATAAGACGTGCAGATATTTCGAACATTTTCAAATACATCTGTAAGCAACAATACATCTGTTTTAGATACAAGTCGTGGTACTCACCCATATTTTTAATGTCAAACGCAGACCAGATATTGCAGGCGTGGTCATAGTCAGCATCAGAAACATCAGCATCGTTAAGTTGACTGTAAACGAATTCTTTCTGCGGAAGACTTGTTGATTAATCTTTATACCACGACAACATATAGTCATATGGGTAAATTCCTTTGCGTTTCATCAAATTAAGTTTGTCACCAGGATATTTTTCAGCTGTATATTTGAATGCTTTTGTATATTTGACAAGTTCATCCAATGAAGCATTTAAAAACTGTCAATAAAGCGCAATTGACCAAGTGAAAATGACATATAGCGCTCCATTTTATTAGGTACGACAGTTATTTTTTCAGAAAACATTCCAAAATGCTTTAGAATGAGATGCAAATCATAACTACGAAGATTATGCAACATCACTGGAGTAAATTCTGGCATTTTTAAATGAAGAATGCTCTTGTCATGAGCAGCACCGCGATACTTTCCAGTACAATGACAATGATCGCGCACTCTGTCAGTACCAAGTGCCCGTTCACAAATCCAACACAATTCAGCTTTCAAAATGTCTCTATCTTCTGGAGTATACATGGAGTATACATTATTTTTGCTGAAACAAGGTTGCTCACATATTCTACTTCGCTAAGCAAACTTTTTATGAAATGTTCTCCACAGACAGCACTGCGATACACTTGGATTGGCTTACTTAGAGCATAATTAATGGAGACCAGCTTGTATGAGTAGCCGCAAGGAACATGCTCTTGGTACTTTGTGGTAAAAAAACAATTTGGATTATTGTTTGCGCCTTTAATTTAAACAGTTAGTGCTTCAAAATCGGCATAAATAACAACATAACTTTTGTCATGTGGCAGAAATTTTTGAATGTTAAGGTATTATTTTTTTCTGGCATGTATCTCGTACGATATTGACGCAATCTTGGCCATGTTCATCCAACAAGTCCTCCTCCGAAGACATTTTCTATGGTAAAATATTTTACCCTTGTGTTTGCTGTACTGTCTATTTATCAATTCTGAAAAATGTTTGATCCAGCAATAGTGGCCGTCCTGAGTATCTTTATGAATATAAAGCAAATCAACTTCTTTTTCGCTAGTGACTGAAGAAATATGCAGCGGATATCTTTTACCATTATCCACGCCAAAGACATTCACATAAATATAGTTTTTCAAATGTTGGCACGTCATTGATCTGAACAGGAAAATTTATTCCGGTAAAATTTAATGTATTCTAATATGTCGTGTAGTTGCTTATGCGGTTTGGATTTATGTTTGTAGAATACAGCGCAGATAACACAGTCCATATAAAGCCTTTATTCCCCTTATTTTTGACAATGACGCAACTTTGGATACTTTTAATTTTGGCTGCCAGTTCCAAATACGAGCTTCCACGTAATGGATTGTACTTAGAAGTATTAACAATGCATTTTGAAACACCAACCATAACCCAGCTAGAATCCTCATTCAGAAAATTATCAATACTATTTTGAAGAGATTTGAAAATGCCTTTGATGTCCAAATTGTGTTGGAATGCGCGAACTGGTTTGGACATAAAATGTGATTCAGTTTCAGTCTTATCCTTTTCCTGTACAAACACTATGCTAACACCGATACAAAATGTTATGCCAGGTTTGTTACTAGCATCGCCAAAAGGGTATTTTTATTGATACAAGACATGCTATGTCGCAATAGCAAATCATTATTGTAGCAGATATTAATTCGACGAAGATCACTTAGCATGCTCCGCTGATCTTCCGCAAGCAACACTTTACATTTAGAATTTCCTAGCGGTTTTGTCACAGCAAGATTCAACTGAAAGCTCGCATGAAAATTCCTGTATAATGTCACGATGGCATCAAGCAACATTTCTGGCTTTTCCAAGTAAACATCTCTGATATAAACAATTGTATCTGACATAATACAAAAATTGATTTGAAAAAAAATCTGACTTTGATCAAAACGAATACGTCTTTTTCCGCAATTATGATGAAACGAGTAAACATAAAATTATGTTTCACTACAATATGTTGTTTGCAGCAGGCATCTTTAACAAACATTGATTTTTTGACAGAACGTATGTTTTTAGTTTGAGACGTATTTTTTTCAAGACTGTCCGTATTATTTCTGCACGATAAGCACCACGAAGCTGTCATTATATATGGCATTGACATAAAACACACTTGGAAATCATTTATGTTGATTAAGCTTAGATAAAACTAACATGCCATTGTCTAGAGTTGGCAGTTGGTTAAATCCCAGTAAGATATCTAATGCGGATTTTTCTTGAGATCGTGATCTGATAAAATAAATACAATAAAGACCACAAACTGAACTATTCATCTGCTGAATATTTGTTGAGTTATAAATACAATTTCGACGCGCAGTAGAAATATATTTTTTATGGAATCGCACGGTGGCAGGCCAAACGAATCAAAATATGATGTAGCACCGTTATCTGGTCTGTTGACGATGGTAACCCAATGTGTTCAGGAATCATCAAAATAATGTTCAATATTTACAACGCAGCATTCATTATTATTCATTTTTTTGTTGTTGCATCCTATCTTTGGAAAAAAAAGCCGCAAAATAATGTTTTACCTTTAAGCGCTTTCTCAATGTCAAAATTTCTTAGCAGCGTTGGGTTCCGGGGTATTGCAATCCTAGCGCTCTCTCTTTATTTTACCTCCTATGCCGCGTCCAAAAAGCTTGCCAAGAAGCTAGCAGTGGTAGAAATGGTAAAACTCCGCCATATTTTTTAAGTTGTGCTGCAGACAAATCAAGTACAACATCTTTTCCTGCTGCCCTTGTTTTTTTTTTTTGTTTTTTTTTGGTCACTTTGTCATGCTGGCGTTTTGTTAGAACGAACTCATGGCTGACAGAAGATAAATGTTTTGATGATACTCTTATTGACAATGGGCAACCACTGGAAGCGGCCAGCGCAATTGTTTTACGTTGAGTTTCAGAGATAGATAGCTAACTTCCTGAGACGACATTTCCATGTAGAGTCTTTAGACAAAACTCTTTCTGCAAGCAATCACATTTTGTTTTTAGCGTCGAAGTCCTCTACTGCTCGTTTCCCTTTCCGTAGCACCAGATACTGCTCCAGAGGCTGCTGCCAGTCCTAACGAACACAGTATTGGTAATATTTTTGGCGCCAACGCTGCAAGAAGTGATAGTATTGCTAGTAAAGCGCCACCAATGTGAGATATTTGTTTGGCCGATAACTTGAGGGTTAATCCAGTATTAGAACGTTTTGCTGCATTAAAATTTGCATGCTGTTTTTCGTGACACAAGAACATGTTTTCCCTGATGCAATTGGTTGTTTCCAAATCTGATGTACACGCCCGCATGCTTCTTATGCGCTGCTGTGATGGTGCTCTAACAACTTTTACTGAAATGTTTATATGATATATTTGGACTTTTATCTATGTGAAATCAGTTTCTGCTAAACAATCAGTCATCTTACCATCAAGTGTAAGAAATCTATCAGAAGTGATTACTGATAGTTTGCCGCTGCAGCAGGTTGAATAGTCCACTTGACTTCAACATCTGCGATGGAATCTTTTGTGCGTTCCAAATGCCCAAAAACGTCAGTGATAAATAGTATACAGGTTTGCAAATTCCTCCATAGATACTTATGTTCCTGTATCAACTTCCTGGTATAGCTTCCTGAAGCATAAAGTACGCTCGCGAATAATCTTCATCACGTGTGTCAATAATTATTGTTCCAGGTTTGTTCATTTGATGCGAAGTTTTGTCCAAATATTCCACATATTCCTATTCGGTGGTTGATTCGTCAATGACCAAAAAGCTGAAGATACTCTCACGTAAATCAAGACAGCATGTTTATACATCCTCATTACACCAAAGTCTCTTCAGGCCAGATCCTGCCATAATATTTGATAAGTTAGGCAGTGATGTGGATGTTCATATATCGAGTTCATTCATAATTTGTTCACCCCGCTCAGAGAATATTTTTTGGCTGTACTAGTCATTACGTACTTCTTTTGTTGGCGCAATGTTTGTGCTGCTTTTTTGACAGGCTCCAATGTAACAGGCTGCTGTAGCATAATAGGATACTGTAGCGCAACAGCCTGATGTGGCGCTGGCGTCCCCTTAATCTTGTCTGCAACATTTTATCCAACTGCTGATCCTATTCCTGAAGCGGCACTTTTTGCCGCATCAAGGGCAAGTGGAGCAACTTTTCTGAATATGCCAGGTGCTGCCATAATAGGTTTTGAGAACAGCGTTAACAAGCATCCTCCTATGATAGTTTTGCGCTTAATTCGTCTTGACTTCATTTATACAACCCAGTTACATAGTTTTGGATATCGCTCGCAAATGCAGATAATATGTGACTCGCTCATTATTACGGTTGACGTTGTTTCCAGATTGATTCGTGATTGACATTGCCATTTCTGGTACGCTGTAGACATTGTTCATAGTGGTGCGTTTGGACTGAAGCTATAAAAGACATGGCTATGACCTCCTCGAGAGTCAAAGGATCCTTCAGCGATGGAACAATGGATAAGTAAGCTGTTTACGTCGCTAATGATTACGGAAAAGTTGCCATCGTAAACACCATTTTATTGTAGAATTCGCGAACTTAAACCTAATAGGTTTCTTAAGCTGTTATCAATTGTAAAGTTAACTCAGAAGCCGCCATTATGCGTCAATCGTGTTTTAAGCGTACAATAATTTGGCTCGATGATTATTTTTTCAGCAATATGACCTTTTCTATCATCATTCTTGTTATTTCAACATCGATATTCACACTGTTGTAGGCGCCAGAAATGATGGTGGGCAATGTTCCTGCATCATTAGCAGAAGTAAAATACAAAACATGATATTGCTCGTTGTGATATTATGAAACGAGTTCAATATGTCTGCATGTATTAAAGCGATCTCGTAGCGAGTTTTAAGTGATATCTCTCTGAGTGTGCTATATATGACAGTAAAATGACTACTGCTTCCGTGAGCTAATTTGGAATCAAAAACAAGAGTTTGCGACATATTGTCTATATCAGATCTTTATCCAAACTTTGTATTCTGCATTACAAATTATGCTTTTGTTGAAGTAACTTGTCTAGTATTTCTACGATTTCATTGTCAATTTCCACACCAATGTTGCCCGCTTGTTTACTGGCGGTCAGTAACTTCAATCGGAACACTAATTCTGCCACATTTTTAAAGTATTTGATGTTGCCACCGAGTTTGTTGCACTTTCCAGTTTTAGTTTCCTTTTATTTTGCTTCAAAATCCTTTTTGACTTTATCATAATTTTTTCTAACTTGCACACCATAAGAAACATGTTTTTTTTAGTTCGTAATCTCTAGAATCTCCAAGTGCTTTCCCAAAGTAATCGTGTGCTCGTGCATACGTGTTACGACTCCATGGCCTAAAATAATATCGAACAGAAAGGAAGTGAAACCAATAAAATCAAGTCAAATCAACAAGTAATTTATTTCTAGACAATTAAAATGAAAATTCACAAGACACTTACAATAATGTGAATTAAAGTCCAAATAACCCAAAGTGTAATAATCACAAGTCCAAAAATATATAATGTTCCGAATGAATTCCAATAGCTTTGAATGTCCTGATGTTATACTAGTAAATAGACGACGTCGGAGACGGCGTAACCTCATTAAAAGTGGACTTTGCAGCGCAAGACAAAGAACTGTACTTATCACATAACTCAAGCAAGCGAGAAAAAATCCTTGTACAAGTGTTTTTATGTTAATCATGTGGATGACCGGCGGCAGGCAGACATTGTTGACAAGCAAACATATTAAAATAACAACGACGGATATAATTTACATCTTGGCAGTGATATATAGTTTCTCAAAATGCGATTGGGCTGAGAAAGCAACACCGAAAAAGGGATATGATATACACGACGATTTCTTAAAATCTTGAAAGAGCGAGATTCCGAAATTATACAATATGATGAGAGAAAAGAGTGAAGGATTTGTTACCAATGGAAGCTATGGACAAATTTGCAACTTATTCAGACAAAAAAGCGTCTGTAGTGGAAAGGTTAACAAAACTCTGAAGACTAGAATGTGGAAGCTTTTCACTTAAAATAAAACCAGAAAATGGGTTTATCACGGAAATGTGTACAACACTTTGCCATGGTATTGTATTTTTAGTAAATATAGTTTGTAATTATGCGTACATCATTACCCATTGTGTATCTCTTAGTTCTATTAAACTACTAAGATATGTATAGCTTTATTCACTTATTTGCCTGACTTACTGAGACACGTGAACTCCCTTACCTCAGAGCACGTTTTTGTTCGACGTGGTTCGCGACGCAATGTTTTATAAGGAGTGAATTTTTCAGTATAGGCAAACAGCGTGAAACCTTGTCATGACGCGGTTGCCTTCACGACAGTTTATATCTTACAGTTGTAGATGTATGCATTGATCGTATCCGTTCCTCTTTCTTTCTATCACACGTGTTTGATATAGTATTTTGCTTTGTTTGATGATATGGGATTTACCTAGATTTCCATTATATCAGTTAAATTTCACATAACACAATAATGTCAGATTTAGCAATGTCCTTTTTCAGTTTACGTTCGTATTTTCATCTGAACTGACAGGCTGGTATGGATAATTAATGTTGTATATAGTAAACGATGAAACTGCCTCCAGCTTCTTGCAATCTGGTGTAATTGAATACTATTCTATATAGATTCACTTACCAACATGGTTATCATGGTCATTTTTAACGACGAACAGTTTAAACGTTTAAACTATCTATATTTATAAGTACGCATGCATAACATGTACAGTGGTGTTTGGACCATAATGCGCTTAAAGATACTAGTCTATGTATTACACGGTTCATTTTTTGTTGTTTTTTTCAGATGATCACGGGATGCGTGGCCTAGATATGGTGGTTGTGCAACCAGTAGTTGTATGTTGACTGTGAAGAATCCATGATCAACCCTGTACAGCGTCGTTTGGTCTGATGGGTAAATGTTCTGATGACATGTTCACGCGTAATAGTAAGACACAATTGGGATTCTTTGTTAGACTGGAAAGATTGTAGCATTTAAGTTTCTTTCTTATTTTCATGCTTGTTATGTTAAAAACATAATTTCATAATTTTTATATTCGATTATTTCATATATGTTGCGTGAACAGACCAATTTCATGTATGTTGTGTGAACAGAATAATTCCATATCTGTTGTACGAACATACTAATTTCATATGTTGTGTGTGAATAATTTGATATATGTTTTGTTGACAGAGCCATTTGTTATGTATACAAAAAGTGTATAGTGTTAAATAGGCAACGTGTAGCAATTGTGTTGTAAGAGCAGACAAAATTTACAATCACATTTGGAAAACTTCTCAACACCTCATTTGAAAATTTTGCGTATCATTTGAGTAGCACGTGTAGGTCACTAGGAGAAAATGTTTTGTCTAGCTTAAATGGTGCAAAAGATCACAATTTGATGCGTCGGAATCTCATATGTAGCTAGGTGTCGGAAATTGCTCACAATAGAGTAGTTCTGCATCATTTTTCATTTTGTCTCTTGTAGATAAGATTGTTATCCTGAGAAAGGGTCTTCATCTCTTTTACTGATCCATGCTTTACTCGGTCTATCTTTGCGACATGATGATTACAGTTAAATGAGCAAAGAAGAAAATAGATACAAAATATGGATCAATCTTTGCAGTTACTGGACAACTGGTACATTTTGAAGGACCAACTTTAGAATAGGAATAGAGTTAGAATTTCAATATACAAAACACGTTTTGTAAAAGGGCTACCATCATCATTTTACATGGCAACCTTTTAAACTCAAGCAAATAATTTTAGATGATCAGATATCTTACAAACTGGAAGAATTATAGGGAGAGGAAGAAGTGTTTTCTATATACTATAAAAAAAGTGACATACATAAAGTTGACAAGATTTTACACTAAAAAAATTATTAAAAAAACAGGATGCACGGTAAAAGTATGTACCTGTGAAATGAAAAAGATACGATGAATCGTTTAAAAGTTGGGATCCAGCAGAAAACAGTGTTCCATTTAATTAAATAATGTACCAGAAATATACCTCTCCTGTGGGGTCGACTGAAGTAGAGTGCATATAGCGGTAATATGGAGCTTTTCAAAGATAACGAGTTTCTAGATTTTCTAGAAGGTGATTAATGTGGAATAAAAGTAGCGCATTAGAAAGTGAAGAATTTAATGCATGCACCGCATGCAAATTTGTATTAATAAAAAAGCCAGAGGGAAAAAGGAAATTAAACCAAACGTGTCACAGTTAAACAATAAAACGGCGCACAGGAAAAACGTGATAACGTGACTACTATATAAATACTGTCCTAGCTGGTTAATAAATAATATCACAGAAAAAGAGGGATCAAATTGAAATGATAATTCTATGAAAGATACAGATAACAAAGTGACCTTAAAATTTGGAAGAATAAACTAAATTGGGCAGTTTGGATGGCAAATTGTGGTTGTGGGATTTTGTAAATGCATTTAATAGAAAATATATGTACCAAGAATTAGTCAAATCAGCATACACAATTCATGCTTATTTCCAGCTGCGAAAGCTGCATCTGAATGTAAAATGATTTTTACCCAATGGCGATGCATTCAAATAAAATAACAATAGCGTATCTGCAACATATTTAAAATTCTACCACAGCAAAATTGGAGTTACGAAAGAGAAAAGAACACATACTTGATAGATAAAGGGACCGAGGAACATAAAACTGTACATCAAGGTTTGGGTGAGCTTACACTTGATTGTTGTATTAGCTGCTCGAAAATATCATTACAACTCTGGAGCAGGTACAGTTGAATACTGGCGAACAGTGTCAGCTGATAACATTAATTATATGGGAGACTAAGATGAACCTACTGTCTGGACTTACTGCTTTCTGCAAGATAGTAATGGCCTGACAGATGTGGGGATAGCTAGACTGAATCAAAGTATAAGGTCTTATGAAATCTGCGTCTTAGGTGCACATATACGAAACAGAGTATCTATCACAGTCTGTCTAGACAGTATTAGCCACTTTAAAAACCCTAATGGAACCATTAATTTTAGGAGAGAAAGTTTATGACACAGACGAAAACACTATGGTAAAATAAAAAAAAATGAATAATAGATTAAAAGGCAAAATTGTTACCAAATGACCCGGTAAAAATGTGGGTAGTATAGATGGATAGAACAACAATCTACATAAATCCAGTGACCCGTTTAAACATGGATTAAAGCCTAGGCTCAATACAGAGATAACAACGACTGCTATTCAAAAGAATGATAAGCAATCCGAGAGGGTATGACAAGAAACTGTAGAGGACACAAAAGAAGACAAAATGGGTACAATTGTGTTTAATTGTGGTTACACTTTGTGATTCGTGGTCAATATTGTTGTTTGTTTGTTGTTTTACTGTTTCTAAATTGTTTCGAGTCTTTTGAACGT
This sequence comes from Margaritifera margaritifera, assembly GCA_029931535.1. Classification (NCBI taxonomy): domain Eukaryota; kingdom Metazoa; phylum Mollusca; class Bivalvia; order Unionida; family Margaritiferidae; genus Margaritifera; species Margaritifera margaritifera. The sequence goes on along the minus strand of JAQPZY010001579.1, from coordinate 4,127,570 downwards.
CGGAAAACCGGATAGCATAAGCATAAGTCAGTAGAACCATTATTATCATTATTCTTCCTCTTAAAATCATTTGTAGCCACTTTGACTTCTTTTCCCATTGTCGTTTGTTTCTTACTTAATATTTCTCTCAAATGCTTTTCTTTGTACGTAATGATGTACGATGTTTCTTAAAACCTTACATGTCTGATGGGGCAATTCCAACAGCTTCTTTATATCCTTTCATCTCTCTTCTTGTGTCATAAATAACCTTCGGGCACACAATCTTGATCTTCAGGTATATGTTGTACTCTTTGCATTTTACCAAATATTTAATATATTTCAGATTCCAATTATCTTTTTTTTTCTTTCTAATCTGTGAATTTTGTACAACCCAAATCTTGCGTCCCTATATCCTCGTGTGCTTGTGATTATCTTTGCGGAATAGTATGTTCTAGTTGTTTTTAGGCTCTGTCTACTCGATAGAATCATCAATAGATTCCTCAGGAGGTGATACCTACTTTCTGTTTTGCCCTATCCAACCTAATCAGGAACAAAGCAGTACCTGTATTATCTGATATAGTTCTATGCGCTAGCAGTCTTCTACTGTGTCTCCTTCTCTTGATATTTGAACTATTAGGTTTTTATAATTGAGAGTCCTAGCCTTTATTTGTAAGTAATTTTTTTCTAATCTTATTGTGCTTCTTTTAGTTTAAGTCCTCTTTTTATATGTTCACTGAACTTGTCCGTAAGGCCTACTGTAACGTTTTCCAAAATATATGTTGTAATTTCAAAAACATCAAGTACTGTCTAAGAAAACTCACTAGCAACATTTACAGTATCATCAGCTTGAATTTGCTTTGTAACATCATCATCATTGTCATCGTAATCAGGATTTGCAAATTATGGTATTTCAAAATCTTCACTAGCTTTTTCATTCATTATATCTAAAAGGACACAATAAAGGTAATTGCTTTCAGCAACAAACATGTTTTGTAATTTAAGCAGCGAATAAATGCAAATGTTGTGTAAGGCACACGTGGAATGCCTAGGATATATGTTTCGAAGGTGATGCAGAACACGACACTACTTAAGAAAGAATGGGGATTTGTTAATGTTTCAAACAAATCTCAGACTAGAAACCGAAAAATACAAACATGAATTGAACATAGCTACTTCAAGTGGATCAAACAAAGAGAAATTAACATCACTGCAAAATGTTGTTACGTGTTGTGATTTACACTGTGACGCCAATAATCAGCAAATGTCTTCCAATCGCGAACTTGGAAAGTTTACAGAAAAGTGCTGAGAGATGACAATATTACATGAAACGGAAGATATTTCACTTCATTTGTGTTTGTTAGCATAGTTGTTATTACCGGAGTAACTTTCCTAGCATGCAATAAAATCTCCCATTGTGAATAGATCAGACCATGCTTCTTCTATATTGTTTGACCTCAATGGTGGTAAAAAGATCCTCTTGGTCATAATTAATTAATCTGAAGTTTAATATATATATATATATATATATATATATATATATATATATATATATATATATATATATATATATATTCTCAAGGATTGTAGTAACCACTAGGTTTATAAAACGTGGTTCATTTATTTTTAACTTATCCACACACAAGACATGGATTGTTATCCATCCTTTAATTTATCGAATTAGATTTTAAATTAGTTTTTACTATTAAGGTAAACTTGTAAATCATCAAGCCAAAGCGGAACGTTTAAACACCGAACAACATGAGTTTACAAAATTAAAGGCGATGAAACTACACTACGTGAAATAACTTAGACAAATTCAAACAGCACAATATATTATTTAATAGGTGGTGGTGTACGTTTTTTACGGCATCTTTTTTATTTAGTCTGAAAGCAGTGTTGTTTGTTCACATAATCTTTAACATCCGTTTTATTAAAGGTGTTTGATTTAATAATGAACAAGCAATAAAATCAGTACAAGAAAATCCAACCATGTCAGTATCTTATAATCAAGTCCCATATGTTTTAGCTTTTCAGGTAATAAATAAGATGTCGACTGAACCAAAATCAATACTAACTCTTTTTAGTACTTAAATATACTATCGCAGCATGCTTGTAAAAACAATTGTTAAATAGGTCAACATGTCAACTGTATAAATTGTAACGCCGATTAATCCATTTTACCTTAGATAGTTCACATTCGACTACCTAATAGCACATGGATTTTTAACTGACACAGAAGTTAACAAACAAATGTAAAATCAAATATTTGTTGCAAAATACTTTAGCGTCTTTGGGTAAGAAACGACAGACAAATTTAGACTGAAACAAAGAAACATTATCATAACAATTTACCATGCAACATAAAGCTCTGTTGCTACAGTTGTCTACATCATGCTTTGGAAACTGTATTGAGATTTACAATTGCTCTACAATCCATAACGGATATTGCAGGTGCAAAGCTAATAATTCCAGTTAAGGTTAGCGAGTTCAAATCCGACTATCTGATTGCATATTAACTTTTACATAAAAAATTATTATTAAATAAGTTTTTTGCAAAGCAAACCTTTGCTGCTAGATTAATAGCGTAGCTTTCAAGTTTATATAAATTAGTGAAAAGGCATGAAGTGTAGCACAAATAAATCCTACACTTCCTACTCCGCAACCATGTCTGCAAATGAAAGAGATATTCAAAATAATGTAGTCATGGCGCTCGAACACTATAAAAGTGTGAGAAAGAAATACAAAATAGAATATAACGTTTTAAATTGGTTACAGGCAGTTATGGAAACATTTTAGCCTGTATAGTTGTTTCTTCACCTGGGTTATATTTATTGACAATAGCTGAAAGAATAATTGTTCTTTTAGATTGTACTTGTGTTATCCCAACACTGGTATGTATTGCTGTTAAAAAGAACAATCGATTTAAAAAAATAAAAATCATGATGAAATAGTAACCAAGTTGAATAGTACGATGACATGATCAGCAAAGCGATCCGTGACACTGAAATAAACCATGATGACTGTATTTTGATTTTCAAGGAGTATAACAGATACAAAGAGATTAAAAAATTAAAATAATAAATACGGAAACGAAAAGCGTATAAGAAGAAAATAAATTGATATAGAAAGAAATGTTGAAGAAACGTACAGGAAAGTAGGAAAGAATTTGAAAAGAAAAACCTTAACTCTTGGTTGTTTATGTTTTGGCTGTGATAATTTCTCCTATAAAAATGGAGAGCTACATTACAATAGAGAAAGAAATATATTTTATAAACCCAATTGATAACATTATAAGGAATACATTTTATTGTTGGTCATTGCTATATTTCCGATGAAGTAAAATATGATTCGTTATATCATTGACTACGTCAATGACAGGGAGAAAATAAATAAATGGTTTCATTTCTGATGGTTTTACAACTCTGAGATGTACACGAATAAATTCAAGGTGGGAATGACTGACTGGAAATGTTGACAACAAAGAAATTACTGATGTTAAGTACTTCAAACACAACTCAAAAGTTTAAACATCTCCAAGAAACAATTACACAGTGTGCATAACCAACTAAAATTCACAATTGCTAGTATTCAATAGCCAAATCTATACACGCAACTACTGAACCTGATACAGTTTGGGACGTTTTGAAACAACAACAACAACAAAATGAAAAGAATACATTTTTCTCGACGAAATGAGTCCTACTACAAATTGCTCCAATGTCACTTTTTCATGTTTACTAGAGTCTTTAACCGCTAAATAAATGTGTTGTTCACGGGTAACATGTTTCAAAGGATGGTAATGGCCATTATAAAGATTTATAAAGGGGTAAAATTAGCAAATTGATTATCAGAATCCGAGGTGGCAATGGAAAAATTATCTATTTTCACCGTATGCATATAGCATGTTTTCCATGTAAAGAAAATAGCGTAGACCATGTTTATATAACGATTGGAGAAATACGTGTTACAGGTCCTTGTGATTCTTCTTTAAACATTGAGACAAAAGATGACAAGAAGGATGTTAAATTTACTGGTTGATATATGTCAAGGTACAAATGATTTGTTTTTAATTAGTGTCTGTTTGGAATCTTGACGGCGTAAAAAGAAATAAACTAACCTCAACGAAATAATCTACAAAAGTACACATTTGTAATCAAAGATTTTAGAGAAAATATAATTTTGATTTAGTATCTTCTATAGCAAAGACACAACAAAAGGAAAGGAAAGTATCTTCACTGAAAATAATCTTATCACAATGATGTACAGAGAGAGAGAGATTGAAGATACTTTGAAACAGAACAAAAGAAACACTTTTTATAACAAGTTGATTACATGTCCTAAACATAATGTATTTATGTTGTCAACCCCAAAATATATTGTCGTTATATATAAACAATGTTACTTGTCCATTTTGATGCTATATATCTCATCATTGAATTACCTTAGCAAAATTCATTTCATGATAAATTTCCTTCTTATTCAGTAAACAATATTTTTTGTAGATATCAAAGTTTTTAATTCATTTTAATCACAGCTTTTAAAATGTTCTTTTACTGACTTTCTTTTAAACTTTGTCCGTCTTGAAATAACATAGTTTGATTTTGATCCACAAACTCTCTAAAACATAATTCGAACATCAACCATTTTTCTAACTGCACCACAGTAAATCTATGCTGATCGGTTTGGTTACTTTGATCTTTCGCTTTTCAAGTTACCAAATATTCACCTCTTAGTGTTCTCCTGGAATATGATATATCTTTTTGGCATTTTAGTTTTATTTGTCAGCTGTACATATTTTTACCGTTGTTCTTTTTTAACATTTCCTTTCTTCTTACCTAGTACAATGTTAATATTTAATTTGTAAAAAACTCTTTCTCGAAATCATTAGTGGCTTTTTGCCTCACACTAGTATAGCTATGACTATGAATTACTTCAGGCAAGATTTCTGTTGAACGAAGCATTTTGTTTCACTGTTAAATCTAATTGCATGTAAAGCTTTTGGGTTTTGTATTGTATCACATATTGGCTTCTTTATATTTTAATGTACACAATAGTTTAGATACAGTTAGTTTTGTACTTTTGTAAACATTTTTCAATTAACAATCTTTTTCAAGAGAGAAAAATCATTTTCTACTGGTATATGTTTTTCAGATCTAAGAGGTAGTCTTTTTTATAATAAATGGAGAAGTGTATTGAATCTCATGTCTATTTCTGTTATGTAAACAGTATATTTAGTATGAATATGCGGTATTATACTTATTCCATCACGTATTCCACATTCAATCATCATAAACGTGTCTTATTCTGTCAGAAATTCTCACGGAACAACTGATATTTTCAAACCTTCATCATAAGCTAGTTTCATGTGTATTGTACTAGTATGCACGATCTAGCTTGTAAGGCTTTAATGAACATTCCTAAATTCTTCAAAAAATCAGTGTACCTTTCTCGACGTTATAGCCGAGCATATCACCTAATGTTTGAAGGTTGAAATGTGACATCACATCATGTACATACTGGTAGTCATGATTTGATAAGTTTGAATTGTTATGTGATGAATGAAACCTTTTTTGAGAAGGATTGTACAGATGTTTCAATATACCTTTCGAAGCTATCCGTGTATTTGTAAGGGTAGATGTTTTTCACCAAATATTTGGATTTTATGTCAAGAAAATGTTTCATTAGTTCATAACATTTTTCATAACTTAAATTTTCATGCATTACAATATATCTATCGGGTTGTCTACACTGTAGCATACTCGTGTATGTTCATATATTTTGTATTGAACATATTCAAGCATTTTTATGCATATATGTGATGTGTATTTATTTGCGATGACACCAATTTTTAAACATTGGTATTCCATCTTTGTAATTATTAAATAAGTCGCATTGAAACTGCGTAGAATTGCTTGAAGCAAATATAATCAATAGGTCAACTTCTGAAATTCTCTGTTACTCTAACCGGTTTAATGTATTTTCTTCCCATACCGCTGTCTTCTCCTTCCAATACTTATCAACATTTAAGGATATATTATATTCATTTTCAATTTTCCATATGTCATTATTTTCACCTGATATTAACTAAACCAATTACTTTTTCTACCTAAATTGTACTTTGATTGTCTATCTACATTATAACTTTATAAATATAACACATATTCTACAACAATAAAGAAACACATACTGTCTTTATTTTTACGACAATACAAGCTTTTTTTAATTCTTAACCCATTTTGGCAAATTTACATTAGCTGCCTCCGAGCGTGAGGTATTCATCTATGTGCAAATATCATATGTAAAATATTCAATAGGGATCCATTGGTCTTGAAAAGCTGTATTTATTATAGTAGAACTATTTCAGTATAACAACAGTAATGTTGTGATATAATGTGTGTATAATACAGTGCTTTGATATATATATATATATATATATATATATATATATATATATATATATATATATATATATATATATTCATTTATTGTGAAAATAATGTGTAGAGTCGTAAAAACAAATAAAACAAATCACTGTTGGGTCTGGACTCTATACACTCATTCATTTTAGCAGAGTACATTCTTTATTAAGCTTTGGCATTACTGGCATAAACAGCATTAAGCATACTACTAATGCTTCATTTATTGATTTTATATTGCTTTAGTACCCATATATTTTAGTTTCTTTGTGCTGTTATATACTATAGATATATAATGTATGAGTGCGATCATTTATTATGCAAAAGTGATCTTACTAATTTACAGTTTCATAAGTGGTATAGCTCGGCAGCTGTTGTAGTTCGAGAATTGTCATCATAGCCGAAATATTCCAGATATTTTTCTTTTTTTTATCTACAATCAGGAAATTAGTATGTGACTCAGGTGCAAGAGGGAATGTTTGATTTATACAAATATGAGTGGTCTTGGGATTTGACGGTATTTTTGTTAAAACATACCATAAAGTGGTCAGGAAATTTTTAGAACAGTTTCATAATTGAGAATCAGAATTTAAAGTTTTAATTAATTAATTTGTTACTGATATTAGTATTTAAAACAATTTTCAAAGTTCCAGCACGCTCAAGTACTGAACTACTCCATGTCATAACGATTACGATGTAGAGGAAAATATGATCCTTGAACATTTTTATACATCGTTTCTTATGCTCCGTAAATATCTATCGCCGCATGACGACAGTTATTTTAAAAACAACAGCAACAAAAACAAAACAACAACAAAGAATGAAGAAATCATTTGTGGTAGAAGTTTCCAAATTGAAATTATCATCAATTCTGGCGTCTCGTTCTCCTTAGGGTGTTGACATATATTTACCTTACATCTTTTCTTTTGTTTGCCAAGCATGATTTTGTCTATCCGAAGGCTTGAAATACAAGATTTTTATTATTCCAGTGACAAATGGAACATCATAATTTTGACCTTATTTTGACTTTTCTGAACTCTGTTACTATAACGTTATCTGCTTTTACCTGATTTAAATAATTAAAAATCGAAATGCAATGCTTAACAGATATATATATATATATATATATATATATATATATATATATATATATATATATATATGTTATAAAGAAGTTAATACAAACCAATTGACGGAAAAAAATGTCCAATTAAATGCCAATAGTGTGCGCACTTAGTAAGTTTTGGAATCTTCAATCTCTGTTGAAAGATTAAAACCGCGAGGCCTCCCTAGAACTATAAGATAATATTTATCAATTGGAAATGCACCTATTGCCAGTGACTTTAATGCGAATTTAGTTGGCTGATACGTTTGCTAACGATCCTATTTGCCCTAGAATATAATTTTCTGCTGAGAGTGGTTCTAAACTTCAATTTATCAAGAGGACAGAATTTGAGTTTGTATTTTGTGATGGATGATTATTTGAAGTAAAGAAGTTGGAAGTAGAAAAAAGGATATTGTTGATTGTTTTGAGGCATAAAGGAGAAATTAGTTTTAGATGGAGAGATTGAACAGTAATGCCTGTTTTTTTTTTTTAAAAATCATATGCACGATAAAGACGGCCCAAGTCTCTTTTCGTGTAAAATAAAATTCTGAAACTTCTACATCTGTCGATGTATTCATTAATTTTATCATGAAATGTATTGGCTAATATTTCCTGTTTATACTGAGATAAACACTTTCTTATCTGATGAATTCTACATTTTAGTGTCTTATTATAAATGATTTCCTCTTGAGATACTTGCTTGGGTGAAAGTTGGAAAGTAAATACGTCAGCGTGGTATCGCCAATACTGACTTTTCAACAAAGAATAAAAACTCAGCTTTTTTTATGTCCTTGGTAAAAGCAACAAAAGGTTTTGTTGTATGACAATAGCAAAAGAAAAAAAATAATTATATTACTTTTTAACGCAGATATGTTCAGTATTTTCAAGTGTCTAATTGGGGGTCGTTTTATTAGTGTGATCCACTTTGATGCATGTAATATAGAATCAGCTGTCTGACAATGCTGACATTTCAAGAAATGCAAATAATATTTATCCATTGTATCATTGAAATTCAGTGAACTGTACACTAACGACGAACGATCATATAATCAGTATCGAAGCTGACCCGAGATATTCTTTTGCACCAGTTGTGTCCGTCTTGCTGAATTGATGGCATGGGGTCAAGCAATGTCAGCTTTTAACTCACTCGAGTTGTCCTTTTTAGTCATATGCCATTCTCAGAATAAGTGCGACCATATTCCGTGAACTAATTAACAACGTGCTGCGTGTGCTAAGAGACTTTTTGATGCAACTAAAAATTGATTACATATCCTGGAGGAATAGTGTACCTGAGATATACAGATAATCTAGTAACGACATGATTTTCCCCTTGTTTTGTGAAGAAACCAAAACTATCCGAAATAAAATAAAAAAGCTGTTTTATCGTGGAATGCAGACTGATCATCATTAACACAACATCACCACCAACACCACCACTACTACTACCACCACCACCATCATCATCTTCATCATTACCACATTCATGATTACCATCTGCAATTCATCATGAATATCATATTATTTTTATCATCATTATTAATATTCTTCTTCTTCTTCTTGTTATTATTATTATTATTATTATTATTATTAATTATTATTATTATTATTATTATTATCTATTGTATATATTATATATAAGCTGTAAAACGTGATAAATATTCTGGACTGAATTTATAAATATAGGCACCCCCACCCCCAAACCAATAAAACAAACCTTAAACTAGCCTTGTGATGACAATTGTCTGTACTTGGAGATACAAAATATAACAAAACGGCAGTACTGATTTTGTATTGGCCCAATGTACATAGAAAGCCAAGATGTTGTAATTGCTGTTGATAAGTATTATTTACAAATGCCTATAACTACCGAATTCGATTTAAAAAAGTCCTGAGTATGATAAAGTGAACGTGATCAGGAATTACCTCTTTTCAATTGAATTTCGAGCTGCTTCGTCGATTGCTCTTTCCACTGCAGGATAGTTGGCTTTTAAAACGCACAGTTTTGTAGAAATGAAATGACATTTGTTTTTTCTTTATGTGCAATAATTTCTGTTTTATAGTAACTCTTTTAGGATTTTTGAGAAAAATACGGTGAATACACCATTTCCCGGGTGAGGGAGGGGGAGCGATACCAATTTCCATTAATTTTGTGTTTGCTAGAAAACAAACATTAAAACACCCAACCAACAATATTCTTCGTTGAAACCAACAGGAATTTAAACACTGACAAACATGTCGTTTTCTGCTAAACCAAGTATAAAAATGATTTCACTCTATTGTATTTCCCTCAATAAAATGAATGTATCCGGAACGAAATCGTCACTCAAATGCTTTAAATAAATATATAATCAAAGCAATATTCCGGAGCTGCATATATTAGACACAAAAAGTACTGTATTGTAATAATCTATATACTCATTACACAATCAAGCTAGAAAAAGATTTCCATATATAAAACCAGTGACAGATAGACGTTTCTGTCCTAAAAGCACATGAAAAATACAACAGTGGATGCATGTACATTATGGCAGTCTTCTCAAAATACACGTGGGTTGAGAGAGCACAAAAGAAAACGGGTTATGAAATACGTGACGCTTGCAGAGAAATCGTTGAAGAGAGAAAGCCTATAAAGATACGGTATGATGAAGGAAGAGAATTTTGCAACTAGAACGTTAAGGCTTTTGTTGGAAAAAGAAGACATTGAATACCTTCAACTTACTCAGACACAAAATCATATGTAGTGGAAAGATTTAGCACACAAAATCAATACAGCTTTAACGAACCTTACGCAATTCTCTTTAGAGCATGCATGAATGTAATTAAGGAACCTGATAACACCATAATTTGTGGAGTAACCAACTGTGGGGAAACATTGTTTGTACTAAATCAGATATAGACTGAATACGTGAACGTTTTCGATTACCGTAATAATAATCATTTGTCCAACTTTTGTTCAACAAAACTTACAACAGATATTGTTAGTCGAAGATGAGAAGGTGATCGTGATGGATCCCCAAGATCATCATCTCATCATCTCTCCCGTAACCTGGCAGGTCGTTGGGGCGCCACTGATGACTTTGCGACAATCTCTCTCCATTTTGCCCTGTTTTCCACTGCTCTTTGGGACTTTGTAAAGTCCAAGCTTGTCCACTCTTTGATATTATCTTCACATCTCTTCTTCTCTCTGTCTTGTTTTCTCTTTCCTCTCACTGTGCCCTGTAAGATTGTCTTTGACAGGCCAGATGAGCGTGAGATGTGACCATACCATCTTAGTTTGCGTTTCTTTACGGTGGTGAGCAGATCTTCATATGATCCAATTGCGCCTTTGATTCTAATGCGCACCTCCTCATTTGAGACGTGGTCTAACTATGAGATTTTCAGGATCCTTCGATAACATCTCATCTCTAGGGCATGGATTCTTCTCTCTAGTTCTGCAGTCAGGGTCCATGTTTCACATGCATACAGAAATATGGACATGACGAGCGAGCACATAAGCTTGATCTTAGACCCAATCGTGATGTTGCTGGGCTTCCAAATAGGTTTCAGCCTAGCCAATGCAGTTGTTGTCTGCGCAATCCTGGAAAGAACCTCAGGTTTTGAACCTTCATCAGAGGCGATAGCACCTAGGTACTGTACCCAGCTTCTGTCCATTCACTCTTATTTCCTTTTTGGATGCCACTCGGGTTGTTTGTCATTAGCTTGGTCTTTTCAGCGCTGATCTCCATCCCATACCTTAGTGATGCTTGGTTGAGACGGTTCACTAAGGTTTCCAGTTCTTGTTCATCTCCTGCTAAGCCATCCATATCATCAGCGAAGCGAACTTTGGTGATTGTTCTGCCTCCAACACTGACACTGGCCTCATGGTCTTCCAAGGCATCGGACATGATCCTTTCCAGGTAGGTGTTGAAGAGAGTTGGTGAGAGAAGGCATCCCTGTCTGACTCCGTCTGTGGTTCTGAACCAATCTCATATGTTGCCATTGACGAGAACTGCGCTGGTGGCCTTGTCATACAGGTTTTCGATGATGCTGACTAGTTTTGCGTTTATGTTGTATATCCGCATGGTGGCTTACAAGGCTGCATGCCATACCTTCTCGAAATCCTCAATTCAATGAAGACATGATAAAGGTCCTGTTGATGCTGCAGATACTTTTCACAGAGGATTCTAAGATTGAAGATCTGTTCAATAGTGCTACGTCCTGCTCTGAAACCTGCCTGTTCTTCAGCGATGATGTGCTCTGCTTGAGGTTTCAGTCTGTTGAGGATGATCTTAAGCATAACCTTGCTTGGGTGACTGATGAGACTGATTGTTTGGAAGTTCTGGCACAGCTGCAGATTCCCTTTCTTAGGAAGGGTGATGATCAGAGACTGGGTCCATGGGGTGAGTCATTCTCCTGTTTGCATATTTTGTTGCAGATTGTTGTGCGGACGTCTATCATGAAGGTTCCTCCTGCTTGAACAAGCTCTGCTGGTATATTGTCTACCCCAGCTGATTTCCCTTTCTTTAGTGCCTTTACTGCAGCCTCTACTTCTTTCCTGAGGATCGGGTGGTTAACCTCTGTTGTGGTCAGTGGTACGTTTAGTACACCTTGGTCTCCAGACGTCTCCTGGTTGTAAAGCTCTGAACATTATTCCGTCCATCTGTTAAGAATCTCTTGATCTTATGTGAGACTCTTACCAGCCTTGTCCTGGATCGTGGAAGATCTCTCCTGCGTATCTGTTGTCAGGTATTTCACCAACTCGTATGCCTTTTACTGTTATTCTGGTTCAGGCTTTTCTCGACTTCCTTACATTGGTCCTTTAACCAGCTTTCCTTCGCTCTCTTTAAGCTCTTCTTAATCATGTTGTTAATCTCCCTGTATTTTTCTGCTTCTTCAAGGTCTCCTAGCTTCCTTTTCAGTTTTCTCCTCACATCACAGAGGTCGAGGATATCTGTTGTGACCCAGGGCTTCTTTATCCTACGATGCTTGCCAAGGATCTCGTTGGCTGTGCCTATTATTGCCGTGTTGAATGTGGTGATCAAGGAGTCTAGATTTATTTCTTCAGCACCCAGAATTGTGAGTGGTACAAATGTGCCATCTATTGATGCTTCAAATGCTTGTGCCACGCTTGGATCTTTAAGTTTTTCAAGTTCAAGCCTGGTCCTAACCTGTCTTGGTCTTCCTCAGACGAAGTTTGAAAGTCATCATCAGTAAGTCATGGTCCCTTCCTATGTCCGCTCCTGGGAAGCTACGTGTTCTGGCATTGTTAACGCTAGACTGGAAGCGCTTCCTCACCAAGATGTAGTCAATTTGGTTGTGATGTTTTCCGTCTGGACTGTGCCAAGTCCATCTTCTAGATAATTTGTGGGGGCTAAGGGTATTCGTTAGCACTAGGTTATTATAGGTGGCGAAGTCCAGGCGCTTGATTCCTCTCTCATTGGTCTGTTCATTACAACATGGACCACCGACTTCATGCCAGTCTGCCTGTGCGTCTACTCCTATCTTGGCATTCCAGTCTCTTTGAATAACTAGAATATCCTTCTTGGGTGTCTGGTCAATATGAATTTGAAGCTGGTCGTAGAAGAACGCATCCATTTCCTCATCATCATGGTCAGATGTTGCGCATAAACCTCTATGATGGTGATTTTTAAGGGAGATGCCCTCAAGCGGATGATAATCAGCCTGTTAGACACAGGTCGAGAACCCATGACTGCACTCACAAATGGAGATGCCCTCAAGCGGATGGTAATCAGCCTGTTAGACACAGGTCGAGAACCCATGACTGCACTCACAATGTCCTTATGTACCATAAATCCGACTCCATGCTCATGCTTGTCCTCATGTCCACTGAGGTAGATCCTGTGTCCTTCATCTGTTGATCTCTCTCTGAAATTCTTCCAGCGCATCTCGCAGAGTCCAATGATGTGCCATTGGTATCTTCCCAACTCATGAGTTAGCTTTGCGAGTTTCCCTGCTGGTCCTAATATCCTGACATTCCACGTTCCAATGGTGATGTTATCTCTTGCCCGTACTTTGATGGTAGTTTCACCATCCCGAAGATACATTACATAGAAGATTAGGTCACAGGTTGATATGTACCAAGGAACTAATACTTTGTTTCTAATTGATGACTGCAACCCGACCACCACCACGTATTACATAGCTTCTAGTGGTAAATATTTTGAAATATCTGTTTGGTTCATAGTACAAAATTACAACTCTGTAATGAAAGAATGTTTAGAAAATAAGCAGTTGTTGGTTGTCTTATATAGTAAGGACAAAATAGCCATGGAGACTATCTTCCTTGAAAAAAATATCAGCACAGATGACTCATAACGTGAGATTGTAGATACTTTGAGGCAAAACGAAACAAACAAACTTTTAATGAGGCTCGCAGTGTCTTTTGGAATAGACGGTTCTGACATGTCCTATGGTAAAGTGTTTATTTTTTCAAGCAACAAAGTTTCTCGTCATACATGGACAATGATACTTTGTTCATTTTGATTCTATACATCTTGAAATTGTATGACCTGAGTAAATTAATTTCCTGGTAATGTATTTGTGATTCAATAAGCAACATTTGCTATTTCAAAGTTTCTCCCTAAACACACCAAACTCTGTGACTTGTGTGCCAGTTAGTTCATCTTTGAATAATCCAACATATATTTTGTTCGCTTGAGGTAAGTCCTGGATTTTGTCCTTTGCATATGCACTAGTGTCATAGAACTTTATGTCATCCTTCATGTATCTGTCCTTAGGATATGCACTAATGTCATAGAACTTTATGTCATCCTTCACGTATCTGTGGAATTTCACAACAGATATACATAATGAAATAGTATCAGAAAAACAAAGTTAACTTTTCACCAGATTAATTTTTGAGGTTGTTGTAATATAATTAGTACATAAACATTTGCTATAACTCTGACCACCATATATATGTTCGATTAATTTTATCTTTGTTTTTGATACTGACGAGCACTATGTCATCGTCAATAATTGTTCTTCTGGCGAATTATAACTCATTTTGATATTTAAAACTTGATTTTCTTCTTCTGTACATATTTGTATTGTTGTTCTCTTGCGAACAAAGTCGAACTGTTCCAAATACGCAGTTGTGCATTACCTTCAATAAGACCTTTTCAGAGTCATTATTAGCTTTTTGTCTGAAACTAGTATTCAGTTCAATGTATGATTTAAGCCAAGGTTGCTGTTCAAACAAGCCATTCTTTTTTGTGCGCCTGAAGCCGCTTATCAAAACCTTCTGCAATGGAGATAAATCAATTTCGTCTAGTGCAAGCTTTTCAGGTACAAATAAGTAGTTCTTGACCTGATTATGCAGATGTCTTGATATATCCAAATTCGTATTCAAGAATGAACCAGTATTACTATTGTCAGGTATATTGAACAGATTTTCCTCTAATTTGTTTTTAATTTGCCCATCAGAACTTTTTTCTTTTTCTTTCCGGCATGTCTTGACTTGTGGCCCATTCATATACATTTTTGGGTCATATCTAAATAATGACTGATTATGATTTTGTATCATCATAACCACCATAATGTGTGTTTCTTACCATCGGACTTAGTCATTCCTTCCTTGTTGGCTGAGCCAACAAGATCTTTGTTTGCACAGAACTCGTTATTTGCTATTGAGTACTTATGTGGTATCAAACTAATTTCATCACATATTCCACATTCAATCACGAGACAAGTCATAGTCTGTCACTAGTTATAATTTGATACCTGATATTTTGAAACACGCATCATGAGTTAAGCCATGTGCACTGTATTAATGTGATGTATACATTGTATAGTGTTTTATACAGACATTGATAAATTCTTCGATGATGTCACACAACATTACGTATTGTGTTACACGTAATAGTTTTAGACCATATACTGTTTTAAGGTTGAAGTGTGATATCACATACTGTACATACCAGTAATGGTCGTTGGATATGTTTTATTCATTAAACTTGAATATAACTTTATTTGAATGGTACAGTTGTTTAATGAAACCTCTCAAAGCTATCCATGTATTCGCACTAATTAATGTCTTTCTTCAATATTGCACATACATTTCAATTGTATCAACAAATCTATCATAGTTTAAATTCTTACCCAACTGCTCTATAGACAAAACTAATTGTTATTTTTCTTAGTTTATTTTCTTACCATCCTTTATGAAGCCATAATCTATGGAATCCTTGCTAAATGAAAAACAAAATTGCATCAGTATTATTTCTACCTCTTGAGCAGGTTGATTTTTAAAAGCTTTTTGATAAATAGATTAACAAGCTGTAAATGAAAAAAGGAGTATAGTTTTTGTATTTGAAACTTAAATTGCATAAACATAACCTCTGTATTTACCAGTGAAAAAGTCGTGTCAGTAATATATTTTTTTAAATTTTTCGTTACAAATATGACATGTATTTATTAAGTTAAAATGCTTTCCGTCATCTTCTGTGTACACCACAGGTTTTGCTTTTTTAGACCTTAATTCTTTGCACACTATTTTTGTTATCTTATCAAGCCATTTGTAAAACACCTGAATGCAATCAAGTCCACTGTACACGATTGGTTTGTAAAATTTGTGAATTGTCTTCTCATACATGCAAAATGTGGAAGGAACGTCTCTAGTTGTCTTTTTTCCTTTCAAGGATATATATGTTTGATAATTATCACTATTACGTTTTTGTGGTACGCAGCACCGAGTCTTCGAGTACAGTACGATGATGCTTTCCGAATTGCATCAAACAGCATACAAAATTTTTAAATGATGATGAAAATTTCTAAAACCTACAACTGATCCCTGTTCAAGCATTATGTCTATTGAGTTGCCTACACCATAGCATAATCTTTTGTTTTCTGATAACTATTCAAGATTTTTTAAAAATATTTAAACATGTATTACATATGAATTTTTATGTTTGTGTTTATAAATTTAGCTAGATACTTGCCTTGATAAATTCTTTATCCTAACGTAATGGTACCTTCCATCTTTGTTCTTGTTATGATTTGTAGAAGCAAATATAATCAGCATGTCAACTGTCGGACTTTCTTTGTTTCCGTTACTCTATGAGATTTAATATAGTTTCTCTCCATACTGCTCTCTACTCCTTCATATTTCATACACATTTATAGATATATAAATTTGCTTATGTCTCCAATTTTAAACGGACATCGATTAAACCAAATTGTCCACTTGTTAAAATTGTAGCAAGGAGCATGAGTATTTAAAATTAATTGGCATAATATAAACTTCTACTGTCAGCAACTTGTACACTGATGCACACTTGTTTGTTAGTCACTCAGTCAAGCAAATTCCTATATATAATGACATCATTCATTTCACCTTTGTTCATTATGTTGATAGATCTTGATCTGTGGTAAAATACTTTGTACACAATTTTCTCTCCGTCCTTGGTGTGTCTCTTCATAAGTTTAATCGTTAGGTCTTGCTGTACATTCACAGAAACAAATGGTCTAATGTTTCGAATTATTACTTTCTTCAAGCGTGGTTAAAAATTCATTGAAAATTTCATACAGTATCTAAAACCTTTGCCCATGGTTGTAGTATATCGGAACTGCACCACTTGTCACCTCCATGGGGATGACACATTTCCTATTGCGGATAGTTTTCTACACTCCTGGTCGAGTATTCATCGTTCTTTCTAATGATGAATTGGGAGTGTTGCTGCCTCAGTTATTTTTACGTCAAATCGGCCGGGATATCGCTGAATCACTTGAATTACACTGTATATTTAACAGTCTCATCAACTCATACACCTGGCACCGGTTTGATGTCATACTAGCCCGAATCAGGACCATGCGACCCAAATCCATTGTCAAACTTGAAGAAAAATTGCTGTGTTCATGTTTTTTCCCCCTGTTTTGCGCACGCTAGATCCTGTGTCACACTTCTAGCGTGTTAGCCATACGCTTAATTTTCTTTTATTGTTAAATCGCCTTTTTTGCGTACATTAGATCCTGTATCACGTTTGTAGTATGTGAGTCATACGATATTTCTTTTACGTACAATAGATTATGTGACATATTTCTAGTACGTCAGCCAGTTCGTTTTATTTTATTTCTTTATTTATCCGCATATATTGTTCTAAAGGTATCGCAACACAAATTTCCCTATTTGGAACGCTTGGAAAAAATATTGAATTATCCAATTCAAATGAATGTGTCTGGAACGAACCCGTCTGTCTAATTCTTTAATAAAATACTTTACGAATACATGGCAATATTTATGCCTGACGCATAGTGACAGCTTAGAGTAATTAGGCACAAATGACTGTTATAAATGTTTGGCTGTCTTCACTTAAACCTTTGGATGGTAGATGTATCATCGGCTAGCTAACACTGTGAATAATTCTCACATTCGGGACTCGTATCCGCCCCTACTTGTGCACTTGACCTTTTGAATTAAGCTTTAATTTATACAAAAGTAGGCTTACCTCCGTACAAACTTCTATTTCAAGATGCGTTTTTTTTATCGAGTGGGTCGGAATGAGAAATCAATGAAACAATAAACTTTCTGGTACATTTTAGGGTCTATGGTGAAACAGATAATGTTACGGCAATTTCGCGACAACTTTGTCCTCAGAAATATGACCTTCTGGATTTTGGAACATTCAAGTCCTACCAGTTACTATGTCGAGCAGAAATATGATTTTTTAACGGTGTGTCTTCGATTCATAATAATATCGAATAAGATGAGTCATAATGCTCTACAGGTATCAGGCGCCTATAAAGACAACATTTACCTAGCAAAAACAGTTATGAAAGTAGTGGGCGTCTGAGTAAAAGTTAAATGTGTCTCAAGGCATTCTCTTAAGAGAACTGCTGTTAATTATAGTTCTTTTTTATTTATTGACCAATCGAGATATTGGTTGCCTGAATAGTTTGAGGAGTCAATAGCATTTTTTTGTACAAGGAATCTTATTGTTTTTTTTATCATGCTTGAAGATCCCATGTTTATTGTTAACAGTGATAGCGATCACTTTAAACAATTTTCATGGCATTGTTCCCAGTCAGTAATTTGTAACGGATAAAAACTGAAAATAATCATTTTTACTTTCATGAATTAACTGTTTTGTAAGTGTAATTCCCTCATTCACATTCTAGAGTTTAACTGGAGCTTTTACCTGATTTTGAAACCTGAAACCAGAAGCTTAACACTTTGTCATTTTGATCAATTGTTCATGAAGATAATGCGGAACTAATCAGTTAAGTACAATGTTTATAGTGTGCACACTTGGGAAAGTCCTAAAAAATAATCCTTGCATAAAGGCGATACCATGTATAATTATTTTAACATACAAAATACGCCTATGCCTTAAACAATTGTCTTGGGAATATGTCGGCTGAGAAGTTGCGTAATCAGTGTCAGCTCCAGTTCTATCTGAATTTCAATTTGTCATGGCACACTGAATTTGCATTTTGTGATTGAATATCATTTGATAAACAAGATTGAGAACTCTACAGATTGGTATCAGTGTTAGGTCTGGAGCAAATACTGTAGCATTGTTTATACAGAGATATACAGAAGCAACAATCTAGATCTTTCAAAATTAAATGCATGCACGATAAAGATGATGAACCCTTTCCCTGTTAATGCCGGTGTCCATCAACATAATATTCCTACGACCTGCTGACAAATCTAACCGCATATATATGTGTGACTATGTGAATATATACCTACTTGCATTATTTTTCTTCATGTACTGTGTCGGAGAAGTGGTCGGTCAGGAGCCCGTTCTGACACTTATGTGGTTTGTACTCTACAACGCCGATAGACACGTTTGAATGTAATAGCTGCTCGCAATTGAAGACGAGATACAAGAAAAATAGCTATAAGGTTATGCGCGTTCCTAATTGTATAATGACCCCACTGAAATAGCTGAAGTCAAATTATTGTAACTGGTGTTGAGACCAATTATTATTAAGAGCCATGCCAGAAAGCATTTAACTTTGCACCATTATGAGCTGGACATTGTCAAAATTAAAATTTTCCTCAAATGCGCCCTAATGAAAAACTTAAATTTGAGTATTATTTTGGTTCCAAGACAACAGTGAGTTTACTGCTGATTCGGGAATGTAATGAAACATATGCACTTACTCAGCATAAGTTTGATTTTAAGGTCTTTGTTTGCACACATGAATACGTCATTGATTTGAATACTTTAACGCTATTCATATGCTTAACTTAACAACATTGAGAAGATTTTTTCCGAATCCCAAGAAAATTAAAGAATCAAAGCTACTACAAGGCTACCTCAAATATATCTCATAGTCATACAACGCTTATGTCATTGTACAAGGACCTAAAGTATTAATCCAGTTTAAGTTAAAACTTATACACTTTTGCATAGCAGGGATAAGAAAAAACATTATGCATCTATTTTCACAAATAATTTTTCCTGGCATCATTAGAGACTGCAACAATTTGTCTACCTTTTAAATATACACTGCTAGTTAAATATTGGCTAGTTATAAGAGATCCACAATAGTCCATGAGATGGGGGTGGGGTCTGTGCCATCTGGGGGGATAGAGGCTCATTATGATTTTTCGCAAGATCTGGATCCCTGAAGATAGCAAATAGGTGATAGCAGTACATAACTCTTTGCCTTCTCTGTGTTATCACCACATTTTCAACCGTATCCCGAATTCGCCGGTAGCTCGATTTCAAGATTTGTGCTGAGGGGTCTTTATATCAATCTTCTGTATAATCGTTATTAGTTAAGTCCGGATGTTAAAATTAAGAGCTATGCTAGTCAAACAGCTGCACTTGCGAATTTGATAAGCATCATTCAGTTATTTTTACTGGTTTGCCATTGACAGTCTCTCTATTTGACCTTATCTGAAATTCAATATTGCAACACTTGTTTTTACACTAAACACTAAGCTAAAAGTTAATTTAATATCTCAACTCCTTTTAGAAGATGTTCTTAGTGCACTTGTATATTGAGTAATGTATAAGGGTCAATTTAAGACCATTTATAATTTTCTGGGTGATGTATTAATCAGTTCGTGATAGGAGAAAGTATCCTTACCCCATTTTCTTTTCAGTGAAAAAGTGCATCAATAGCCTACTAATATTGTAAAACATTTTCCAAATGCTTGCATGAGAGAGCTGTTTTGTCTTATACAATATATCTTATATGCTATCTGCTTGTCTAAAATGACAAAAGTTAATCGTGAAGTTTTGAATAGGTGTTTCTGGTTTGCCATATGCGCACATCAATTATAATTTGTTGATAATTTGCATTTAAGTTATAGCTTTAGAAATTGCGTCTTTGTTGTGTTTTTTTTCTTTGGTTTTTAGGTAACTTGGTAGTGAAGAAGGCGTAGAAGTACTTTAGTTGAGTAGCTTCCAGTTTCATTATAGAGAAAGCAAAATAAATCAAATATCAAAGTTCTCCTCACAACCAGTGTATAATTCACAAAGTTTCAACAAAGGTAGAAGCAGAGGACCACGTAACCTGTCCACAAAGCTATAAATCATGGCATATTTAGTTACAGGCTTCCCAAGTAAGGAATTATACCTCAATTCTAGATATTGCTCATGATTTGAGAAACAAAGAGATTCCATAGATTGTCTACCACAGGAAATGCAGGAGCCTGTTTACCATGAAGAGAGACATGGAGACTCTGAAACGAAAAGCAGAAGCAAGTCTCAGTGATGAAACTGGAACCAGTGGCTCTACCATTAAAATATGCCCACAAGGAGATCTCCATCAGAGTCAAGGGTGTATGACAACGAGTGCATACTAGTGGGGACGTAGTGGCTGCAGAGGCAAATTACTATGCATCATGCTATAAGAACTAAACAAGGGTTAAAACACAAATTGAAGAAAATGCACAAGCAGAGAACCTCCAGCCTGATCCTCACTGCAAAAAGATGGAAAATTAAGCCTATAATGACTTGTTCCAATGCATTAGAACTGCTATCATTCCTAACGAAGATGTTGTCCAGGTGACTAGCCTGACTGAAAAGCTTGAAACGCTCAGGAAATCTAGAGGGTCCAGGGACTGAAAGAATCAACCAAAAAGCATATCCGTAGAAAACTGGAATCTGAGCCAGGACAAAGCCTTCATATCTTTCCAGACAACAAAGGGAAATTACTGGCTGTACCTGATAGTGTCATATTTCAGGATTTTGTTGGAGAAAACCAGAATTTGAAAAAAGAAGTTGCAGTTTGGAAAACCAATTCAACAAACATCAACAAAAGCATAGCTCAGACATCATCACACTTGAGATCAGTAACAAGGAAAGAAATGAAAACAACACCATAGCCTTATCATCCCTCTGCTGTTGATCAAGAATCCTTCACTGTGTCAGATTATCTTCAACAGTTCCTGCTGGATCTTCTGACTGGTGATCCGGACTCCAGAGCACAAGAAGCCCTTTCAAAGAATCAATCTGCTGACGGAATCTTTCAGTCAGGACATTATATACGCAGTGATCTGTAGCCAACTGACCCCCCACCCAAAAAACAAAAAAAAAAAAAAAAAAATCTGTTGCTCCCCTAGCCCCTGAAGACACTCACTGGAAGTGTTGAAATCATGAAATCATCCATAAATTGAACGGACTTGAATATGGAGTTTCATATTCACTGCTGGAAGAAATGATACAACCTTGTGTCTCCCGAAACTTGCCGCTACCTTGAATCAGCAAACTGTTCTTCCAGCCAACATTCAGCGTTAGGTTTTTACAAATCTAGCACAGAACAACATTGATAGGCTGGAACAGGCTCTGACTGGCAAGTGGACCACTCATAGAGTCAGTAGCATTGCCCTAGAGTCCGATGTCTATGTACCACATCTCCCGAAGGCTCCTTTCCCCAGCATTGAGAAACAGAAGCAAAGAACTGTCACCACTGAAAATGAAGAGTTGCCAGTGTATATTGCTTTTGAGCACAGCAACTGACAACAAACCCTGCAGTCATACAGGAATGCAAAGAGGAAGCGAAGGTTGCTCGGAACAAAAACCTGGTCTGGCTAGTTGCAAGTCAGGCAGACACAGTGAATCAGACAATACCTAGTTGGACAGGGTTTAACATCATTACTAGGGACTTAGTTAGTGTCTCACAGGATGCCATTATGTATCTTATTACAATTAATGATTAGGTTACTGAGTTGACAACAGTGAACTAATCGTAAATCATCATGGAGGCACTGCAATTGCAGAAAATAGTAGTGTTCATGGATCAAAATCTGTATACAAAAGCAGCAGAAATTGCCTGGAAGCACAAAGAAAGGTATGCTAACATCTCCCTTTGATTGGGCACATTTAACACCATCTACAATGCCTTGTCAATTATTGGAAAACGATTTCAGGATGTTGGCCTTCGGGACCTTTGTTTGGAAGCAGGCATCATTGAAAAGGCTCAGTAACAGGAGTTTTTGAAGTACTCAAGTGCATATATGAAGCTATCATGAGACTGGCCTGGACTGAGTTCATCCCCTGGGAAGAGACGCATTGGAATGACAAGAAGCAGGCAGTCTGCTTTTTTTCTGGAAGAAGTGAATGACCTGGTAGAAGACCTGTGCCAAAGGAGCCTTTAGAGCCTGCTTAAGAGTCTAGCTTTTGCAGAGGAACAAGACCTTTGTAATAGAATCTTGGAGTATCTTCGTCACGACAATGGAGATCTGTTATAAAGTTTGGATGTCATATGTGGACATTGTTGAAGATGTCTTGCTAACCTTGCTACGTGCTGCCCGAAAAGGCAACTGTTAGTTACACCTCATTGCCATACGATTCATGACCCCGTGGTGATTTGCTTATGACAAAGTGAACTACGCTAGGTGCTTGCCAACCTACTATACCCAGATGACAATGCTTCCAGTGGAACACCCTGAGGTACACCAGAAATTCATGGATGAATACTTTTCTGTTCAGCTGTCTGGCAACAATCCATTTGGACGCATTCCTGTTGAACAAACCAGTGAGTTCACAGTAAACAACGACACACAGACTTCAGGCAAGGTTCAGTCTAAAATTAGGTGCTGTGAAAAAATAGTACATCACAGCCGAACACAGGAACACCTTCCTGGGTCAGATGAGAGAAATAGTGCAGGACAAAAGATCAGATCTTCATCATGCACAAAACAAGAATTGAAAAGGATGAGGATGCAGTGTCAGCAGTGGTGAGTTTACTTCAAAGCTTGGTCAACTCATTTGCTGTGACACAGGAGCTCATTATTATCCCAACAGCGAAAGCAGCTTATCGTGAAATAGCCTCTGTACGCATGAAAGTATATAAAGTAGGAGAGAAAAGTTATGAAAACTTCAGAACTGAGAGACTTGAGAGCAAACCATCAATTAAGAAATGTAATGACCCATACAAATGAACAAGCTGAAAACCTTCAGCAACTTGTGCAAGAAGAAGTAGATGAAGAGCAATGCTAGGACTATCATTCTGAAAGCAGACAGGTCACTCTTTGCTCGCATCATTGTGATAGCACATAGCCGGAACCTTAAGATGGCGGATGTACTCTCCCATCCGCTGGAACCTTTGCCATGGACTTTGTCAAAGCTGCTTTGGCCACATGCTTGCAGAAGAATGTAGCACCAGCTGAAGAAATGCCAGAAGCTTCAGCCACTGTGATTAATGGAATGAATGTTGTTGAGAGGGTGAGAGGTGATCAAGTCAATTGTGGTGAAGTGTTCATGTCTGTACTATCCATGGCTCTGAGGGAAGGAAGTAGGAGTCAAAGGATTCATGTGGTGTTTGATATATACCAGGAGACATCTAATGCAGAGTAAACTGAGAAATTTCAGGATAAGGTACTCTTTTCAACCTCTGAAGAAAAATGCTACAAAATCACATCTGAATGTAGCCCAGAGGTGCCTGATCTCTGAAGCACAGTCGATTGCTACTACATGCAGCACATTCTGCTGACGAGGGCCACCAAGCAGAAGTGATAAGCTCAGAAGACATTGATGAGTTCATCATGTACTTGGCATTCCATGATTTCGTCAGGGCCAGATTGTTCCAGAAATGTGGCACTAAAGCATGCACAAGAGTCCTTGACATTGAGAAAATAGCAGCTGCTATTGGCAGAAATGTTTGTCGGGCCCTCATAGGCATGCATGCATATACATGATGCGACACAGTCAGCACGCAAAGGGAATGTAAGTGAAGTCAAGATCCTGAGCGCCAACAGAGAGGCACAAGAAGCGTTCTCACAGTTGGGCGAGGAATGGGATCTGTCTGAGGAGCCCATGGACAAACTGGAGTAGTTCACATGCCTTCTTTATGCGGCCAAGTCTGCTACAGTGAAAGTAAAAAAGTTAAGATATCACCTGTTCGGTACACAGAAAGGTAAGATTGAGAATTACCAACTGACCCCATACAGATACTGTTTAAAGAAACATGCCCAACGGGCCAGTTAACAGGCTGGGATATGGCGGAGGTGTCTGAAGAAGGACCCAGGAACACCTAGCAATACTGGGAGAAGCTGCAAGTTGGAAAACACAGGATGAGGAAGTGCAGCTGGCAGTATATACTGAACGGAAAGACAGCCGGCACTTCAGGCTGTGCTAGATCTACTGGACTACGACTGTCCCAGGAGCTGCAAACTGCCAAAATGTGTCTGCTTTGCAAGTGGCTTCAGGTGCACTGATATGTGCAGAATTTCTGACTGTGATAATCAATCAACGTGAGTAGAAAGTGATGACAGTTCCTCTAAAAATGAGCCAGATGATGATGATGATTATAATTTCTAAGACGTTGTATCACACATTGCTACTCATTAAAGTGCTCTTTTTTGTTCTCCTTTGTACTGTTTTTTTCGGGAATGAAGTTTAATCTGCAAAGAAATGTAAATAAATCGCTTGTTCGTTATTTGACTGCCCCTTCTTTTCTAGTTATATATTTAATTTCTGAGCAAAAATACAAGTCCATCAAGGATTGTTAATTAAAATTCTTTCCGTCAGTCACTTTGAACATAATTTCCTCTTAGAGAGAAAAAAGTAGCAAATGGTAAGGCAGATTAGATAGAAGTACGCCTGCCATGGTTATTTCTTCCTGTCACAGGTTACCTAATGTGGCGTGATGAATCCCCATAAATACTTTTTGATAAACCCAAGTCATTTCCTTAAACAAAAAGGTATCAAAAAGGAGATGATAGTGGAAATTGGGAATAATAATACACTGTCAAGTAATATTTGAGTAAAAGCAAGTGCTTGCAAATTGTGTTTTAAGACAAAGTCGGCAAAAGAGGTTGCCAATGGCTAACCAGTGAAGATAATTCAATGCTGTTTGTTACACTCGCATGTGCAGGTGTTTGACTAGCTTAGCTCGTAATTTGAATACCCTGACTTAACCAATAAAGATTTTATAGGAGATGGATATAAAGACCCTTCGACACAAATGTAGAATCTAGCTTTTTGGCGAATTCGGGGGTATGGTTAACTATTTGGTGATAACATAGAGAAGGCAAAGAATTATGCATCACTGTCACCTATTTTCTATCTCTAACAATCCAGACCTTGCCAAAAATCATGATGAGCTTTTGTCCTCCATGGTAGTACCTATGGTCGAAATTTGAGGTCCTGGCTCATGGAGTACAAGTGCTTATTAATTAGTAAATTGATCTATTGAGGTCTTTTGTTTAAAAGTGGTTGCAAAATATTTGTTTTATAAAATGGACACAAAAATATAAAGAATATGAGGAGAAACATGCAGAGAGGGCATACGGTGTGATTTTAATGACTACAGAAATAACTTATTTAGCCGCATGCAATTTTGATTGCTAACGTTTCCAGAAGTACTATGCTTTATTCTATTCAAGATGAAATGTAGATGGTAGTAAGTTAGCTTCTGATTATTAACTTATTTATATCATCATCGTAATATTTAAATAATTCAGTTATGGGCAATTTATTCCAAAGAATGCATTTCATACATGGTCATATTCATTTTTCCTTAATTTAGTGTGCAGATTTATAAGCTTTAATCAGTGCGCACCTTCATTAGGTATTGTAAGTCCCAATCATCCATTCCTTGCTTTTAATGCCTTTGGTTTTCAAATAAAGATTCAACTCAGTTATAGGGATATTAATTAAGAAAGTTTATTATTTGTATTTTGTTGATTTTCGCACAATTAAACTATGATAAAAAGTATGTGTCGGTAACACTTTAAATGATATTAATACCTCCATTCTTGCGTTCTAGAATTTGAATTCTTTATGTGTTGTAATCAGAAGATATAAATTAACTGAAGCTCATTATGTCTGATTGTTCTTAAGTGAAGAACAATTCTCATTATTTCTTTTGTAAACAGCATGATGAATTGCCTTCAGCATTTGCAGGTGAGCTACACTTCAGATGGGTTTAGAACATCTAAACCACCATTCTGACCCTTAAATTCAGTCCATCCTTTTTGTGGACCAGTATTCAATCCAATGCTGTCTCAATGAGGAACATGTAAGGATCTGTGTCTGTCAATATTTTATGTGCTGTATGGTCATAAATTTCCTCAAAGTTTAGGAAAGAGGAGCACCTTATAAAAGAATCTACTCCCTCTCCCCAAGTTCATACTGTTCTAAAAATACATTACAGTTCCAGATAACATGTTCTAAATCAATCTCATTGACAATTACGATCAAAACACAGGAGCATGCTACTTTCATACATGGTGTTACATTTGTCTCTGCTTGGACTAGTCGATAGAATATTTTCCTTCTTCCACCAATCCAAACAATTAAGTTCATTTAACATACTATCATTCACAATAACCACCCTCCCACTCCAGAACATATGTATCCTGTTTGTAAAGAGTGATTATAATGGAGGGGAGATAAATCTTTTAAATATTTGTATGCATTGACATTGAGGTATTATAGATATACGTTTTGAAAATAATGGCTTATTGTCCATAAACATTATACGTGATTTCACTTGAAACCAGCTTAATACCCCAGTAGTCCTATTTGTAAAAATCATGTTATCAGTTAACACTTGTGGAGACCATTTGGTCTATGAAAGAACGGTAATCTTACTAAATCTTCTTTAATTACCTAATTAGACGACAAAAGGTAATTTATACATGAATAAAGAATTATTACCATGTATGATAATAATTGCACAGTCATACTTATCAGTAAGAAGAAAACGACAAGGAGAGTGGACCATCTTTGCTCATATTATATGTGGAGTATACATTTTGTACTTCAAATAAAAACGGGAACCTCACATTTGTGAGGCTCCATGAAAACCCTTTCTAAGAAAAAATGACTGGATATTTTTATATATCTTGAGTGGGTTCCAAGATTTGATTTTGTTCTGGTAACCTACCTTATTTTCGAATTATTTGTATACATTATTTACTTTTTGGTCTCAGACGATTTTGCAAAAACCTTGTAAGCAAGGTTAAGAAAAATCACTTGAGGTTGACAAATGGAATTTGATATCCTTATTTATATTATATTGAAATAACCTGATTAAACTTGCATGCCCTTTTAGTAATTTTTCATCTTTTACACAACATTCCCTTAATTTCACCTTGCTAGATTTTTCCTTTCCATCTGTGAAGTACAAGTATAACAGAATGATATTGTCATGGTGGGGAGGGCAAAGATATGTTTTGACTTTCAAAAACAAATATCTTCAATTTTACCAAAGTGTAAGTACTATGCAATGAATGCTTTGCTAGATGAATGCATTCCAAAACATCTCCAGTTCAATTAAAAATCTTGGTTTAACATATATATAGATTTTTCTGCATCCAGTTGGCTTGTACATGTAGCCACGTTGCAAATATGCATGTATATCCACCACAAGAAATACTTTTCTCCTAAAGTAGGTGACAGTAACCCATAGTTCATATGCCTTTGACCATGTTGAATTTTTTGTGGGAAACTCTTTCAGAAGACTATTTTTTCAAGATTTATGCTTGCATTGACTTTTCATGCCGCTGTGACTGTATAAAGTTTGAACAGAGTGCTGTTACATTGTAATATGCCCCCCCCCCCCCCTCTTCACAGGGAATACAACTGCACCATCATTAGGGTCTTCATTTCATGTGCCATATGCTTGTCTATATTTTGGTGTTACTGCACATCATTAAGGCAGTTCAATGTCGGCTTACAGTCTGAGACATCTATAAAGACAAGTTAATCACTTGGACTACTTTTCCTAATTTCTGATTATTTAAAGCTTCCATTTTTGTAAGTACAATTTTGCAGTCGCTTTTCGCTACTGGGGTATGAAATATACTGTTTAAGCCTTGATGTTGAAATCAGCATCACAATAATTTACGCAAATTACCCTTGATAACTTGCACTGCTCAAACTGTTGTTTTAAGTCATTGAGAAGGAGGACAAATCACGATGTGTAAAATAAATCACTGTAACATACTTTGCCAAATTGCTAGTATTATGATCAATGTTTCTTTTCACATCTCAATCAGCACAATTATATTGATGCTTAATGTATAAAAGTGAAACAGAAATAATTTTGTTTCATTTGTATTGGACTTTATGATAACTTTAGAATTGTGTTCACATATAGATCATCGATACTTTAGGTACACAGGGCACATTTATTGGAATGATTAAAAACCATGAAACCTGACAGTGAAATCTGGCAATACTGATTTTCTTTTTACTACAATATCAATTTGTAAATGAACTGTAGCAAGGCAACTCTGAAACATAATCTACTATATATTACAAGAAAACAAAGTGTAAAGCATCCATTCTTTTTTCCCTTGATAATTTGTGTCCACATGATTGTGTACACTATACATGTCTCTTCGTAACAATCAACGTCTATGTTCATTGTTTACGGATTGGGTAGGGGTGGTGATAGATGCATAAAACAAAAGAAAATTACTGTAAATAAAACATTTTGTGTGTTGTAATAATGAATAGCTGAAATATAGCACTTTCAATGTGTGAACAAGCTATTGTCAGAATACAAATATAACAAACATCCGATTTTTGTTCATGCCGAACGCCAATTCTTGTATCAATTCTTCCAGAACTGCATGCCTTTCTTGAACATATTCCCTCAGTAAAACAATTAAAACACGAACCGATGCAACACTAGATTCAAAGTTTCATTTATTATTTTCTCCATGAAATGTATTTGATGGATATAATTTTTATATCAGTATACAGAAACTGCGAAATCATCTGCACATCGGCCATTTTTGTTTACATTAGATACAGTGCCCGTGGCCATTTTGTTTTAGGAAAGGTCAAGGTTGACAAATGCTCGTTCCAGTTGGTACTTTAATCAAAAGTACGACATGAGACCAGTCTAGTTATGATCCTTGTTGAATCTAAAAAATCTAATTGAATTACTTCTCGGTATATTTCTACGTAACATAAATAACGGAATACAAAAATTATTATCATGGTCCAGAAAAGAACGAGTAGATGATTATTTTTTTTTTCATAGTCAGTGTGAATTCTAATGGATTGC
The DNA here is from genome assembly GCA_029931535.1 of Margaritifera margaritifera. NCBI lineage: Eukaryota > Metazoa > Mollusca > Bivalvia > Unionida > Margaritiferidae > Margaritifera > Margaritifera margaritifera. The sequence goes on along the minus strand of JAQPZY010001579.1, from coordinate 4,097,642 downwards.
AAAATCGTATGGACTTATCTTTGACTTAAACATTACAAGAATGCTTTAAAGATCTATTTTCATCCAATGTGAATTATTTACAATCTGGAAATCTAAACTACTATAGAAACTGAACTTAAAAAAGGTAATGAAACAAATTTATATCAAAGAATGAAAACCATTTATATCAAAGATCGCAGTCCCTGTTCATATGAGGACAGGTAGAATGGATATATATATATATATATATATATATATATATATATATATATATATATATATATATATATATATACCCCATGCAAAATAAGGGAATGTGATCAAATACTAGTGTTTTTGTCATTTTGCAGATATCATACTCCTTTGATTATACTTTTCAGGTCTCATTTAAAGTTTGATCTGTCTGCTCGTCTGTTTTGCCATAGTAATTGTAACGTCTCTTAAAGAGAGGGTTGGGAAACATGTAGGAATTTACTAAACAGTATCATTTTCTCTCTCACTGTGGAGGTGAACAGACCTATGAATATGCACATGATTGGTCAGTTACAGTGCACATGTTTGAATTGTTTTATAAACAGACCACGCATCACATATGTACAGGTAAACTGGTTGGGTTTTAAACCATGATTATTACTTTATTATTATTATTATTATTATTATTATTATTATTATTATTATTATTAAGCACTAATGGTTGTTATGTATTCTTCAACCTATGTACATTTTTCTCCACACTGTGCTTTTATAATTTATTTTCATTGTTGTTTGTTAGGAGTGTTCACCAAAGAGTCAATGAAAAACTACAGAAGTCTTGAAGCACACAACTTCCTACTATCAGGATGGGTGCAAACAATATATCATATTCAGTCAGAGAACACACCAATTTTGTAAATGAATGTCAAACCATCATGGAGGGTGACAGATGAACCTTATCATCCCTGGGTTGCCTCAATAAAGGCAGGGTCATTACAGTACATTGTGACTGCATGGCAGGGTATGCAGTTTTAACAATTTTTTTTTAGTTATATAAATATTAGAGTAGTTATATTCTAATTGTGAATAATTGTTCTTATAGTATTTAAACTGACAGTCAGTAAACTTCTGTTACCATCAAAAACCATGGAATAATGATGATGGAGATGACATGATATGGTGCGATGGGGCCAGTTGCAAGATTAAGTAGGTGCATCTCGCTTGTGCCAAGATTCAACGCTCTCCTAAAGGAACGTGGTACTGCAAAGACTGCAGAAGAAGAACAAGCAAAAAATGACTTTTTATGATTTAATGAAACAAAATATCAGTTGTGAGTTGTCATATTAATGTTGTAACAAAAAGTATTTATATAATGAACTTTCAATTGTATATGTATAGGAAAACCACTTTCTGAGAAAAAGTAAATAAGAAAGTGTAACACTATATTTATGAAAGTAAATTTGTATGATTGTGATAAAAGAAAAAAGGTATATCACACATTTTTGACATAGCAACTAAGTTTTTGCATTTAAATATATTATTTTGGACATGAAATTTAACACTTTTATTCTCTGTACAAAAACACGATTGTTACCATAAGTATACAACAATGAATAGTCCATTAATAAAGAAATTCATTGATCTACATAATCTGAAGGTATCTGCCTTTTTTTCTCCCTTGTGTCTGAATTGAGAACAACCCCATCACCTAAATTAGTGAGAATAGCACATGTTTTCGCAATTCTATCAACACTTGAAAGTAAATCATTATGTGCTTCTGATTTAATTGAATTCACACATTGAATTGGCAGAGTCCTTTGCAAAATTGAAAATCGTGACTTCATGAGTCCAATCACTCTCACAACCCCTGTCTGCCAAAATCTGATCCACAGGGTGATGAAAATCTCTGCTTATATGTCCAGATTTGCGTGTTATTTCAACCTATGAAATACGTCCTTCCCAGGCCTTGTACAGAAACACAACTGATCCCAAGGGATTACATGCAATGAGAAACTTCACTGTTGTATGTTTCTTGCAACTGCTGTAGCACACAGTTTTAGCTTTGTAGACTTTAGGGTGTTCAATGAAGATTTCAAAGCTGTCAATTATATTTGTCAAGCGGGGAAAGTGTATTTTAAAAACAGCTGGAAAAGTAGTAAAAATAGTCTCTCTGTATGGCAAGTGAATCATAAATCCAAGCTGTGATTCTATTAGATTAACCCATTTCCAAAATGTATCTATCACTATACTCTATCCAAGGTTGCACTGATCTGCCAAATATTCAAATTTAGGATTTTGTCTCAGTTTAAGTCATGTAATAAAATACTGTTCCAAAGCTGGTACATTTCCTATTCTCCTTGAAGTAACTTTGCTGTCCAAAAATGAAAAAGTTTTGTGAAACATTTCCCACGACAATCCAGTGTTGAACTTGCATTTCTCGTCATTTTATCTCACTAGTTCTGTTGATAGCTGCAGTCTTTTCAACTTTGCCTCAGTCTCTGTAAGTTTTTTTGTTGACCATATCTCTTTCTGATCGCAAGTTGTAGATTTCAGACATTCGCATTTTCCTTTCTGTTTCGTGCAGTGGACGGGTAAAACCAAGCACTTCCTTATTGTATTCTACAGGTGTAAAATTATCTATTTCATGGGTATCTTTATCATCACTACCCATCATAATCTCCACACCTGAAACATTTAAACTCTCATCCTCTTTTTCTTCATATTTAATCTTGTGCCTTTTCCCAGCATTGCTGTCCTCTGTCAAAACCAATCTCCTCTTCTGTACTGAATCGTATCGACTCAGTCGCATGGCTCCCTTCAATGACGAGTCTGGGGTCATCATATAAATGCTGGGGATGATCTGGATCAGAATTTGGCTTTCCTAAAAATTAAAAAAGGATATTAAGAATGCTAACCAATTTTTTTAAAAAAAAACTGTTTAACTAGTTCTACAAGTTATCACATGATATTCAAACTATAATCATCAATTTTTTTTATAAATTATACTTTTTTTTTCTTCTTCTCTTTCTAAGATTTGGAAATTATTAGTCAAAACAAAATTATTAAAAAATAAATAACATACAATGTATTCCTTTTGATTTAATCAGGGTTATTTTACATTAATATAAACTATAAACACACACCATTCTTTCAACTCTCATTTGCTGTTCGAGTTTAATACTTAAGACAAAAAGCTGACTACATATGTAGACATATTTTGCCATTGGAATCCATTCTGACCAATCAGGATTCTGGCGTCTACAGAATCGTACCTAACGAGCCATTCTCTCTGGATCCTTTCCTGCATCAGGAAACTTGAAAAATGACAAATTTTCCTTCTGCATATGATGGTTTGTGCACCCACCAACACTGCAAATCTTCGGCATATCTTAGAATTTTGTATAAATTCCTCCTACACACTTCGCAGATCACGTAGAGCAATGGCGGTTGTTTTCACCTCAGCGGTCGTAACTATGCACTGAAAATGCCCGGATGTGAAAAAGTGCCCGGATTTTCGACCCAACCTATTACCATCAGAAGATATAGACCACTCTCTCAATGATCCCTCTGCGGTCCTGTGCTTTATCTACTAGGCCAGCTCGTCTATGGAGTATGAGTAATTTTCCATGTTTGGTTCTTGTCTCTGGATGTTCCAGTTTTTCACTTTATGCAAAGACCACTTCTACATTCCCATGCGGTTCCAAATACCGAATCAGTCACTGTATCATGATACAAAAGATACTTACTGCATGCTAATGATAGAATAGGATAAATTTAAAATGCACACTAATTTCTTTTAATTATAGCATTTATCCTTTTATAAGTTACAATTGTGGGTCTTTATAGACCTGATGATAATATTCTACAGTCCTCCCTGGTGTCCCACGAACTTGCATCAGATCACCTTTGCATTATATGCCATCTTGACGTATCAGTCCCAAACCCTCCACCTTTATTTGCTACTAAGAGAAACCTCCGTATGATAAATAGAACTCAACTAATGCATGACATCCAAGCAATCCTAACAACTTTGCTACCTAATACAGCAGAACAACTTGATAACTGCCTGCGTTCAATGCTTGACAAACATGCCCCAGCAACCAAGTGCAGAGTATCAATTAAACAGTGTTCTCCGTGGTATAGCAGTGTTAGGGACCAGCTTCGCACTGCTAAAAGAGATCGCCGTAAGGCTGAGAGGCTTTGGGTTTCCACCACTCACCATTCATAAGCAAATCTATGAAGCCACTAAGAAGAATGTTACAAACATAGTCCATGCAGCGAAATCAGCCCACTACAGTACTAAGATCACTGAAAGTTACAGCTGCAAAGAGCTCTTCGAGATTACTAACAAGCTAATGTCAAGGAACAAATGTACACCACTTCCAACTACCTTCTCTCCAGTCGACCTTCCGGACCAGTTTGTAAATTTCTTCCGTGACAAAGTACAAACCATTAGAGATAAGCTTGACAACATAATTTCAATTGAGTCGTCGTCACCATACAGTTGCGATACAGAATTTCAGCGGCAACCGTTAGCAGCATTTGAAATTGTCTCTATGGATTTAGTGCGTACAATCATGATGAAGAGTGCCCCAAAGTCATGTGAACTTGATCCGATTCCGACATCACTGCTGCTGAGTGCTTAGATCCAATATTGCCTTCACTAACTGATATTATTAATACTTCTCTCTCATCCGGGGAATTCCCATCATTTTTTAAAACTGCAGTTGTAAAGCCTCTGCTAAAGAAACCAACACTTGACCATAACGATTTAAAGAACTACCGCCCTGTCTCTAACCTCCCATTCATGTCAAAAATCTTAGAAAAAGTTGTTCTATCCCAACTTGTATCTCATCTGAATTCAAACAGTCATTTTAGCAATGTACAGTCTGCATATCGCCCTCACCACAGTACCGAAACTACCCTTCTGAAAGTAGTTAACGACCTTCTCTCTGCTTTGGATAGTGGAAAGATTACAGTCCTCACCCTCCTTGACTTGTCTGCAGCATTTGATACAATAGACCATGATATATTGCTTCACCGTCTCCATCATGTATTTGGCATTCACGATACAGCCTTACCATGGTTCAAGTCCTACTTGGTCAACAGGACACAAATTGTGTCCGCAAATGGAAAACACTCCAGCCCAGTTGATTTATGTTTTGGTGTTCCATAGGGTTCTGTTCTTGGACCTGTTCTCTTCATTCTATACACTCAACCGCTCTCAAGTGTCATAGATCGTCACCCAGTGTCTCACCAATTGTACGCTGATGACACCCAAATATACAAATCTAGCCACCCAACTGAAGTTGATGCTACCATCCAAGGCGTAGAGAGGTGTATTTCCGATGTGAAATCATGGATGACATGTAACAAGCTGCAGATGAATGATGATAAAACTGAAGCCATTCTGATTACCACACAAAGACTTTCTCATTCACATCCTTTACCTCAAACAATAAATATCAGCAACACCAATATTAAATTCACACAGTCAGTACGAAACCTAGGTGTTACTCTAGACAGTACTCTCTCATTGCACCAACATGTCATGAACATATGCAAGGCTGCATACCTTGAGCTGAGACGGATCAGCTCCATTCGCAATTATCTTTCAGTTGATGCCACTAAAACACTTGTGTGTTCCTTAGTACTTTCAAGAATGGACTATTGTAACTCAATTCTATCTGGTTCATCTCAGTATCTACTCCAGAAACTTCAAAAAGTTCAAAACACAGCTGCTCGGATCATTCTTAGAGTACCACGAACAGAGCACACCTCTCCCCTGCTCTGTATCCTACACTGGCTACCCATTCGATCCAGAATCAAACACAAAATTTGTTCTCTGTGCTATGTTTCACTGACTGGCACCAGTCCAACATACCTATCTCACATCACCCATGTGTACACACCAGCAAGATACTTACGCTCCTCTTCCGACACCCGTATTCTCATTATTCCCAATACCAAAATGAAGTCATACGGACAACGTTCTTTTGCATACCAGGGCCCAGCAACGTGAAACGAATTGCCAACTGAACTTAGACACAAAGACACAGTGATCTCATTCAAGAGTGCTCTTAAAACTCACCTTTTTCGACTGCAAGAATAGACCTAAAGACTTAATGTTTTCTTACCTTAACTATTTTCAGCATGTTTTTGTTTTCTAATTTCATTCTGTTTGTTTTTTCTTTCTTTTCGTAATCATATCATTATATATGTTTGTTTAGGTGTTATATAATGTTGTAAAGCGCTTAGAGCTTCTAAAGATTAGGCGCTATACAAAGTCCTCATTATTATTATTATTATTTTAATTTATCTGTTATTAGATTATCATCAGATAAAGCTATATTACATAAAAAAAATATGAATAAAAATGTGTGATTGGTTTATCACAAAACATGGGATGATCATTATATATTTTATAATTGTTGTGCATGTAAATCAAAATCTAATTATCAATACACAATTCATCATTCATGCCTAATATTAAAAGCAAATATTTTGTAATAATTTAGAAAAAGTATAAATTTAAAAAAAAATGCAAAGTTATCCAAAAATATGACTGTTCCTAATTCTGTAAAATTTAAATATTGTAGTGGTACTCCTAACATCTGACAGCTTCGTATATCATTGTTTTTATTTTTTATGAACATTAGCAGATCATATTATACACCTAAATGTTATGAAGTAAATCTTCCACATTTCTTTTCATATTTACATTTTAAGGAACACAGTTAATCACTATGTGATGTTTTACTAAATTCATAGTTTCAATTACTGCAATAAAATATACAAATGTAGTGACCGAAAGTAAAACCTATATAATAAATCACTTACATTCTTCAAACACATTTTATTTTACTGAAAATGCAAGTAAAATAAATCTGCATACCCATTTCCCCATTTATACCACATAATTGGGCCTGCCATTAAAAATATCCAGATAACGCTGCTCACTATGTGTGGGTGATGGAGATTTTGGACACCCACCTATTTTGGGCTGGCTAATAGCATCAATCTTCTCCTTTGCTGAGAATTGAAACATATAAAATGAAGCACTTCTTGGACTGAAGACAGAGAAGTGCATTGATACTTATTTTTATGAAAATTTTCAATAAATTCTATGCATCATCAAGTTTTGTATCAGTGCATTTATTATAATTAATTGTCCAGATATATATATATATATATATATATATATATATATATATATATATATATATATATATATTAAAATAAAATAACTTTAGTTTAATTTGTTGAAATACAAATTATTATGGTAATAGTTTTTTTCCATTTAGTTTGGCTTGCAATTCTTGATAAAAATTATAAAGAGGTAAATCGTGTATTAAATTGTTAAAAAAATGCAAAATCATCTTACCTCTTTGCTTCAGATTGGCATATTTTTTTCTCATTTGGTCATGAGTAGATGCGATTAAGGTGCTCTGACTGAAAAATTATGAATTATAAAGTGTATATTTAGTTTCATATTACATTCTACATGCTGCATAAATTGTTTTTTTTTTTATAAATACAAATTTGAGATGTTAGGATGATAATCATCAGTTATTCGTAGGCAGTGTAAAGACTGAGGTATTATTTATAACAGTTAATAATTTTCATTTTTAAGGAATCTTTCTATAACTTAGTCTATAGTGATTATGTAATAAACATAACAAATTTATTAGATTCAATATTAAAGATTAAAACAAATAATACAATATCAAGATCAACTTATAATAATAATAATAATAATAATAATAATAATAATAAACGTAATAATAATAATAATAATAATATTATTATTATTACTATTATTACGTTTATTAATTGCATTTATTACAAGTACAAATTATGTTATTATTATTATGTTTATTATTATTATTATTATTGGAAGCAACTTATTAAACCAACCAAGAAAAAATAATCAAATATGGATCTTAAAAAAAAACATCTTGTATGTTTCATTTTGTTTTATACATGTGAGAACGTACAAAATCAATAAAAGCTTAATTGACATTACCCCTGTGATGCAGTTTTTACATTCAAAAGAGATCACTGGAAAAGTGGTTTTGTTTTTAAGTTTGTGTGTGTTCTAAAATAATTAATGTGTTTCAATCTAAAATGAGTGATAAAATATTGTTTAATATAGGAAATAGTACAATCTGCATACATTATAAGTTCCAGTTTGTAAAATCCTAATAACGATCAATCTATATCGTATACTGATACCGGCAATACATGTATACAGAACGTACGCATTAATCACCGTTGAAACTTCTTCCCACGCTCTATCTTTCGCTAAAAGTCCTCGCTGACTTCCTTAATTTTTCCCAGAAGAGCAGTTTCTCTTTTCTTAACTTCTGATAATATAAGGATTTCTTGCTCTTCATCCCATATAAGGCGTCTTTTTATTTATTTTGGTGCAGCGTTCGTATCTCCCGCGGAGGACGCCATGATTATTTACATTGGATACGCGTGACAGGTACTAGCACATTTTTCTTGCCTCCTAACTGAAGAGCATTAAAATTACGTAATATGTTGCGTGACTCGAGTAAAACAATCGACTTGAGATCCCGAGTTTTGTACTGGGCGGAGAATAACTCGAAAGCAGGTCGAGATCAACTTTTGAGACCAAACACTCAGTGAAGTAAAAACTCCAACTCCAAATATCCAGGTCCTACTCCAGTTTCAGGTACTTTTGAGATCTCGGGCCAGAACTAAGATGTCGCGGGATTAACATTAGCAAATCCGTTTACTTGGAATGGAAATTGATGGTGTTTGCATCGAGACGTGGAAGGCTGGTTTAAAAATGTATGCAAATTTTAGCATTATGGTGTTTTTATTTAGTCAGATGCAGATAGGGCTACGAGAAAATTATGGTTACATGTTATGGTTTCGGCCCATCTGTTTGTCTATCCACTGGTCTATACGTAAGCTTATGCTTTATTGGTCTTTAATTTTTCAAGCTGCAGACAAGAGATTTGAAGACAATTTACCCAGTCATACATCAAGTCTCGTTTATTAGTAAACGGTTTGTGGGTAACCATTGTCAGGTACTTTGTTAAAACTTTGAGTTCAAAGCCTGAGAATGTAATTTTTACAACTTGCCTATTAAGAAACTTAATTTTAAAAAAAAATTTGGTGATGGTGGTGGTGGTGGTGGTGGTGGGGTATCATCTCCGTCCAAATCATCCCCTGAGCACACTAGAATTTAATTAAAATTGCAATCACAGACACATTGTTCATAAAACCACCATTTTTTGATTTTGATGGTGTGTGTGGGAATTCTAGTTGTAAATATTCTTTGAACAAGGAGTAAATTGTACCTGAGGGAATCTCAAACGAAATTCATAGCTACCTCTTCATAATATTGTACACTTTATTCCTTTATCATAAATGGGCATGAATTTGTGTTGATTTGTCATTCTGTTGCATCTGGGCTTTTAGTTGCTATTGGATATGAATAGTTTGTACAACACATTTTAATGTCATTTTACCTTTGGTACTCTATAAACATCTCGGTTTGTCACTTTTCCTGTCAGATAATTTGCTGAATTTTGTATTAACATATATCTGGCCATTTATATTGGACACTCTGGCTCAAAAATTGAGCAGAAATCTGTATTCGTTATAAGCTGTTTGTAACCGTGGCTATATTTGAAGAAACGTTCATATGATACATTATCTGCCAACATAATTGCCTTTCAAAGTCACTCACTTTCACCTTGTTTTCTCTTTCTTTTTGTTTGTTTTGTAGACATGTTATTTGGTGTAACTGTTTCAAATATTTTACCAGTTGCTTCCTGAATGTCATGAAATCGGAATGGTTTATATGAAATTGGAATGGTTTATATGAAATTGGAATGGTTTATATGAAATTGGAATGGTTTATATGAAATTGGAATGGTTTATATGAAATTGGAAGGCTGCTATGTTAAAAATTGTAGAAAATATCCATGTCCTTTATACATTATTTTACCTGTTTTTCCATGAAAGAGTAATTGTTGTTTTTTCTTTCTTAAAACTAATTGCAGTGTAGTGCGTGCATTAAATACTAAAATATAGGTGAACACTAAATATGATTTACAACCCATGTACACTTTTTAAAAAAGAATTTCAATTTATGTACCTGTTATTACTTTAAAAAATCCTATTTCTGCTATTGAATTATTGTTAATGGCAGCATGTTTATTTTTTCAGAATGGTTGCTCTTTTACTTTTTTAAAACTTTTGTTTTACCTTGTACCATTTTAAACAATGAACAGTGCGGAATAAAATAGATCTAGTTCCTTCTTTCTGTAAATATTTTGTTTACTTTTCTCTATAGTGCATAATGAAAAATGCCTGTAGCCAACAATACGAAAAATAATACAAGACAATGTCTGTTGTATGCATATAATGACAGGTAAGAGTAATTAGACACTCTAATGTTATTCATTTTGGTTCTGTCTTCAAATTTCTATTTAAGGGACAGGTGAGTTATCGGGTAGGTAACCGTGTATATTTTGTTAACCGTCGAAATAGTCGGGGACTTAAAAACACCTTCCAAAAGATATGCAGTCCTTACCGCAATGCTTTTACGTATGTGCGGTAGGCTTAGAAGGTTACTTGCCGTGCATTACTTTGAACTTCGGGAGGGGTAAAATTGTAAAATGAATCAAAAGATTTTAAATTTTGAGTACATTTGAAAGCGTTTAAGAGAAACTTCCAAGAATATTGACAATTTGGGACGACAAGTCTTGACGGTGACGGTAAAGGGGAATCGTATGTCCTCCAGCTGTCAAACGTTCCATAAAGGAAACAAAAATGGCGTTTCATGCGAAGTTTTAATGTGAAATGCTCGATTTCAATGTTAATCCTGGCGTCTCAAAAATTATTTTAAATGTTTTCATGTTTATTTTGTCCGTCATACTATTTACTCCGAGAAGACTGAGGATTTGACATCGACTATAATGGTCTTGTCAGACGTTGAGACCCATTTCAAGGTTATATTAGCTAATTTATATATTTAAATTTACACTGCTTTTACCCCGGATATGCAAACCATTATTGTTTTATGAAAGTTCAGAAGAAGCGCAAGACAAGACAGGCTGCTGTTACTCATTATATGTTAAATTTCAAACAATGGAATTATATGAACATAATTCAAATTGCCGAGAATAAAAGAAATCATTCGTTATCTATCGTGGCACTGATTTATAAATATATCAAAAGTAAACATCAATAATTATTATTAGAGTCTGCAGCCAAGACACTGGGGAAGATCTTCCATTCGTCGCTTGAGCTTTTGATTAAAGTTGTGTGAGTATATATTTCATTTGGAGTCAGTTCTGCGTATCGAAAAATTTTTTGCTGCCTGTTTCGTTCATAATAGGTAAACTGAATATCACATATTACTTCTTATTCTTAGTCCAATGTTTATTGAATCCGTAAATATAACACACACACACATATGTATGTATGTATGTATATATATATATATATATATATATATATATATATATATATATATATATATATATATATATCGTTTTTCGATTAATAGCTGCCTGGAATAGTCTTTGTATATGTTCTTTTCCTGCATAATCATATTAGTATGCTTTCAGTTTACATCTTTATGTCGAGAAGTTTCATTAAAATACATTTTATACATATTAAAATTTCAAGTCAATGACGGTGATTATACGTACTTGAGTACTGTTTTAGTATATGTGTACGATCCCTTATGCAATTTTCCGTAATTCTTTTGAGCCACGTTGCGGTTCTTTAGAGTGAAAAACTATTGACTGGTTAATCCTTGATATTGACATATAATGTCGATATAAGAAAGTGATTTGCTCTTGATTGTACTTACTCGAATTTAAACAAATATATGTTGCAGGCAGAGGACCTAATATATTCCTAATATGTTATTTTTTTCTATGAAAGGTTTGAGTTTACTTTTAACTGAAGTCCTAGAGAGAATCTCTAGAACCAAAAATAACTTTAAATGGGAATTTATGCGTTCTTGGAAAGTCTTCAAATGTACAACTTGTGTAGTGATCAGATAATCCCATGGTCACACTGGAACTACGAGAATGTGTTCGTGTAATGAACTTCACATGAGAAATTCCCCGAAACCTTAAATAACTTTCGTAAAAGGGTTCCGTCTGCTGATAAGCATGGTAGTGATCTTATCTGCTCGAGCAAAACAACTTCTTCCCTAACATGTTCTGAATTCCAATTTATCATGAAAGATACAATTTGCATTTTGTGATCGATGATTATTAGGGGAAAATAATGGGAAGAAGAAGAATATTATCATTGTTAGAACTTTAGCAAATACAAAGTTATTTTGTTTTCTAATGTGGATACAATAGTAACACGTTTATCTTACAAGATAGATTACATGCACTATGAAAACGCTTCTTGTCTGTTTTCATCGGCGAAGTTAAATTAGTTATACTGGGAATATATTAATAGAACGCACGTACTTTGTGTCATATAATTTTGCAGTTCAATCCTTAGCTGATAGTTAAGATTTTGCTCGATGAAAAACTGTTTTTCCTCTATTTTGCTCTAAATGTCAATTTGTCACGGCGTAAAGAATTTCCATGTACAGCTAATTATTTGGCTGAGAAATGTAAAACCGTCGGCATGATATTGTATTAAAGGCCTAACAAATGATCCTGATAGTGATGTTTCAGTACTGCTCCAGGTTAAAAGCTTCAGAAAATGTGTTTGCTTGGAGTAATTAATAATTTAGTAAATTTAGTTATCCAATCATCGACTCAAGTAACGTGAAATCTATTAGCTAAAGTAATGTATTTCAATCCAAAGCAGATATGCATCGAGTAGGCTATCACATTTCTCTCTCTCTCTCTCTCTCTCTCTCTCTCTCTCTCTCTCTCTCTCTCTCTCTCTCTATATATATATATATATATATATATATATATATATTTTCTCTCTCTCTCTCTCTCTCTCTCTCTCTCTCTATATATATATATATATATATATATATATATATATATATACGTGTATAATGTCTGTGTGTGGGTTGTTTTAATGCCCATACAGATAGCTTTAGACTAGCCTTGACACAAAATTGCTATTTTGAAGCAAGAAAAAATGTTTTTACCAAAACAAAGGTAATTCGTTTCTGTCAACATCCATCTTCCTGTCTTCGGTCGAATGAAGAAAATAGATTTTTACTTAATATTTAATGAGAAACTAATGCAGTTTATGAGCATTGCCATCTGAGTTTATTGTTTACAGTAATTATTGCTATTCAGTGAAATACAATACAACCGTTTATAGATTGCCATCGACACAGATCACTTAACTACACGAATAACACTTAGAACAGAATCATTGATAAATCTAATACTTACAACTGAAAATATGCATTACTTGATTGGGGTGTTCAAACAAATGAAGACTCTATTTCAGATCATGACTCGGAATTTGTATTGGCCAAAGTAAATACCGATTTGAAATCAACTTATAGCAAACATGTTTGTTTATATAAAAGCTAACTCTGAAGAAATCAAATAGTTGATTCAAAATGATCCATAGCATCAGACACTCACTGACAAACTTGTTTAGGATATGATTTTTAGTTGTACAGGATAATATATGGAATTTGTCAAACAAAATATTCCCAAAAAACATTATTACTCACTTGGACCAATAACTATCTTTCCGACAGAAAACAATGTGTTTGCATTAAGAATCACAAATAAATTTCGATTAATGCTAAGGTTCCATTTTGGGATCATTTCTGTTTTTCATAATATTATTGACATAGCAGACAACTTTGCAAGTCTCAAGCGTTTATATCCATATGACACCTCCTTGAGTTATAGAAGCAGCTCAGTATTGTATCTACAATGTTGCAACAGTGGTCATCAAACTGATTGGTAAAACTTAATTCTAAAAAAAAATGTATTAATTTTCGTAATAATGACTTAATTCATAATTGGACGATGAATAAAATCAACATCAGTTTTGTTGATTACCATAAACATCCTAGCATGTCTCGCGATCTGATTCCAAATTAACAGAACATGTAAAATAATCATATATTTACTGCAAAAAGCAATTGACCATGCTTTGAAAGCTTAAGTATGTACTATTAAGATCAACTCTCAATAAAGTTTACTTGCCATGCATTAAAGCAATGCTTGAATATACTTGTGAAGTGAGATAATATCTCTGAATTTGATTCACGTAGATTAGGACACGTACTGAAGCGGCCAGAATAACCTAATTCTATATTGAGAGAAACGCTCTTAATTTTGAAACAGGGTAGGAAACGTTAAAATCGAGGAGAAATATATATATATATATATATATATATATATATATATATATATATATATATATATATATATATATATATATATTGTTATCTATATTTAATTATAATGTGTGTTTAAATCTTGTCCATGAAGGTAAGTTGTACATTAGATTCGGGTCACTTGAAAACAGAGTGTTTACAAGCATTTGAGTTCAAGACCAGTCTTGCTGACAGTTAGACTGGTTTTTCCCCATTTTATTGCTTTACGTCCTGTTACGATATAGGTCAAGTGCGAAAATGTGCATAAATAGGGATTTGGTAAACAAATAATGAATTCCTGTTTTAGATCAGCATGTGGAAATCCATTTGAGCTCAGATTTTACATTGTGCCGTTGAAATCAGAATGATATAATTCGAGAGAAATTATTTATTTAATATATTCATTGTAATTACTGAAGTGCTCAATGACTTTTGAATTAATACAATACTTTGGACATTTGTGAACTCATTCAAAGACATTCTGGATTGTATCATTGTGTTATATCAGGACATTCAAGACTATTGGAACTCATTCGGAACATTCTATATTTTTGGACTTGTGATTAGGACATTTAGGATTATTTGGAATTTGATTCACAATATTGTAAGTATCTTTTGAATTTCACTTTGTATTGTAGGGAAATAAATTGCTTGTTGATATTAGTTACATTGTTGGTTTCACTTTCTTTCTGTTAGATATTTTTTAAGACCTAGAGTCATATCTATATATATATATATATATATATATATATATATATATATATATATATATATATATATATGTGTGTGTGTGTGTGTGTGTGTGTGTGTGTGTGTGTTCTATAAACTTGTGAATGGCCACGTCTTAATTTTTGGAAATGCTTGAAATTACTCTCTTATTGATATACATCAAATAACTGATTAACAAGCCCCAATCTCTTCTATTCTTTCGGCGTGACTACAGTTGGATGTTGTAACTGCCTCCTATTTGAATGCCGCGATCACCGACCTTGGCGTAATCAAAAACAAATTCGACCTGTTATTAAAAAGTCAGTCAGCGACAAGGCCCCAATGCTTGCACCGTTTGTGCGGTGATAGCATTAGAAAAATTATATATATATATATATATATATATATATATATATATATATATATATATATATATATATATATATATATACACACACACACATCCAATGTCACGAAATCAATACTAATCCGTATGTGGGTAGATATTATACATAACAAATACTGCTATTCTAGACTGTGCTATCTGATTTTCCCTCAGCGATATGTGCATCCTGCGTCAAGTATTACCTGACTGTAGGGAGAAAATTAATTCATCGCCAGGGAGATAGTGAAAAACATATAGACAGGCAGACAAAATATTGATAGCTCAGAAAAATAATTCATCTGCAGGGAGATACTGAAACACAAATATACTGTCGGCAAAAACCAATCTTCACATAGACTAGAATTACAATACTAGTAAGTGACTCAATTAACTCAATGGTATAATAGCTGGATTTCACAAGCAAAGGTTGATGGATCGAGACTCAGATATGCCACAGTATTTTGCATATATAATTGAGCACCACATAGGTAGGTTAAAAAACCCGATAGGTTTCCGACACTCACCGTCCTCGACAGCATGTTATGTGCAACTGGTATGTCATACTCTGGCGCTCTCGGGTCGTCTTCCAGAAGTCGCTATAGCAGTTGTAGACATCAGAGTAGTTCACGGACAACAACTTGATGCCGATGATCTTGAACATCGTCTTCTTGACGATGGCGCGGGCTATGCTTTTGACGACCTTCGTTTTACAGTCGGTTGATTAGAGTGCAATAGTGAAGGCTAAACGAGTAGTTCTGGAGACGACAGCATCCTCCTTACCCAGGTTGAGAAAGAGTACCAGAAACTGCTGGTTTGGGCTAATCGTGCTTGGATTATTGGTAACGACAGCCGTCTGGATGGTTATAACGGAGACAGGCCAGCTGAAGTTACCTTTCAAAAGGCCTTTGTTACCAACCTGGACCAACTTTCCACGACAAGTTGATGACGCCTTTATAAACTGCTAGGAATTTGTGACGCATCCAGCCCCGATTTTTGCGTTCCACAACCGCCCAGTGTCCTGGCCCAGAGTTTAAGCAGTTGCAACGTGGAAAAATTAACGAACCAAAGATCTGGGTCACTGATTGGCAACACAACCTCATTTATTACGGCCTCCCCATCACAATAGTTCTCGAGATTTATCAATGAGCATTTACAAACGGGATGAAGGCTTCAGCGGGGAAAGAGAAAGCGTCCCGCCGCACTTGGAAGACTATGCTAAAAATGTCATATGTTTACACCCAAGTGGCCGCAAACTATTGAGAGGCAACACCATGAATGGAGAACTCAGCATAGCAGCTGGCACGTATCACAGAATATATGCTGCCTTGATAAACATTGCACACATATACGTAATACTTGTCACCTATCCCGCAAAAAACCCCCATTATGAACCGCTAAATCCACTATATGACTATGTGGCTAGAACAAAAATCAGGCGAGTGTTTCCACACATAAAGCGCGACTATACAGAGAAGTTGGGGTGTTTTGTACATTCACCCGAGACGACGGTGTTAGCCTTTTGACTTGCTATGTCACCGTTCCCGCGGACTGGTCACGTATCTATCGCCTATTCTATTTAGTGCTGGTGTTATTGATAATATATTTGACCATCCGGAAAACTTCTACTTTGCCTTATTTGGCATCGAATACGATGGAACAGCACAAGCAAGCAAGCAAGCAGAGAACTATGTTTACGACTATAAGTTTCCCCAGCCAAGTCGAGATGAACTGCAACTGTCATATCCAAGCGGCTAAACGTCTGCGACTGCTGGACGAAAGACAGCGACTTCACAGGCGTATCCACACGCGTGGCAAGTGGAAACAATCTGGGGTGTTCGTTAGGCTTGCACGTTTATTAACATCATTTTTCATTGCGACGGAAGGGGACATCGGTCCAGTCATTAGGGATACCAGCTCTATAATCATATTAGAAGGACTATACACTATTACCCTAAATTGTACCTGCATCACAAAATACAAGTTACTAATGCACTGGCGAAATCTATCTCAAACCCAATCATGGATATTTGTTTAATGGTCATTTTTAGTCACAATTGTTATAAATGCTAAAGAAGTAAACGCTTTCTATATCACGGCAAAACAATTAAAAATATAAGAGTCGCTTGATATCAGACAGTCCTGGCAAAACCAAAAAAATCAGATTTCACGAATTAGCATAACCGCATAGCATTGTATCGATATAGATCTTTCCATAAGATTTTAAAACTGAAGCGGTTAGATTCAGGGCCGTCGCAAGTTTCCGCTGGATGAAACGGCGCCCCGGGCGAGCGTCGCCTTTTTGCGCCCCCCATTCGGAAAAAAAATACCGCAAAGTCCGCAAAACGTCGCCCCCAGGACTTGGCGCCACTGGCGCCCGCTCCATACCACTGCCCTGGTTAGAGTCTAACCTCCAAAGTCGGGTATTTATCCAGAGCTACCTACTCATGATACGACAGATGCGAGCTACAGACTGCAACAAATTAGCGAGCTCAGACACTGGCTTGAACAAGAACGAGAGACAATGACTGCTCTCTACAAAAATATTACAGGGGTATCAATGCCATATATGGTGTTGACACCGCCATTATTACAGCCATTATGGATATGGGAACCTGTACTGTAGACCTAGTCTCTATCATTATTGCCGCACCCATTGTTGTGGGGCTTGAGGCCGCCACCCTAGCATGCGGCCTGGCTGGAATTGCCTGGGCCATAAAAGATAAATACATCTTTACTGTAGAGTTCCGGTTAATCATGGATGAGGTTGAAAGATACCATCAGATGAAAGCCGAAATTAGCTGAGGTGACCATAAAGCGCACGCTGCTGTGACAATCGATGAAGAGGCAAATACTCTCATACAGCGCATTCGCGAGAGGGTCTGGGCTGCTTTATGAAGAAAAAGAATGGCTAGAGATTCACAGTCTATTTCCGGCAATTTCATGATATACGGCCTCTATATCATAACGGCATAATTGCAAACGCTCCCCCTTATTAGCGGAAATTGTATCTCTGTCGTAGTGACAAAAATAAATACTACAACCAGTCTGTGAATGCCCCAACATGCTTTCACTTGTGCGGCAGTGCGCAATATTTTATTACTGATCTGAAGTGCTTTTCCCTGTGTGGTGCCCAACTAATTTGTATTTTATAACAGCATGCGACTAACCAGATTGCTTTTTTAATGAAAGCTTCTTCCGTCTTAAGTGCAAGGCATTCGTGCAGCGATGTGTAATGTCTTAATTGCTGCAAAATAAGCAGCCTGAGCGCCCAAATATTAGCAGTAAAAATCTTTATCTAAATTGCTGTTGCTTTTGCGGAGATGGGAAATTTATCTTACCTTGTCTATGCGTTTGTGAGTGCAATCTGCAGAGTTTAAATAGTTAAATGGTCAAAGAGGAACCGCACTGAGCATAGTTTTGTACATTAATAATGTTTTTTTCACATTGACCAGAATTTATATGCGAGAATCTAAGCTTGAAAAAAGCTATGGAAAACAGGAGTTAGAATTGAAAACTTATAAAGAGTGAGGATTTTCGGACAGCCTCTGCTCAAGCTATCGTTATGAATACAATAAAAAGCAGTACAATTATCAAAATATGAAGAAAAAAAAGGAAAGGTTAGAATAGCACAGGCGTTTGAAAGGTTGAAAAACAGGAGGCTGCAAAACGAGGCATACGAGGCAGCAAATCAGGGCATTGTACGTTCATAGGCCTTAACAAAAGGCTCTAAAGATTCTGACTGGGGTTAAGTTGAAGTCTCTATATAATTAATTTGGTAACATATCTAGGTTTGCTATTGAAAGAATTTTGCTGATCAAGGATGTCACAATGTAACATCTGAATGGGAAATTTATGCAGCTTTGACATGCACAACTATTTTATACGTGTTTAAGTTTTGTTTATCGTCCGTGTTTTCTAAGAATTTGAAGGTGAATCTTTCATCGGTTTTTTAAAATTTCCATTTGCTATGTTGAATTCATGTTTGTACTCTTCAAGTTCAGGTTTTGTTCCAGGTAATATCCCAGATATTGTCCAGGGATAAATGGATATATTTTCGTCTTCACTATATCCCAATTTTGTTCCCAACTCCTTATCCATTTTCTTCGATATTTAAATAACCGAAATATGGCTACAGGTGGAGAAGATTTTGAACTGATATAATTTATTAGTCCTGAATATGACTATGATGAATTCTAGACGGTAGATCTGCGACTTCAAACAGTAATTGATGATCCTGTAAATTTTGCTAGTGGTCTTGAAGGTCAAAATATCGTAGGAGTTGATACAACAGAAAAACTATAGAAGAAAAAAAAGTCTTATTTACGAGACTATTGAAAATCATGAAATATCGTCAAATATATGTAAAATCCATAAATAGATTAGGTAATAAAGTTGATTTAAAGATCTCTCACAATCGTGGTTTAATACTATTATCCCCTGCAATAGCGAGTAGACATGGAGGATAATTTTTTGTTGCCGAATTAAATACTGAATATGTAGCAGACGAACAACTAGATTCTACCTCAGCCAAAAGAACCCAAATAAGATGAAGTTTTGATGAGAATTATATCCAGAATAGTATGGAAGATGCTTGGATAAATATTAGGGAATGTACAACAGTTCCCATCTCCACCATGACAGATGAAAGTGGAGAACTTGCACCATTAGATAAATTACTATTCACTACGGAAGAGGAAAGATAATCAAGGGGATATGTCAATGCAATAGATGTTGCCAAATCAAATCCGTCCAAGTTTGGTCAAAACTGTACCAGTGTTTTTAGAGCAGAATCCCAAATGCATTGTCCACATGATGCTCTGCAAGCCACATGACTGCTAGGTTAGACACCAACCATCGACGAAATACGATGGAGGAAAATTGAACACAAAATGTAATAATAATAATAATAATAATAATAATAATAATAATAATAATATATTATTATTATTATTATTAATAACGTTATTAACATAATAATATTAGAAATAATATTAGAAATAACTATTATTATTATTAACATATCAACAATAATAATATTAATAATAACAATAATAATTGTTATTATTAACATAATAACATTATTATTACCATTATTATTAGCATACTACTACTACTACCAGTAATAATAATAATAATAATTATTTTTATTATTATTATTATTATTATTGAAATTTAGATACTTTATTGAAAAAAGGTTGTATGGCCATTGCCAAACCTACTTTACCGCCTGCGACAGACTGCTCTGCTAGAACATATTCTAAGACAATCAGCTTTTTGAAGTTGGCAAAAATACATTTGACATCCGGATGCTATGGAAGCCACAAAAACAATTGCTAGGAATGCCACCAAAACAATTGCTAGGAATGCCACCAAAGAACACAACTGTGAAGGAATATATCCAGGGAAACATTTTTACAAAGTTTTATCAAATTTGGCTCAATAGGTTTGGAGCGAATGTGATAACCACATGTTCCATTTGGGTGCTTTGAAGCCTTACGGCTGCAAAGAAAACCTCCATAACATGATTTTGGTTGGACATGTCCTGGACCACATTTGTCTCAAGTTGAATCAAAATTGGTTTGGTAGTTTTGGAAGGGATATGAACAATTATTATCCATGCGATTTCTTTGGAAGTCACCGAAAGAACAACCTTGGTAGAAAATTCTCTCCCAGACACGGTTAACTTCGGCGGTGATATCTCTCTTCTGACGTTTAATATAATAGATGAAAGCTGCAAATAACTCGTAAATAATAACATCTCTACTTCGACCTACATCTTTGATTCAGAACCGCGAAGAAATGACAATATAACAGCCCTTTCGTGGGGTTGAGAGTGCGTAATTTCCTATTATTTGTCATTATGATTGTACGAAATGAGGGCCAGAGCATGTATGTATGTATGAATTAATGTACGCATATATTAGGTAGATAGATACATAAATATATAGACATATATTGACAGTTACCAGTAATATGAGCATTGGTCAAACATGTTCCCTTATGACGAAACCGGTCTGTACAATGGTATACTGTTCGTTGAAAAAGGCATATATTGAAAGAAATTACATTTTAAGCACAAACGTTTGCATTTAAATAAGAGCCTTGAGAGAATCTGGTTAAACTATGGAATTTTAGCTATCCTCCAAGCCCCAACATAGCGCGGCATTATGCATAAAATGTACTGTGTAAGAACGCATAATTATTTTTGAAGCTGACTGTACTTGTGCAATCAATAATGCAAAATGTCATAATATCATGAGTTTATTTTTGGCATTACCGATACGTCTACTTTGAAACAGCGACAATAATTAATTTTGCTCCTAATTTTCGTCCGCATTATTTAGTTTCGCATATACCAATATCTTCTTAAAACCTGAAGTGTTTCTAGTTTTATTTGTATGCTAGAAACAACAATGATTGACATAGGTTCTTCTTGGGGTAGTCGTCGCATCAATCAAAAGGATGATTGTCCTGCTCGGTTAATGTACTCAGAAATGGGGCCAGGGGATGCTTAATTCCGGTTTGTTTCAAATCCTAATGGGAGCTCAAATAGAATTTATAAATATATCCATGAAAAAAGTATGGTCCATTTTTAAACGATATCAAAGCTTTCGCCTAAGAAAATGGTAACACCCTTCCAGTATAGTATGCCTGCCTCACATTGAATTATTCAAAACCTGAAATAGGATTATCATTACGGAACAAATCTAAGAAATTCGAAAGTTTCACAACCTATTTGTCTTATTAGTACGTACTCAGGTGTTTGCATTTGTAATTTTGGAAATTTCAGTTTACATTATTGTTATGTATATTTAATCTATAATGTGTGTTTAGATTTTGTCCATGATGTAAGTAGTACGTTACATTCTGGTCACTGGTAAACAGAATGTTGACTAGCATTTGAGTTCAAGGCCAGTCGTGTTGACAGTTAGACTGTTTTATTTTTCAATTTTATTAATTCAGATCGTGTTGGTATAGGTCATGAGAAAATGTGTATAAATAGGGATTTTGTAAACATAAACAAATAATTCATTCCTGTTTTAGATCAGTCTGTGGAAATCCATTTGATATCAGTTTTTATAGTTTGTACCGTTGAAATCAGATATATTTCGAGAGGAATAGTTTACTTAATATATTCATGGGAATTACTAACGTGCTCATTGATTTTTGAATTCATACATTACTTTGGGATTTTGTGGACTCATTCAAAGACATTCTGGATTGTATAATTTTGTTATATCAGGATATTCAAGACTATTGGAACTCATTCGAAACATTCTATATTTTTGGACATTGGGACTGTGTTTGACAGGTTTACGTTTACAAGCAGTCGGTCTCGTTTTGTCCTTTTGATGCAAAAGCTGTTGAGAAACACCTGTGTGGCAATTCCTTAAAGGGGTGTTTATGGTGGAATATTGGTATATATTCAAATAATTTGTCCAAGACAAATGTGTAAAATGAATTGGCTTTTAACGGTAAGAAAAATGAATTGTATGGCTAGTCAAGAGACATAAAAAGAATCTGTACAGATGAGCATTACTTATTAGGAGAGGCAATACCCCCAATGGAAAACAAGAAATGATTAACTACATATTGCTACCCTGCACGGTAAAGCGGGGTTTTATTTTAATTTCCGTGCCTCTTCACAAGGTAAAGCAAGTTGTGTATTTCAAGGTATCCTTTCCCAGGAATTATATAGCTAATAATGTGTTGAGGTGGTGTTAAAAAGCTGGCAAACATCGAACATATCCTTGGCTACCTTTGATTACTGTATGACTATTTTACAGTTTGTGAATGAACCAACCTGTAACATCTAACAACCAAGACTTATATAAACATTGCCTTAAGGAATATAGAGCAATTTCTATAAAATAAATTTTTTAATCATACAACTTTCAGAAGAAAAATATTACCAAGTAATAGCGACGTATACACTGTACGTCTTGGTTAATACTGGAGGGTTTATTATATAATGCTCTCCAAGCTCCGAGGTGAATATTGTAGCCGATGTTGAGTTTTGATACGATCCATCGAAATATCGATATCAGGCTCCAATTTAATTACACATCTATAACTTTATTCCTCAAATTGAGATTTTCAAATATCTTTTTTATCGCTTGGTTTGGAACGAGGAATATTTTACTAAACATAAGGAAGACAAGAAGGATTATTATAGTCATACTATTAAATTGTCTTTAATTATCTCTGAGAAAACATTGAGGATTTCCACCAATATAATGAATGCCTCAACCATTGTATGAAGAAATGAAACAGTTCCAACTATGAAAACATTTTAAAAATTCATTCTTTCTATCTCACCTCAGACGAAAATCACAGAATCGTCTGAAGTATCATAAGCAAGATAATGCAAAATTCTCAAGGAGAAATTGGATAAACTTAGTGAAACCGGGATCATACATATGTAACCCACGTTTAGTCTGGTCTTTTCCTTTTTCCCGGCTTTTGAATATTAATGTATCCAAGAGATCAAATAATAAACCTTACTTTAAAGTTGTTTGATTTTATACTAAAATTATAACAGTCAGATTGTTTTCATAGTGGATTTAAATGAAGCTGTTTTAATTTTATTGATTTCTCACACTAAAATGTATTCTATCACTCAACTACGAATAAATAAAATAAAACCTACTGTAAAAAAATGACTATGAATTTAATATATGGTTAGTGTTTGCTAAGTTAGATTTCTGATTTAAGGATTGTTAGGATACAAACAGATTTATCATTTAAATTAGTTCGCCCATATCTGTCAATATACAACAGTGGATATTCAAATGTAATTGTCATCTGAAATTTACCTTTACTGTTGTTTAATGCACAGTAGACTTTGTACAAATACACAACGTGATACTAATGCAATTGTCATGTTCAGACGAATTTAATAAATATATTACCGGTGTATTTACACAACTGTCAGGATCTTTACTGCAATTATTATTTAATGCATAGGCTCTTTGCACATTTTATTTGACGCATTGAACGACATGTCTTACGATTTATTAAAACTGATGAAATCCTGTGAGAAATGTCAATCTTTTTTTTTCACATGTAATCTTTTCAAAGAGATGGTAAATTAAATGAAATATGTCTTTGACAGCTATAAATCTAATACAGTTTTCTGCATCTGCTAGCCAAAGTATACATGAAAAAAACATGGTGACACGAAAATAATCTTTTTCAAACTATTTTAACTGGTTATTGTGAATAAAAAGGGTAAGGCTATCGATATGAATTGAATAAAACCGCTATTTTGTTCACTTTGCTCTAAACACAGGTTGTCAATTTGCTACCACTTACAGTTATAAGGAAATACGATTAAAACTGATTAACTTCTAATCAGATAGATAAATAGATAGATAGATTTTATTCCTCTATATAGCACGCATTTGTTCCTTGAATGATAGCCATGATGGACACTTCTTTTTCACATTGCTACGTGGGTATGATCATATCATTCAGATTAGAAGAACGTTGGGGAATATCTCTATCTTTCATAACGTGATTGCTTTCTTTTATGACATGAGCTTCTACTGCGATCATAGTGCACACAAACTGGCAAAAACGCAATGAGTTTCATCATCACGCTAGCATTCGTTCACAATAATCAAGAACAACATAACTGTAACACATTCACATTCTAAAACGTACAGCGGTTTGTACCGCAACAATGACGTTTTGTACTGATCGAATTAAGGGCATATACAGATTCGGTAGCTCTAATTGCATTCTTTTATATAAAACGAGTAATATTCTCATTATTATTTACGAAAGGAAAATCGATTCCAGATCAAAGCTGGATTGAGGACAATGTCATCTTTTTATCTGTATTGTTTAATCCTAGGGGTAGGAGTGGTGTTTATTTTTTTGCATGTTCATGTTCATCTTTAGTACAAAGTTAGTACAAAGTTCTGACGCTGTGTGTTGTAATTACCTCGACAGTATTGTCCACTTTTCTTTGAATAATGATACGTGGTGAAACGTAGTTTAAAGTTTCCACTGAAATGTTCAGAGTAGAGATAATGTTTTACGCTCTGTTTGAAGGCGAGGAAATTTTCAATATGTGTTTTGCTGTTTTAAAGTTGTATCAGTCTTCACAATATACCATTTTGAGTGTTTCCCTTTTTTCGTTCGGGAATATTAGAGAACTAGTCTTTGATCATATATCAATGCTGGATAGGAAAATTCTACCCTTGGGATTAGAATTTTGCGTCAGATACTCTGAAGAGACTCGTTTCTGTCGCAGATTTCTCACCCTCGGCTAGAGTTTTCATATCCTACACCGATTCATATAAATGCTTATATATTAATCTGTCATCACGTGATGCTCTCTTTAATCTCGTCGCCCTCTTCTGCAATCATATTGCACATAGACTGGCAAAACTTCTTGATTTATATCATCACTTGAGTCTTCTTTCAAAATAATCAAGAAAACATACATTTACATCCTAAAACAAGCAGCGGTTAAGGTTATTGTTCCGCAAATCGGACTTTTTGGAGAGATCGACCGACTCTGTAGTCCTGTTTCGAGTAGAAAAAGCCATTGTTGTAATTGTTTTATTATTGTAAATGTATCTTTCCAATTATTATTTATGAAAGGAAACTCGATTCAAGATCAAAGTTGAATCGAGGATTATATAATTTTATTCCTCATTTAATCTTTGAGTGGACTTTTTTGTGATTAATTTTCCTGTTCTCATTTGTATAATTTCGCAAGCTATATTAAGTCTGCAATTCGGACGCTGTGTATTGACATTACGGTTTCTACCACTGTTTTTGGAACGCCGACATGCCTATGTGTTAAACATAATTTAAAATTTACACTGAATTTTGTTGGTTTTTTCAGTGTAAAACTAACTTTTCACGCTTTATCTTAAGGTGAGGAAATTTTCATTTGATGTTTTGCCATTGTAAAGTTGCAACAGTATTCATAATAGGCCATTTTACTTCGACCCCATTTTTAGTTCAGGAATATGAGAAATCATCCTTCATCATGCAGCAGTATTGGATAGGAAAATTCCACCCTCGGGATCAGAATTTTACTCCAGACACTCAGCATAACCTGGTGTATGACGCTAAATTCTGATCCCAAGGGTAGAATTTTCCTATCTTTAACCGATGCATATGAAGGATACTGTTAGTCTTATATTATCTAGCATGCGTGCGTATGAACTAAGGAATTTGTGCTACGACTGCATGATATAGGGGAAGCAACTCTTGCTTCCATTTGCGGCGTGTGCTTATAACGATTGTCTCCCGTGAAAAGAAGATGTGACTAAACAAAGTGAGATTAGTGGGTAGAAAATGGAAGGATTTAAGACTATTTAACCTTTCTATTAGTGAAAATGAAACCCAACAAAAACACTTAAAAGGAAACAGCGGCACATTTCAAAGTTCTCAGTGAATTTCTGGCCATGCGGTATCAGGAAATATGGCAAATAGATTACACACATTCCGCATCTGGTCTAGTATAACTTTGTCGGAATTTAGTATGTCTTTGGGAACAAAGGAGAACAATGGCCATGAACCGGGAACTATCTGTGGCATGATAAGCAACTTTGATCGTCATTTGCGGGGTATTAACTTAGGGAATGGGTGTCGAATTCTCCAAAACCAGGGATGCTCCGAAAACCATACAAAGAGACTCGAAACCTATCAGACCTGAACGATTATTTGATTCAGACATAGAGAAACCGTAAAAAAATATTAGGAACTGGGGAAAAACAATCCGAATACTGTATTAAATGTATTATTGATTTTTAATATGCTAAATTTCAGAATCTGTCTTGGCTCTTCGAAACAAAGGGCAATGGGAAGATGTTATGTGAAAACCTTACAATGAACTGAATCTAGACTATCACTACAACAACAAATGGCGAGGACATTAACAACACTCGCCCATGTCCAACAAAAATGTATGCAACCAACTCACTCATCGCACTTAATAGTGATGGGTGCCCCGTCTACCAATCATAGCTTCCGAATATGTTCAAGTAATCCCATTGAACATTTTATTACGCTGCTGTGACAAATGACAACAAAATGACACCTTAATAAGGTTGGTTTCCCACATAACCAGTTGGCAAAAGAAAACATAATAGTATCATGACATTATTGGCTAAGGCTCCTAACTAATCCGATAAAAGAAGAATCATCAAACAACGAAAAGGGAAACTTTTGTCCATGCGATGACGTATAATTCTGTCCCAGAGAAATTGAAAATGTCATAAGAATTCTCAGTAATTATTTAATAATCGGACTCTGACAAATTTTTAACACATAACTATTACATAATATTCATGAAAATCTATCTCCAATAGTATTCTAAGAGTAATGGTTGTGGATATCGAAGATATAATTGCATTACATTGACCTGATATTTCAGGAAATGTTCAGCTTTAGCACGCGAAGTCATTATTCCTTCCAACTGCAGTGTTCTCAAATTTAATATATCTCCAATAACTCTATTTGGCAAACCTCTGGTCTTACTCTAGTTGAGACCACCTCCGGCTTTTTTTCTTCTTCACTGTTCATGTAAGCACATATACAATAATTGTAAATGTCAATCTGTTCGGTAGCCCTCAATCCTCACAGGTCGTGTGTGTCGGAAAGACACAATTAAGGATCATATTGCAAATATCACAAATTGTTGGGCTCCTTTATATGTGCTGGGATGGGTGATCGAAATTATACTCATAATAGTTAAGCTTAAGCTGTTTTTGTGTCTTTGTGTGGGTTGTTTTATTGTTGTTGTTGTTTGTTTTTTTGTTTTTTTTTTTGTTTTTTTGTTCTCATTAATTTCCTCAGAAATATCAGTTAGAGATCAGAGAGATAGCAAAAAGAACCCTCATTTTATTTGAACATATCCGAAAACAAATTAAACCCCTTACCTGGGAATTGCAACTAGGGTAGGGCTGCGCAAAAATTTCCATACATTTTTTAAATTTCCGAGTTTGGTGTTTAAATTCCCACTTACTACATGTGTTAATGAGTCTCATTATATACTGTTAAGTTCCACTGGAATTTGTTTTAAAAAGACAAGCAATTAATTATTTGTGTACGATATGCAATTTGTATTAACAATTATAGTGCATATTATGTCACATATTTGCTATAAATTCGCTAATGACAGTCTAAAGCCACGTTGTTTTTGGCAGCTGAAATTTCCATGGTATTTGACCTTCACCTTAGAGTAACTGGGGAAATTTTTTACAGAACTTATATTTAGGAGGGGGATGGGAGGGGGAGGTTGGCAATTGATATAAAAACTGTTCTCTGTAGCAAAGTAGGAGCGCCAATAAAGAACATTGCACTCATACGCCTCTGTAGGGGGGCCACTAAAGAACATTTCCTCCGGGAGCCTCGAACCTGGCGCCTCCACTGAATAACATGCATATTATTTTCAAGTGCACGCATCTGCAAGTCTATACGCCATATTCCGTAGATGATATCATTGTACAGCTGATAAATACAAACAGCGTATATATCATTTGTTTCACGGTGGAAGGATATTGGCGCATGCTAAGTTGATGTAAGAGAGTTTGTATGTAGAGTGTGGTCAATGTGTTCGCCATCTGTGTCTAATGCAATTTACGTTATCTTCGCACTGAACTACAAATATGTAAATAGACTTCGATAATTATCTAACCTTGGAAACTAAATTAGAAAACAAAAATATAATGGAAAAGCAGCAAGATAGATTGATGGATCAATCAGTTTACAGCGCTTGTTGTTGGATGTGGAGCAAAGTAGTTATGAACATACCATAGAACATAACTGATGATTATGCTGACTTAAAAAATGTTAACCAGGAAAACGCATATAAAACATGTTTTATTCTTACATGTCTCAATTTGCAAGAATATTGATATTAACAGACTGACCACAGAATATAACGTGGACAGTGTCAATACTGAGGCTGTTTATACAATGGAATAGTTGAATACGAGACTGAACAATCTTAATCATTGTCATACTATTATCACTCATGTTGGGATCAATAACCTGTAACCCAATGCCGTTGAAAATGAAGACACACATGCCAGGGAGTTCATACAGTGTATAGAGTTGGTTTCAGAAAGGCCAAATATGTTGTAGTGTTCCTTCCCACGACTAGTGATAATCGGGGCCCTGGGTGGAGTGGTCTAAGGCGCTCGCCTTTACAGATCACTGACATCTCACTTCTGTCCTCGTGGGTTCGAGTCTCGGGCTCGGCCAACATGGGTGTGTGAGAAAGCTTGCCAGTAGCTTCCCGTGGGTCGGTGATTCTTCCCGGGGTTTTCTCGGATTCTTCCTCGACCAAATATACTGGCCGCCATGTATAGCCTATCATGTGCTGAAAAACGGCTTCAAACCCAACAACCATAACAACAAACCAACTAGTGATAATCATGTTGAGCCTGATCTTAAATTTTGATCAGCTGCATGCAATACCAAAGTAACCATGGCAATATTAAGGTTTAAGAACGTTACGATTTGTAACAAAAGGAATCATCCTCACGGGGTTTGAGCTTTTGGTAGACTGTTTGAAAAAGATAGATTCCATTCGGTAATTCATGGTGAATCTAAACTAGCAGGTAATTTGATTTTTATCCTATACATTCTACCACGTGCTAAATCAGACAATAACACTAGATTTCATTGAAATATCAGGGTACTAGGAGTGAATATAGTAGTACCAGATTTACTTCTAGTAACAATACATTTAGTGCTAATGGCGAAAGCGGCTTGATCAACCAGATGCAATGATTAATTAATGGCAATACCTCTGGCTCATTAACTGGACTGCATTGATGGTTTCTAAAAGCATTTGTTCATTTATTCTTTAATGCCGAAATCACTGTCAGTTACTGTAATATCGATGAGGTTTATTCTCAAATTAACAATTGAAGTTAAACAAGTTGAATAATAGTTTATTATTTAGATTAATTGAATGTAATACTGTATACAATGCAGAAACACATTACATTGAAAGTGGCTTAAAAAACTGAAGAAATTAGGGCTTTAATGACATTCTACTTTTAGACTCCAGTCCTCAAAAAGTTTTACAAATATGGTTGACTTCTTATATTTGTTGAAGAGCAGAATAGAAAACATAATACAGTTGAACCATTAACTAAACTTGATTTTGTTTCCAAAATTATATAAAAAGTATTTGCTTAGACTGGGACATCTTTTTGTGTGTTACATAATACCTCATTTGAACATAGCTTTTGCTAAGAATAACTAGAATGATCCAGGCTTTTTTGATATGATAGAGGCTGATGTTAAATAAATATAGACAAATTGGTCAGGTAACCCTGCTGGTAGATTTGAATGCCTGAATTCACCCTAGTGACATTGATTATATACAATATGATTACGACACTTACATTGACTTTCCAGAGGACTATTTCGTATCTAACGAATGATATAATATAAATTCGTTGGAGAAACTTAAAACCAATATGCCAAGTAAAGCTGCAGATAATTTATGTATGGCAGCCAGTTCATATATATATATATATATATATATATATATATATATATATATATATATATATATATAATGACCCCTGTGGTTCATTAGTCTCAAATGAGTTATGAATATTTAGCTTCTGTTTTGTCTTTTAAAGTCGAATCATTCCACTGCTTCTGATTACAACCCAATCTGAGAGAGCATTCATGGAGATATATATAAGAAGCACCTTGGAACACAGTATTTATCAAAGTTGTCTCCTCTTTCCACACAAAATAAAGTAGAATGACAAAGTTGCAATTATGTTTGACAAGGCACTTAAATCTGAAGAGTTTCAATATCGTGTTTTGAAATTTTAATGTAGGAATATCTATAATGTTGACAGACAGTCTGACTACCATTCTGTATGATGGCCTAAAACGGTGTAATCTTAGATATATAGTAGGGTTGCGTAGGACTTGTAATAAAAGTTAATTTGAAGAAGAAGAACAATATTTTCAGGCATAAAACATAGTTTCATAATGAGTGTGTGGATTTAAACAAACTATTACAAACTAAAAAAGATATCCTGTCTCTCAACATGATTATGATAAGATACTTTCTGAATATTATCTATAAACATTTGGGGAACAGGAAACATAGTGTAAAGATAGATTAATAAAAGTATTATCTAAAATGAAAAGAAAAAAAAAACCCACATTCTTTCTGGGATACACTTGCAGAACTACAGAGAATAGATGGTGGAGTCAAAATCAGTTATATTCCATGGAGAGTGGCTTTCGCATTTAGACAAAAAACTAATGTACGATAATGCATATGATTGCGAACGTTAATATTATTGGTGTTAATGTTGCTGACTCTGTTGACTATGAAGAGATGTTGTGTGATATTTCATTGCCTGAAAGTATAAACGCAAGTGCTCTTGATAAAATTAGAAACAACATGATAAAAGTCTCTAAGCAATTAGTGTTGCCATGTTATAGAACAATGTTTAAATGCTATTTCCAAAACTGCCAGTTTGCAAAGTCTTGGATATAAATAGCCAATCAAAACAACCATGTATAAATTATAGTGTAATTATAGAGGTAGAGCTATATTTAGTTTATCCAGAAACTATTTCTGCAGATCAAACAATCTGAGAAAACCAACAAGTCGGAGTAAGCTGCATCCGTTTTAACATCATTCAAAATAAGGTTAAATTTTCAATGTTAAAGTTATAATATCGAGCATACTTATATATTTGTATATATTGTATTTAACATGTCTACTGGATCGTCTCTAACTCAGAGTAAGAATGTTTTAATTTTACCACTTCTATAATATACTCTATTATCGTCTGTTAGCATTCCAACAAATTTCTCTAACGTTTTAGATGTACCAACACAGAATGCTAAACTTGTGTAATATATTCTTTCCCTAGTTTAATGTTCAGTTCCACAATTTCTCTATATGTAGCTTTTTCCCTTTTATTTCTTGCTATCTATTATTTAAATATTTTGTAAAAAAGGTTTTTGGTATTTCTTCTGGATCGTAGATTGGCATATAATTTGCATAGCTTTTGGTGCAAATGTTCCTAATCTTATAAATATAGTATATTTTAAACCACATTCTTCTGGAAATTCTTCTTTACATGCATAATAAATAGATCCATTTCTTGTAACGTAGGCGTTGTCAATCTATCTAAATGCGCGTTGTTCTACTTTAAGTTCCTTTCCTTCTTCTGTAAATTGCATATAGTTCATTGGTTGTGTATTAGAAAAAGCAGACAAAGCTTTATTACTCTTTTTTCCTTACAGTTTTATGATAATTTATATTGTAAGTCAGGCAGTTTTACCAGCCGGCGAACTAGTTCAATATCCTAAATGCATATATTGTTTCTAGTCCAGTTCTATACCAGACAAGAGTTGATAATTGAATTAGTTGGTCTAAACCATTTTGTCTTGGAAGGAGGTCCAATAGAGTATAATGTTGTGTATTATTTCTCTACTAAGGCTTAAATATTGTAAAGCTTGTTTGTAATTTGCTAGTGATCTTCCAATCTAGTAATTCCACAATCTCTTGCTACTGGACTTGCAAAAGTAGATGCTTGGCTTTTATCCGGACAATCTAAAAAGTCTAAAATATGGGTGTAGATTTCCTTATCAATGCAATAAGGTGTTAGATGACATACAGATTTGTTGTATATCTTATCGTTGGCTATTAGATATGATGGGTATTCGCAATTATCCATAGCAACGTTTCCAAGCAGTCTTCCATCTCTATTTTAAGAGATTACATTCCAAAATCTATCCTCTAGTCATGGTGTTTATAGCTTTGCAGTTTTTTAACAACTAGGATAGTATTATCTAGTATGCAGTGATCTTTATGAAACATCTTAAATAAGACAAAATGGTGGCAAAAAGGCTCTGTTGTTGGTTTTAGTTTGCAATGTTTTAAAATATCGGTATAATTTTCTTTACTTATGTATGCGATTAGGTTACTAATACAAGCGTTTTTAACCCCAAACCAGAGCCCAATGCTAGTAGTCTTGTTGATTTCTATATCTTTTGGCAGAGATTGTAAATTGTGATACTTCCATTTTACAGCTGGAATCTATTTAAATATAACCGTGTTTGTAGAGCAAAGTTTTGACTAAAGTTTGTAAAAATGGAAGAGTTGTTGTTCCATCCGATTAATTCAATTTATAAAAAAATTGTGTGCAAAAGCCCAGTCTAGGACTGATGCTTAGCCCTGTTAAATCTTTCAGTTTCTCAGCAGCCCAAGAACATAATGGAGTCGCCAGTGTTACGGTTTCGGTCAACTTTTCAACTCCCTGTGGCTTTTGAGGTCATTGTAACAACAGAAGTTAGGTCGTATCCACAAGCAGTTTCCAGATTCCGGATGAATCCGAGCCAAGCTCTCCGAGAAAGTGGCCCATTCCGTCAGACGCCCGACATTCCCACGGCTATTTACACATACACATTGATATATATAAACCATTCCTATACTACGTAGTCAAGTTTAAGTTGTAGGTAAATTTGCATGTATTGCAATAATGCATTAAATATAGGTAATCGAGAGAAATAACTTTAAAATTATTTCATGTGTCTATACCATTTATATATGTCTGTTTTGTAATCGAATGAAAGAACTGTAAACTTGTTTCATGTGTTTGTACCATTTATATGAGTTTATTTTAAAAAAAAGAGTAAAATCAATGATTTATTTCAGTTACTGAATTAATAGGTGACTTCGTGATTTTCAGTATGCCTAAAATTCCTAATTTCTTTACTGTTTAAAAGAACTTATTCTCTTCGCTCACTTTGTTTCTATCTATATCTTGAATGTTGATATTAAAATATTGTAGTGACTTTCATGTTTTGTTTGGATTAATAATAATAATAATAATAATAATAATCATCATCTTCATCATCATCATCATCATCATCTGCAATGTGCACTGGTTGTTATTTGCTTTTTTTCTTTTCCCATTCACTAGTTGTATATGTCTGACATCCATTCCTTCCACAATGTAAGGAAAAATATAAATTAATATTGTATGGGAAATTTAAAGACAATTTAAATGTGAAATTATTAGGGTAAAGGGAAAATACTGCTTTACCTAGGTTTTATGTAGTTTATAGTCGTGAAATAAGTATTACCAGTAATAAAAATAACAATAAAAACGTCGTCATTATATTCAATGTGCGTAGTTATAAGTTATATTTTTAAGTTCAACTATATGTAAATTTGTGAGATGTGTGTCTCAAGTGATAAACATGGTGTTTTACGGAAGGTGTACTTTGTCAACCAATAAAAGGTTTTCTTCAAAGCATTAAAAAAATTTGAAATCTGTTTATAATTATCATTGTCAGTCATAATGTTTAAATCAGTACCACCCCAAACCCCAACCCAACGAAAAAAAGAACATTTTTATATGACACTTGGGGTGGAAAACAGGGGGTTGGAATAGTTTTAAAAATCTCTAAGTATTGTACACGGAGCTCTGAAATTTGGTTTGTTTTACCGTTAAGGTCAGGACTATAGCATATGTAACGAGTTTTTCGATAACACCCTCTGATCTTGCCCTATGGGGAGGGGGAGGGGCTGTACGGATACTGCCCCTGGATCATAACTTGGAAACTGTTGAGATCCCCAGAGTATAATCACATATTGGTCTCATGGACATGAAGAAACGAAATTAGGTGTATATCCAATAATGCCCTGGGTTGTGCCCCGGGGATTAGGAACTTGACCCTGGCTCATAACAAGCAACATGTTAAGATCCTAACGCTACAACCATGTATCTTTTTAATGGGCATGAGGAGTTTAATGCACTTTTGCATCCAAAAAAGGCCTTGGGTCATGTCATGGGATAGGGGACTTGCTCTTGGTGTTCCCACCTTATAACCATACATGCACTAACTGGATACGAAAAAAAAAACAAACAGTGTTGCAATATTGGCCAATGGGTCAAGCCACGTCCCTAGTGGCTAACATGAAGCGAGAGGATATGCTGTGATATGTCATTGATCTAATTCTAGTATTTTGTTTCTGTATCTCACTTTGAAAAAATATGCATTATGAGTCTTTAGATTAAATTGGTTTTGATGTTCTTTAATCAAGCATCCATTGTAAAAATTACATACGTGACATTGCGCAAATGCTTCTTAAAGTAAATATGGATTCAGTGTACATATATACTAGTGTAATTTTGTACAAAATCTTCCAAAATTATATTACCTGCAAGATATTACTCAAACCAGCGTATTGGAAGGATGATATTTTCCATTTGTCCACATTGGAACTAGAAGGTGTTTTGTCGTCCTTTGTTGAAGATTAAGGTCACAGATGAAGGTAATATGTACTTTTAGCCTGCTGGTTGTAACTCTGAAACTGATAAATATAGCAATAAATAAAACTGGTAAACTTTTAGTTACACGTAAGACAAGAGTGTCGACTTTACTACTTTCATGGTTCTCGTTGCAAGGTCAAAAGTGGACATAACTATTTTTGTTTGGAGCTGTATCGTGCAAACTATTAAACAAAGTAAAAGACAAAACTTGGTAAAACTATACATCATGAATTGATGTTGTTACTTAGCAATTTCATGAACCGGTATGTAAGGCCAGGCCTCAGGGCAATGTCATTTCTCTTGTCCAAACTGTCGCCTAGAAGCTGTTAAGTTGTTACAGACAATGGAATTAAGCATTTTACCCTGTAACATCATAGCTAGATGGAGTATCTTGTACCCATCATGTGAATCAATATCACGGTTTTATCAACAATATCAGTCACATGTGAGGCTTACTCATTTGTTTTATTAGAACTGTAACTTTAAAGCTAATAAGGTAGTGTAATGACGCTTATGTTTTCATCATAACTATTAAATGTGTCATTTATTTTTCATTATATTTTCATCATGGTTAAGATCATAGATTAACAATATTTAGTTTTGTCTCATGGTTTTAGCTCAAAAATTCTCAAGGATAGTAATAGTGAGATGAAACTTCACATATTCGTGCATCATGACCTAAGGTCATGTCACATAACACACATTTAATATCCAGTGTTTCAAGCTCAAGGTCATTGTTGGGTTAGAGCTCAGCAGCTGTTTAAGTAAGGAAAATGAAATATTTTGGATGGTGTGTCTTGTACCACTCTCAAGATCCAATCTGCAAATTTATTGTCACAGTCATCTCAAGGTTACTTACATTATCGCTAAGTTATTTATTTGTCATCTCTTGACTGTAACTCTAAAGCAAGTAATTATAGTATTATCAAACATTGTTCACACTTGCATCTTGAACTTTTTGTGAGTTTC
Source organism: Margaritifera margaritifera (assembly GCA_029931535.1). Classification (NCBI taxonomy): domain Eukaryota; kingdom Metazoa; phylum Mollusca; class Bivalvia; order Unionida; family Margaritiferidae; genus Margaritifera; species Margaritifera margaritifera. Next base: position 4,060,999 of record JAQPZY010001579.1, on the reverse strand, counting down.
ATAATCTTTGCCTTAAAGTCAAGGTCACAGGCCTATGAACATATGCTTCTTCCCATGTCGTGAACTAAAAACAACATATTAGAGAGATGAAACTGAATATGCTCATATCGATGATGACCTGAAATTTTTTTTTATACGGCTTTCATGATTCTATACTAATTTCAAGGCAATCAATATTTGAATCCAGGATATAGTCGAGAAGCTGTTTAAGATATTACATCATCTCAAGGTTACATACTTGTCATATTTTCACAGTAATTCTAAAGCAATTAAAAGTAGTATTATCGCATACTGTACACTTCTACATTTTGATCTTTTTGTGTCTTTCATAACCATTGTCAGGGTCAGAAGCTGTTTGAGATTGTGGGAGGAAATTATGTATCCTATTATATCATGACTTGAGAGTGTGTTATATACCATGTTCTAGGTCATTTCTCAAGATTGAGGTCAAGGCAAGAACACTTACTTCTGATGACATGTCACTCTGATGTCATGTTAAATTATGATATGAACCTTGATGAATTTTTATATGCCCATCTTAAGTTGGCGTATTATGTGAAGACATTTTCCGTCTATTCTTAAGTTAAGATTTGCTTGAAACTCTGCTCATATATATATATATATATATATATATATATATATATATATATATATATATATATATATATATATATATATATCATGAACAGTGTTGCACATAGGATCCCAATGGCAAGGGACAATGTGTCCTCTACCCTCCAAATTTGTGGGACACAAAACATTTTAGAGGGACAAAGTACTGAATGCACTATTAGTGCTATAAAAATGGCATAATCTTATTTGCTTCAACAGTTTTGCCACCTTAACTTTGTGGTCTGCACTGTTCTATCATATTTTCCTTGGACTCTTACATTACTGTCATGTGATCAAATAACTCATGAAAACAATAACATGTTTGAATATCTGGTTATCCTGAAATAAGCTGTACCATGGAATTTTCTGTTCCGGATCTTGTTCTCATTTAACTCTAGTATACATTCATTATCTACCAGCATTTATTATAATAAATACATGTTTTCGGACAGACTTTTCTTTCCAAACTAAGACATTAGTACTTAAATGACAAATTGTGTGTTTGCATAAATTTAGTTTCTTTTGTCATTATTTCAACCCCAAAATAAATTAAATCTTCCTCGTCGTAGAGGTGACTTTAACCTCGAAAATAGGTTCCACTAACGGCCGTCGAATACTTTATGTTGCAACTCGGCCGACTACCACAAATCTTGAATGTTTTAGTTGCCAGATACATTGTTTTAAAATGCATATTCACTACTATCCTACAGTTTTTATCACCTTTCGCGACTTTGGCCACTGCTAGCGCCAACAGAGACATGAATGGACATCCACTTTTGAAAAGTTGTAGGCGTATTTTTCGATTTGTTCTGACGAAAAAGCGCGCCGGGGGTGGGGTGGGGGGGGGGGGGCACACAGAGTCAAGATTTGGGGGACATAGGACGAAAAATTGCGGGAAACCCGCGAGCGAGCGCTCTATGTGCAACACTGCGTGACCAAACAGTGTGCCACATACCATAGCCAAGCAACCGCCCCCCCCCTCCGCCCCACCTCAGGATTAAGTTAACAGCAAGACCAGCAAAAATGTCACCTTTATTCATATTCAGGTAGAACATTTGAACCAGTAAAGATATTGTTGTGCTATTTGCCGTTTGCGGTACTCTTGTTGCTTCAACCCTCAAGGTTATGTAACATCTTTCTGTTTTGGTCCCACCTGCAAGATCAAAGTTGTACACCTTGAGAGGGTATTCTTCAAGCTTTTGCTTACTGACACATATATGGATAGGGATTTCAACCCATGTAATACTGATGTGTTATTTTGGGTATTTTGAGAATGTGCGCCTTCGCATCTTTTGTTTGCAATTTTCATCAACTTTCATAGCATGAGTCTATAGCGGTATGAAGTGAGGAATGACAAAATAAAAAAACATAAAAAAACATTTAACAAAAAAATTAAAAAAAAGGTGAAGAATGCGCAGACATGTTGCTTTTCTGTTTAAAAATAGCTCCCATAAGTTGAATATTACTCAGACTTAGGTGCCAAAGAACTCTTCATATGAAATATTTTCTATGACTCTGTGAAATAGGCTGAGAATATGTTGAGTGTTCAACTGCTAGGAACTTCATGGATAATTAAAATGACACATAAAATATAATGTATTATTCCTTTTTCAGCTGTCACACAATAAACAAGATCAAAAATATATTTGTAACATCTAAAATAATGATGCATATTTGGTAAAACTTTTCAGGATTATTGTTGGGTATGTTTTACCAAAGTTAGTTATTTTTTTTAATTTTTTAATTTTTTTTTATTGAAGCAATAGCGACCCTCGGTATCAAGCAGATAGAAAATGTAGTTATCATATGTCTAAAAAGATACACTTGTCAAATTTTAATCCAAGAAATTTAAGGAAATATTTATCAGAGAAACACTTGTTATTTTGTTCTTGATTGCGGCCAGGCATGAAACATAATGTCGACATCTTCTCCAAAACCCCCTCATTTTTTGTCATCAAACGTCTAGGACATGTTCCATTTGACATGCTCTGCCTCACAGAACAGTGATGCTGATCTGTCTGATAAAGGCCGAATCCATGTCTCTGAGATACTATATCCCTGTGTTGTAGTATGTTGAGATACTATGTGTTGTAGTATGTTGAGATACTAGATTCCTGTGTTATAGTATGTCAAGATACTAGATCCCTGTGTTATAGTATGTTGAGATACTATATCCCTGTGTCGTAGTGTGTTGAGATACTACATCCCTGCGTTGCAGTATGTTGAGATACTATATCCCTGTGTTGTAGTATGTTCTAATCGTGGTGACTTTTGCCGGGTACGTTGACATAGCTGAATGAGGAATTGGTATCGCCAAATGACTGCCTGGGATCACCCAAGCTAATCCAACTCTGCCGCCTTGTTCTAAATTCCAACCCAGACCTGGAAAGAGATAACATATGTTTCTTTAATCTCACTTATCGCTAAGGTGTAGGTAAATGAAGTAAAAACGTGACACATATCGAGATTTCGAAATTACATTAAGTACACGAAAAAACATTAAACTTAACCCAGTGACACTCACAAATGTGACGAATTGGACATCTACTAAATTAACTATTCATCTCCAAATTATATGATGTTTCCCGAAAGATATTTATCCGAGTATTTTCAGTCATTTACATGGTAAATAACTAATGATGAACACCAGCTATCATACAGTTTAAGGCAATTTGGAGAGGGTGAGTTTTTAATATTTGCATAGCAATCAGGACATAACAGTATACATGGAGGTCGAGTGTGCAAACTACTATATTAAAATACATTACCATAAGTAAGCTAATTCAATAAGGAAATAACATTTTTGGATATTTCAAGTGCATAAACCTATTATGTGCCTGACATTTCAGATATAGTTGTAATTAAATCCTCTATCTTAAATTAAATGTGAAATTCTGATCGGAAAATAGATAGATACATAGGTGGGTGGATGAAAAGGTGATGGATCTATACATATTTCATGTGTATGTCTATTTATCTATCTATGTATGCTTTAATGGTTAGATTCATTTTTGCTGTTTCAGCAAAAAAGATTTATGTAAGGATTGTGATAGTAAAATATAGGTGAGTGTTTTACATCTGTTGTACATCATGTAGTGTTATATTATTATATTTGGTCATTATCGTCAAACGCGAACTCAGTATATCTTGTCTTTGTGTAAGATAATCACTTAAACATGGTCACATCCCGAACAATCAACAATCAAAACTTTCAGCTACGCTGCTACTAACCGCTACTCTTTGAGTTTGAGTACGTTGTTTCTCAAATGTCGAGTGGGTGTAAGATAATTGTTTTTGAAATATTTGTGCATTTTGCTGGGGGTGGGGGCGCAATATTTTTCCCATGATGTTTTTTGAAATCTTTGATACCGTTCTGCCATTATGTGTAGGGAGCTTGCATTATGTGATTCCAGGGACGATTTATGAGACTTTTTACGCCCATCAACGAACGAAGAACCCAGCGCACTTTAGTATTTTTCCGAATACTCAGTGCAGAAAGTGCATAACATCACAGCCTTTCCTGGGCTACACTTAACCCATTCGTATTCATTTGCCCAACATTTCTTGTACTTTCTTAGTATCTTTTCCGATTGGTGAATACTAGCCTGAGACTCTATACATTTTATTATCACCAGTAATGAGATCAGTGCTTGGGGGCCGTACACCAGACTAGTTCGATGTGCCCGAATACTGTTTTGACACTAATCGCACTAATGTATTTGATGAGTAGATGAGTGGTTAAAACCTGTCCCTTTATTGTACTTTTATGCTCTGCCTCACCTGAAAAATAATATTAGTGTTTCCAATAGCCGCCTTTCTACATACTACTAAAGCACACCAGCTTGGTGGAAATATGGCGCACAGGAGTTAACTCCCTTGATTGCAATCTATTTTTAGGTACACACAAGTATGCAAATTTGCCTATACATTAGAAACGTAGCATTATATATATATATATATATATATATATATATATATATATATATATTAGAAACGTAGCATTATATATATATATATATATATATATATATATCAGACGTACATGACGAGATTCGTCGCACACGTCTATAATTCAAATTCAGTCATATATATATATATATATATATATATATATATATATATATATATATATGGCACCCCGACAAAAGCGCGCAAAGACAAAAGCGCGCAAAGACGAAAGCGTGCAACAATTACCATTTTGTGTCTCTAGTAAAGAAAAAACTAACAAATACAGCATTCAAGATCAATAAGCATCCTTTATTATTTAATATCTCAATATGGAGAAATATGGCGTTAAAGAACAAATAACATCATCTATTCATTAATATCTCAATATGCAGAAATATAGCGTTTACTAATTTTTCAAAACGTTCAATTACTACCAGTGTCTTCTACAGTGCAACGTTATGCTCGATTCCGCGCATTACATTATTGACACATTGCCGTATGTCGGAATTAAAGCTTCCAGGCGCCGATTGAGTTGAACATATTTCGACTTTTGCAGTCTTTTTTCACGCATCTCCATGACGTACTCCCATCCAAATTCATATGATCTTTACAAAGCCGATAGCCATCACGTAAAATGTGCTCTTTCTGCTTCTGCGATTCGGTTCTTTCCATGACTGCAAATGTTTCGGCCTAAACATATTTGTGCTATTTATACAGTTTCGGGTACGCAAGTAACTTTGAAGAATGACTCTTGAAATAAATTTTGGAACTTAGAAAGTATCTCACTTTTCGTGTCTACTTCTACTCTGTTCGCTTTTCTTTTTGCGCGATTCTGTCGGGGGATTTCAGATTTTGTCGGCACTCTTTTGTCGGCGCGCTTTTGTTGGGGGTTTTAAGCTGCACGCTTTTGACGGCGCTCTTTCGTCGGCGCGCTTTTATCCTGCGCGCTTTTGTCGGGACACCATATATATATATATATATATATATATATATATATATATATATATATATATATATATATATATATATATATATATATATATTCAAGTCTATGTATAGATAGCTGTGGAAAGGTCTGGTGTCTCACGGGGTTGACCACTCTGAAGGAGTTAAGGGGGCATACAGATCTTAAATGACATATCATGTAACGACCTATCTTCAGATGTGAACAGCACCGAAGAATTGCAGGAAGGAAAATGTTATGGGATCTCCTAAGCCGTTCACACTAGCAACCGGGTGCAGGTGGATAGCGAATTCCGATATGTTCCTTATCTGCTGAGGAACTAGTATTTAGCAGGGTTAGCACCCGATTCTAGACTGGGCTTTTGCAAACAAAATATCATTTTTGTTTGTTTAAAACGCGCGCATATAGCTGTAGCCGGCTTGTTTCACGGCCTCAACTGAAAAATCATACTAATGTTTTTGAGAATGACCTACCAATTAGAGAGGCTGCATAGTTATGATTGTTTACATAATTCTGTCCTCTATATCAATGTTGTCATAATTGTTGTCCTCAAGCATAATGAATGTCGAATTAGAGAAATAAAGATACTTATATATAATGGCCTGTAGAGAGCATCCCGTCCAAAACTTGTTTGAAGAGATGAAGCGGAGACGTAAGACGTGTTTTGAGTCCAAACATTCTTGCCCAAATCCTAACAACAATTACTACATCCTTATTCAGTTTCTAGCACGGATATATGCCAAAAGATATTGAGCGCACATCGGTCTGTATTTGAGTGCTTTCACGGAATCATGCCAAGAAATCTTGTCATTGATCACCTTAACGGAAATAAATCTGATAACAGGATCGCAAACTTAGAAGCTGTTACATGTCAAATGAATAATTTGCGCGGCGGAGATGGTAAACATAAAAGACAGCATGACCCGTAGAAGCAACAAACTTAGAAACTGGAGAGCGACAAATATTTCCATCCATATTTAAAGCTGAACCATCACTTGATACAAGCCCTAGAGCTATTCTTTTTTGTTGCAGCGGCATAAGAAATTAATCTTATTCACCAATTCGCAACGTTTGGTTTTCATTTTTTGTTTTGTTATAGCGCATAAGTTTTTGTCTTTAGATTATGTTTAGCTCTGTACAAATATCTGCATTATTATTTTTTCTTATTCTGAAGTCGCCGTAAGCCAAAGTATTTACGCCATCATCCAAGACATATCTTTTGTTGTCCTATGCAGATAGCCCAATTTTTTTTAGCGTTACAGTATGCAAAACGTGGTGATTTGATTTGATTGTATTCATAGTCGCATAATGTTTTTCTCCAGATAGCGCTTTTACATAGTCTACGTGAGTAACTACATTTTTGACAACGTTTTTCTTTATACCGTTAGCACATTCTTTGATGCAGTCGTCTGCAAGCTAAATATAATACATTTCGCTTCTGAGGCCAACAAACTCTGTAATCGAATTAAATGAGGTTTCATCTTTGAACTTGTCTATCGCCTTCTGTTGTTAGCATCGTAAAAGCTGCTGTCACGTGGATAATCAGAAAGGTCAAATTATTCTTTTGAAGCAAAGATATCTGTGGCGATCTCATAGCATAGCGAATCCGTATTCGTAAAAAGTAATTTGGCTTTGTTACCATACTTTGCTTTGACTTGGTTATAATGAAAATCATACATATGTAACTTTGAAAGTTCTAATACAGTAAAACCACAGTAGATAGGTTTATTTAGCATACAATGAGTCTACTTTAAATGAATCGCCACTACATTTTCATAAAATATTTTCATCGCTGCAAACGTTGGTGCCGCAAATAAATTTATCATTGCGCTTTTGACCAGTTCTGTGTTGATACGCTTTCCGACATTTTCCATTGTTTTGCCAAAGACATATATATATATATATATATATATATATATATATATATATATATATATATATATATATATATATAAGCAGAATCGTCCGTTACTTTCAACAAAAGCGCGTGTTACTGTGTTACTTGCTGTGTTCAGTCATGGGCTTTTGATAAAAATTATGTCTTTCAAACGGGCTCGACTGGAATTGTAAGCTACACACTGAGGAGGCAGCCGCTGCAACGATCAATCTAAATCGACATTATTATAAGGAAATTTTCTTTGGTTCCAATCTATAGGAATCAAAGGGGTAGGTACTATAAAAATCAATTTTGGCCCATAATCAGATCCAAATGGAACTTATATAGATAAAAGATGCCCCTCTCTTCCTTAAATATGTAGTCTTGTTTATCTAGGACTGCTGTTAATAAAGAAAAGCAACCATTCAATAGAAAATAGTTTTCATCTTCGTTGTGGTACCTATATTCGTGGATTATAGACACGTTGGCTTAAAAGCTCCTATCACACATATTGCCGAAAGATATGCATCCTAAATTGTGCATTTGCACGTGATGTGCATAATATTCAATGATACGAATAAAAAAATTGAGTTTTGCTTTGCAACATTGCTTAAATGATTTTTATATTTCCATTTGGTTCGCTTGATTACCTCTGACACCCAGTTTCGTTTTCATTTTATATCGTTTTGCTCATGTTTACGTTTAGCACTGACTTGCTGTCAAAATCTTGACAGAATCGCCTCAGAAAAGACAGCCGAATGTTGATAATGTGTATACTGAAGAATTAAAAATCTCCAAAACGTCAGAGACGAAAGCTATTTTGTTTATGTATTGTTCGGGGGAAAAGGTTGCTTTATGTTCTTAATAATTCGAAAAAAATGTTCCTTATGATGATGATTTATCCTATAATTTGATATATTTATTTGAATTTTATGAGAGAGAGAGAGAGAGAGAGAGAGAGAGAGAGAGAGAGAGAGAGAGAGAGAGAGAGAGAGTACAATAGATGTAAACCAAAGTAATGTCACTTTAGGCGTTTTAGATTTTTGTTACTGGGACAAGCCAGCCCTTCTATACCCGTCGACTTTACTATTTTTTTTATCTAACTCGTTACACGTGAGTACGTGCGCGAATGGGTTGACGGAAATGCAGTCACACACACACACACACACACACACACACACACACACCGGTGAAGTTTTCAGTCAGGCCCCGATTATTGATTGTGGATATACTCGGCGGAGACTAAAAATACTACTACTAAAACACAATTATTGATCGCCAGCGACAGTGCAAGCGATTTTGCTGAAATTGTTTTTTTCCATAGCAGACAATATTTTCTCTACAAGCAAGTTAGTCTGATATATTTACTATTAACAATGCTATCATCGGATTATCGATTGCGGTATATTGTACAAGCGGATTTTGTAACAGCTATATTCGACTGACTGTGGTTGACTTTATGCGAATATTTTTATAATAGATATTTACCCTGGTATATAACAATAGCGGAAAATTCACAGATCGATGCATGTGATATACTAAAAGAATTTTTCTTCATATCCGAGTCTGGAAACCAGTGGAGTGTGCGAAACGTCTCAGAAAAGATTAAGTTGTTGTTTCGCTTAAATGCATCATACAGATTTGTCAAAGAGTCTCAAAAGATGTTGTATTTTTTGTAAAACACGTATCCGGATCATTTTGATAAATTGGTCAACTTAAGAGTTATATTAGAACAACAACGATGTTTACTTGGAGAAAAATATAACCAGCAACCTGTGAAAACATTATTTGGTATTGTGCAGGACAAAATAAAGTCGCTAACACTGGCGGCATCACCTGGTACAGATAGCGAAACGAGCGAATGCTATAATGACAATGATGATGACAATGACGATGACCATGACAAGGAAACATTGAGTGATTATTGTCGTAGTCTTGAAGATCACCAAGAATAAATTAATTAGAAAAATGCTTTTGGCATTATAATATAGGAAAATGGACGCAAGACAAATGAGTTATCATGAGTATTTAGATTTACTTGACGATGATGAGTTGCAAGATTTGATAAATCGTAATAGAATTATCAGAAATACAGAACGTGAGTCCGACAATTTGGAAATTGCAATGAGTGATGAAAAGTCGTTTACCGCAAACGGCCGAACTATCAAATATTACCCATTGCGAGCAGCTTTGCAACCATTTAACGGCGATTATAAGAATGAGGAGCAAACACACCAAAGTATTTTGATGCCATTAGATAACACCGATGCTTATCTCTATTAGAGAATAAAATTTGTATATAAAACGTTCAATGGCATTAGGACGCAACAAATGCAAAGGTGTATGCTTTGAAAAATATGAACTATGCGGGAGAACATGCCATTACGAATACTGTAAATCACATTTGCTCGCGTTACGTAGAGGTCTGGGTGCTCAAATATTTACCAAACTTTGGTATCGGAGTAAAGTCTCATAATCAGCCTTTGCCGACCATAGGGATCTGTTCGCGAATATTATCGCGCACGCAACAGCAGCACGCACGCAACTGCGGAACCAATTGCGTAAATACCCCCCGACGACGTTGATAAAAACGATGCCGAAGTAAATGAAGTAATAGCCAGGATTGGGGCAATATCCGTTTCCAACCCCAGTAAAGTAACAATTTTTTAAATATTTATTGACGGAATTCACAATTAGGCAAATTTTCCCCTAATATAATAGTATACCGACTGTGATTCAACTAAGAAAACTCGCGCGGACGCGTGGGATACAAATATCAAGCCGTGTACGAAGAGCTGACATACTTGAGTCATTAGGATTCGTAACTGAACCGCAGCCATAACCGGAACCGCAACTGCAACCGCCACCTCAAACGGTACTACAACAATTCGCGCAGCTTCGTGGAACAGCAGCACGACTCAATATTGAAATTCCTCCACGAGTCAAGCGTGCAGAAATTACAAATACAGTTGCGGATGAACTAAACCGTCGACGCGTCGCAGCCGCTATCGTCGCTGAGGAAGTCGAGCATGTTGGCGATGACCGCCGTCGTACTACCACTGAGGCTGCTGCGCATGAAGTCCCCGAGTTTACGTTACACAAGGTTAAGAACGGTCATGTGGATTACCGAGCGATTAGTCCAGACACGTACGCGGCAAGCAAAGACATTACGAAATCTTTAGCGAATATGCGCCCGGAAATCGTATCGATGTTACAACGCTCAAACACCATCGGAGTTAAAGCGGATAGTGTTGTCCATGCGAATTTGACTATGCCGCTTTCGCGCAAGTCATCAGACATGGATGGATTTAAAACCACAACAGTGTGGCTTCATGGTGGTACACTTATAATCACGAACCGTAAAGACAAGGACGTTATCAATGAAGCAATTGATGAAGGTACTGAAAAGATTATCCACACGTTGGAAAAATTCACCAACACCGGTTCAGGATGGACACTTGACAGATGTACGGAAGCTGAACTGTATATTTCCTCATACGAACCATTCCGTGGATCAGGTTCTATACCAACGCTAGTCTATGTTCCGCCGCGGTCGGTGGTAAATATACAAAACGACGACAACCGATGTTTCGAAAGGGCGATCGTGTCCGCGTTACATCCCGCGCGTGACAATACAGATCAGCTTTGACAATACCAACAATATTTGGGTGAACTCAATTTTGGCAACATTGAATTCCCAGTGCAGGTTACCAAGGCGATGCTGAACCAGTTTGAAGAACTTAACCCGGGTATCGCCGTTAACGTGTTCGCTTGGGACAAATACTTTTATTCGCCTGCGTTATAACCTCATTCGTATACGCGGACCGTGATTGATCTGCTCTTGATAGAAGATATGAGAGGTTCAGAGTCGATATCGCATTGCGTATGGATAAAGAATCTTTCCCTACTGAATGTATAGTGGCATAAGCAGTAATTCCAATATTTTTGGTAATATTAAGTGTTTCGTCGTGTAATAGCAACATCAATAAATAGTGCATTGAAACTGGATGATAAAAGATCAAAATTAAAGATCAATCACCGATTTTGTAAGTGATTATCAATCCATGTAAATATAATTTCGATAGTGATAATAACCCAAACATAAAATATGTATTTCAATAAATTAAAAAGATTCCAAACAAGTCAAAATTATGTAGAGCCCTTACAACAATATTCAAAATTGTACAAATTCAGTGGCTATAACCAATATCAAATTTAGTTTTATATAACTTGGTATTATAGTGGAAATAATCAATTTAGATGTTGGTAATAAGGAAGAAAAACATACCAAACACCACTTCTTGTTACCTGATTGCTATTATATGATTACTAGAAGCACAGGACAAAGAAAAAACAACATTTTGCTTCATTTGTTACTTAAATACTTTAATTATGATGAACTTATCATATATACTACCAAGGATGACCAACCAAAATATACCATGCTGGAAGACGTACACAACACAATAGAAGATGAAACTAGTAAAAAATATTAAATATGTTTGCCCTTTGAAGAAGTTATTCCAGTAGAAAATTTAGATAATGATATACACAAAAATAATGATAATTGTGTTAAATTACATTAAATTTAACCACAGTAATATGAGCCATATTAAAGAATACTTTTTGTTATCAAGGAATATAAACACAAATTGCATATATCTAACTCAATCGTAGTATGATGTGCCAAAGTATATAAAATGAAATACTAAATGTGTTGTAATGAGTTAGATAACAAAGATATACGTCAAAAATCTGATGACCATTGTTCTGGAAACATATATGAACAACTATTTGCAGATAGTTATAATAGATGCACAATTGAGCCATATTCTTTAATATTTTTGATAAAACAACATTAAAAATACACTAGAGCGATATAGAAAGGGATTTGATTCATAGCACACTTTTTATTAATACCAACCAACACATATTATATTGGTCATTATAAAATTAAATATGAAAAAAATGGATAAAAAGGTTTGCAAGATAACTTTATATATTATATACAACGATTGCATTTAATAATATTGAAATAGAAGATAAACATAATAATATGGATATAGAAGAGCAAATTGAAGATGAATTTATTAAATGCACACCCAAGCTATGGTCATTAATAAAAAAGATATAAAAAATAACAGTACAATATATATAACATAATGATGTGAATGAAAAAAAAATGACTTTATGAAAATATAAAGCTGAAAGTTGGATCGGTCAAACATGCATATAATCCGTGTGTGTGTGTGTGTGTGTGTGAGAGAGAGAGAGAGAGAGAGAGAGTGAGAGAGAGAGAGAGAGATTTTGAAATTACAAAGTTGCATACTCGAAAATAGCATGACTTGACTTACTTTTTGAAACATCTGGTGTAGAATTCATCAGTTCGATTCACCCAGTTTTTGTTTTACTTCTCTGATGTATCAGGGTCTATCCATATTAAATTCCTTTGAGAAACACGCTTACCATCGCTATAAATCCCAACACTAGGTTTAGTTTCAGCTGTGCTACCCCCCCCCCCCCCCCCACACACACACTTTTATCTAAGACAGTCAAGGACAGCTTCACTGTTCTCATGGGTGAATATGCTCAAGTTCGAGCTATTACAATCCACAATAAGTTATATATTTAAATTGGAATTACAACAGAAGAGAATTTTAACTTCTTTCAGTTTTTCTCACAGGCTCCAATTTCATTCAAATTATAAAAGTACGACTATAGGCCCAGATTCTGAGCTTGTTTAATCGAGAAGCGAAATCAGCTATTCCGTCCCGCGCGAATAATCGACTCATTTTGGCTTTACTATATGTAACAATGTTACAAAGTACATGTAGGAATGTAACTTGGACTGATATTTGGAATGTCCGGGGCCGCGATTGACACACACACACACACACACACACACACACACACACACACACACACACACACACTCTCTCTCTCTCTCAAAAAAGGTCCCGTTAAACAGACTTACTTGTCATTTCCAGTAAACTATAGACACTATTGCAAAAGCTAAGGAATAAAACCTTTTGTTTAATAGTGGATGTTGTACATTAGCTAGGACAAGTCGGCGCCACTCCTAAATTTCAACCTCGGAAAATAAGGCTAAAAGTAATTAAACAAATCAAAATTAATGTTGTAGTTTAATCATAAGCGTATTTCTCCACCATGGATTTCAATTTGGGTACTTGGACTATATAGTTCCACGGAGGCTGCTCATATAATGATTTAATGACTAAGGGCCATTTTGTGTTATGTTGTTAGGGAACGGGTTTCTGTCTTCTGATTGGCTTTATGCAAATTACAGATACTGATTGATATTTTGCATGTATTCATGCATGGCTAGACAAGGTTAGAATGGTCTATTTAACACATTTTAAAAAAGAATTTTAATTATTTTGTCTTTATTAGATGTAAAATTTAATTATAAGGATTTACCAGTTTATTTTTTTTTACGTTCACTGACATATGAACCGGAAAAAACGCTGTGCAAACTTAAGTATGATCCGGTTCGCGGATCATGCAGTTTGCACAGCCTTTGTTTGGTTCATACTTCAATGAACGTAAAAAATAAATGGTCAATCCTTAAATAAATTAAATAATTTTTAAAAAGTATTACCAATACATGATGAAATAATAAAATATAAAAAAGAAGCTTTCTAAAACATATATATATATATATATATATATATATATATATATATATATATATATATATATATATATATATATATATATATATATATATATATGTGTGTGTGTGTACTTAAGAATCAGAAATAAGTCACATAACTTTTCTGTAATAGGTGTGGTACCTGACCATGATATGACAGCCTTAGCTTCTGATCTAACTATCTTATAATTCCTTCTGTACCGAGCTACAACTTGAAATAATACACGCTTAATCCCAATACATACACTCGGACACATACTTTTGAAGTATACGTCACAAATTTTGTGATATCAGTATCCCCATACATTTTGGTGAAAGTATAGTGACTATGTGATCGTATGTGTGCGTGCGCATATCATTGCTTGTGTGTTAATGTAGCAAAGCTCCTCTAACATCGTTTACGATAATAGGTTCAGACCTTCAGTTGTCGTAATTTAAAGACATGCACGAGATTTACATTTTGTTAGTTAGCGTTTTTTCCAATGTAGATGTGAACGACAATCCATATTATAAATAAGCATTTGAATTTGAGTCTTTTTATCTTTCTTTTTTGTATACTTCTCCACTCCTTCTGCTTCTTCTTTTCTTTATCTTGTTCTTCCTGTTCATATTCCTCCTCTTCTTCTTGATCATCATCTTCCCGCAATGCAAAAAAAAAAAAAAAAAAAAAAAGAACGAAAAAAATATAACTTTCCCTTATTTTAAGACCGAAAATTATGATGAATTCCATAGATAACGGTATGATCATTTACCTCCGAATTTTATTATGTAAATCTAAAATTATCCCTAACCCTAGTTCAAATTTACGGAAGTGTCATTGCAACAAATCTAGCAGTTTGGCCTCAATAATCTGACAGCCTATCAGTCATATGACTTCTGGTTTACCCACCGGCAAACTCGTTCTCGAACATAAAATTTCCGGACGCACGCGCTCCAGGCAATAATTACCCAATAGAGGAAACACTTCGGTCTATGTAGCGTAACTGGTTTATAATTAAATAGTGGGCGTGGTTACATTATGACTTATATTTAAACAAACTCGGAAGGAAGAGCATATCGTGCAAATCTGATTTTAATTTTACCTCTTCTGCTGTTGAAAAGGTGAGATAATTTATACATACAGATTTATTTATTCAATTAATCTAATATATACTAATATAGCTTAAAATGATAACATTACATATAATTTCTTTCAAGCTTTATTTTTAATTAAACGCCTCGTTTAGTTAGAATTGACTGTATGTATTTATTTATCGTATTTTGAAAACATTCCTGTTTGAATTATTAGGTAAACTGTGAGTGTTGAAACAACTCATATTAACACTGCAAGTTTGTAACATTTTACATGTAAAATGTCTAAATCGAAAATGAAATAACCCACCTATTGCAATTAATAGCATACAACTTTATGTAAATATTTACTAATTTGTATGAAGTTTTGTCACATTGCTTACTGTGAAGTAACTTGTTACCAAAATTATATGATATCTCTCTGTCTGTAGGGTTATCTCATATATGTGCGAATGTGTACGTGCGTGAGGCAGTCTCTCTTGTATTCGACCGTTCTCTCTTACTTAACGTCAATGCTAATTCTATGTGGCACTGTCAGACTTCGTGTACACTGTAGCCATGGAACGATTAATGAAACATTGTAGGCACCGACCATTTTATCATATGTAGCAGCCTGGGATTTTGTTTGGGAGGGATTTTATTGTTCTGTGTGCTTTTAATTTGTGTTTCTTATTAATCAAACAACATGGGATATATGAGCAAAAATATTTTTTTAAGCGAATGGGGGACATAATTTTAACCATGTCCCTCTCCTCCCCCTTCCCCGCCATTTCCATGACCGATTAGATATTTCGACTTCTTTCATTCAACAAACAAAACAAGTAACAAACGATTATAGTATTAAAAATGAAGAATCACATCAAATACTCCATGCATACAAGGCATATGTTGGCATGTTCAGTCTGCATTTTTGTGGAAGCAAAGGACTTCCCTTTAAGTCGCTTATCGTAGCGTCCTCGCTTCTAAGGCGCTATTCATTTAAAGCCATTCGGTATAACTTCGTCTCCTTTTGCACGCTATACTTTTTATTTTATTTGTCTTATTTATAAAATGATTGTTGCTTGATACGAGCTATGTTTTGCTGACATATTAAATTTGATACATTTTTTGGAACAAGAAGGTCCTCTTCAACTTTGTATCGTTGTGACGCTCTTTCATTTCTTCCAAATATTAAGTGAATTGCGGAATCACTAGTATAGGCGCAACGTAAAATAAAATAATACTACATCGATGATACCACTGAAATATTTTCGACCGTATTATATTGTTCCAAACTTTTGAATGTGCAATATAACTAATGTCAGAGCGATAATACAAAGGATCTGGATTAAATCAACCAATTCCTGCATGCCTTTTGTAGCGGGTCTCCCCATCATTTCTTAGTGAGGTTGATTCTTCGTGTGTAGCACACGAACGGAACTTCACATGAAGTATCGATACACGGTGAAGTCTACTAAGGCTGAGAAATACAGAGAAAATATCAGGAGTTATTATTATTGAATAACTAACAAAATAACAGCATAACTCTACAAAATGTTTCTTCTTACTGAAGTGCATTTTATTTGAAGGGACGATTTTTAACCTCGCTCCTGCACCTTTACATAACATAAGAGTGCCAACAAAAATGCTGTAGGGAACAATCTGTTAGTCTACCATTTCTTATTTAGTTTTACATTATACGAGAAAGACCAACACGTTCTTCTCTGAATTTTTCTGCTAATTTCTGGCATTACTGGATATTGCAGACGTTGAATTGATTTGCATAGAGTTGTTCTCCGCCACTGTTTGCCGGTAATTTCAGAACATAATAAAACAAAAACGGTTAAAAACAACGTGTTGGTTTCATCACCAACACTTACAAACCTCGTTGATGATTCATCACCAACACTTACAAACCTCGTTGATGATTCATCACCAGCACTTGCAAACCTCGTTGATGTTTCATCACCAACACTTACAAACCTCGTTGATGAAAGGTGATTCTTGGGTGAATTTCTTGTTTATGCCTGTGAACAAGAATACCATAAACAATACTTAAAACATTCTGTCTATCATTTTTAAAGAAAAATAAATCATACATCTTTAACACTGAATCACATAAAAATGTTTTAAACTTGATGAAAAGTGCTCCAAATTAATGCTGCCTTTATCAATGTGACTTTGCGTTAAATTAAACTATGTGAGGATTTTACTTCTATAAACGAAAGTCTGAATGAAAATATGAGTGTTTCCGTTTTCCAAACAGAAACGCGTGTTGAATTGGTTATCTTTTTTTTTCTGCAATATCAGAAAAGTTTGATACCCCTGAATATTTAAAGATGAATATATGAATCATCCATGATCAAATGATAGCCAAAGCTGCTATCACAATCAAACCTTCTTCCGGAACAAGAGCGGAAATATATGTGACTATTGTGGAAATGCATGTGAAACCATTGCTTAAGAGTAGCCGGAACTACCGAAAAATACGTGGAACCTTTGCGGAAATACCTTTGTGGAAATATGTGGAACCACTAGCACCGACTCAGTGCGGAAAAAAGAATGGAACTGATGCGGAAGAGGGTTCAAATACACTGCATTAATTACATAAAAATTACGCGTAACTGGTTCTATGTAAGTTTGTAAATTGTGGAATATTCTTCTGTATATACGTTTCATTACTTTAATTGTTCAATATTTTGCTTCCGTCCTTTATAGTTTCTTTCCTTCACTCAACTGTTTCATGATCCAGGGGTTAGGGTTATTTGATTGGAAACGCGCTTCCGTATGGATGTATTTTTTCTTTTTTCCTTGTTTGTTATTGTAGGCATTTTATTACATCTGAAAATAAGTCTCCTCCTCGTCATCATAATCATCATCATTATAATCATCATCGCAATCATCTTCATGATACTAATACTAATGCATTCCCATTACATATTATAACTGTCTATACATATGTACCACGGCGCAGATCTTCAAGCAGACAGCTTTACGAACCTCAACAACAAATTGCCTGATGCAAATGTATACTATGTAATAGCCGAGATACTTACCTACATCCGCTTTAAGTTTGCGTACTATTAAAACGGTACCTTTTTGGAGATGTTGGCAATAGTAGTCATAAACACACTTTGCCGCAGGCATTCTTAAAAAAAAAACGAACAATCAAATTACAAAGAAAAATGAGGAAAAACGTATTGGCACAGAGTTTAATTTCAGCCGTGTTGTACACTTTCGGCCTCCAAAAATTAGGAAAGATTGATTTGGATTGAAATTCAGACTTCTATTCTAACACTTGAAATATTCAACTTCTATTCAACTAACACTTGAAATATATGCAATACTTGATGATTCCTGTAAGGGCCAAAGAGTCAAGTGTAATTACAAAATGGCGAAATTTCGAAAGAATTTGCTGGCACATGTAAAATTTTGAGCGTAAATTCGACTGGAAAGTCGGAGCGCTGATAGTCTGCAATGCTTAGATGCTGACGGTGAATCTCGAATTAAACAATTATCAAGTCAGTGAATTTTCACGATTTTCCCTTCTTGAAAATCTCTATTGTCATTATTATTATAATCATCGTCGTCGTCTTCGATGGTGTTTTAATCCTGTATATCGCCTCTCACATCTTCCTTCACATTTTTAAACAAAACATAACGCCTTAACGCCTTCTCTACTCTCGTTTAAATCGTTAATTTGTTTTTGTTTCCTAGAATTCGTGCACCAGTATGAAGATAGGAGCGTGTCTACTCATCATTTGTGGTTGTATGCCCTACCTCATTCACTATGGAGACGCAGTCCTTCCTTATGGCGGAGTGGGGGGCTACGGATATGGTCTTGGAGGTGTTGGTGGCGGTAACGGCGGTAACGGCGGAGGTTTATCCCCTCTTCTATTGCTTTGTAAGTGTATCGTCGTCGTCATTATCATTGCATAACATTGTGGAAAAGGTCCATGTATACCGAATGTATTCACCTACCGAAAACTGGCTTCTGACCTGTATGTTAAACTTATGGACACTAACAAATCAGAAGGTCAATGATAGTTTAAATGTAAGGAATACGCCACAAATAGTATTTTTCTTAAAAAAGGGCGGGGGGGGGGGCGGGGTATACCATCAGGCAAACACAACTTTAAGTAAGTCACGAATTAAACAAAAATTATTCGTAACTTTATATCATTAGTATCAATAATCAGATAACACATACAGTGAAAGGATTATTAAAGTAAAATGTATGAGTTAAGTCTTCGTCATGAGTGGTCTCTATTACTTCCACTATATTATTATTATTATTATTATTATTATTATTATTATTATTATTATTATTTCAGTCGTCCTCCCTCTACTCTTCGGTTTTGGAGGCGGAGCGGAAGGAACTGACACAGTCATCGTATCTGAGGACTCACGGACTCGATTAGCAAATCTCCTGATTAGGCGCTCAGCTCTTACCGGAGTAGCTCTGGCAGCGTACACTGAAAGAGTAACTTTCTGCTCCGCAGCTAACAAGGACCAACCCGGATGTGGTACTTTAGGCGCCAGCTGCACATACATCGCAACAGTGGGTCTTTGCGTTCCTGCCTAAACCCTTAGACCTTAAAAGTCGAGAACAATGCACAGTTTCTCTGCCACTTATACATACAATTTTGTCAGAGGCAATATTTCTTTCTATCTTACCATTATAATGTCTCTTGATATTCGGATTGTTGAGAAGAAAAAAAATACTGTACACAACAATACGTTTTATTATGTTTTTTTTAAAAATCAATTATTATTCTAAGATTGGAGGGATTGCTATGGAAAACAGCTTCTAGCAATAACCGCTGTCCAAATACGTTTTTGCATTTATACGTTGATGATGCCTTTTATTTGTGATCTGATGAAAATGTCACCGACATAATTTGTAGGACAGCACATATCATCTTCTTAGCATGGTCCCATCTTAAAAGAACATAAACTAACATCCCCATACAACAAAAATAATAATTTGACAGTTTTGCAGAGCAAACATAGTCGGTAAATTAGCCCCGTATCTACGTAGTTTTCAATAAATTAAAATGGTCTATTTGATTCTCATGATTGCATAGTATTTTTAAAAGTTTAGTAAAATCCAGTTGTTTTAGCAAACCTATAAAAATTTTCGTTGTAATTGCTATTAATATACATAGCTATCCAGGAAGTTTATAATTTTTCCATTATTTATTTTAAAAGTTGTTTTCTTTATTATCTAAATTTTGCTTTGCAATATGCACCTTTTCTCTATGTAGGTTATGTCTACTTCTCTGAACAACCGAATCAAACCCAATATTTGCAGGCACATGACTCTGTGTAATGGTTAGTAGTGTAGCTATATATATATATATATATATATATATATATATATATATATATATATATATATATATATATATATATATATATATATATATATATATATATATATATATATATATATATATACTGGTATTTCGTTTTTTCCTAACTTTTGTCATTTTGTATGGACCAAACATCAAACACCTGTGGTTTTATGAATTCATTTTTTTTTCAACTACAAATTTAGTAAAATGTTAAAATATCGTGAGCACTGGTATTAGCTCTTTCATGCACCGCGTAATATAGTCACGTGACTGTTCATTTGGCTCGTTGTCTGCATTGCAGAATAACATCAAATTACTGTTCAAGATGTAGATACTTGTTTATTTTACATGGAAATGAAGCATACACTTTCTTATTCGACATTAGGATAATAAATATATGAAACTTTGTGCAGTTTCTTGTTTTCAAGTTTTGCTTTATTCCCGCGTGCCCTTCACATCTTCCATATTTTGTTACCAGCCAATGAGCTAGTGCTGTGCAATCATTCTGGCTCATCCACTCTAGCATACACACTGATTACTTGTGACTGCTCAGGCACCTGGCATTCTATAAGCAAATTAAATATATTCGCATGCAAGTGTTGTGCAAAACTCAGTTTTGTCGGTATCGGCCTTGTTGCTTTTCCTTTGTTTATTATAAAGTGAATTCCCTTCTGATGCAAATTAAGAGTTTAGGGTGGGGGTATGAACATTGTCTAAGTTATAACTCAGTGGTAAGTCCGCAAGAGGTACTGACAGACCGATGAATCAGTGCTGGTTGCATAAATGACTTAGTCTTTAGGTACCGAGAAAATATATGACTGTATGGTTGGGATCCCAATGGTTTAAAGTTATATCCCAAAGGCTGGGCCCCAGGGGCATGGACAGACCCAGGAACCAACCATGAGCTCATACGTTAATTACCAAATTAACTCCAAGTGTAGATATACTTTTAGGATAGGACATTGAACAGTTATAATCCGTTGGTGGTGAGAGACCCAGACGCCAATGCTGGTTGCATAAATGACTTAGTCTTTGTAATGCCAATGAAGTTATATGGTTATATGGTGGGAATCTCAATGGTTACCAAGTTATGATCCTGGGGTTGGGTCCCAAGGGGAAAGACAGACACAGGTGTATAATCAGAGGCATTGTTGGTTTAAAAAAAAAACTTAATTGAAATCTAAAAACAAAATGCAGAAAATAGGAAGTGATCTTTAACCTCCAAACTCCTTCCCTCACATAGTTCATTCACTTTAATGAACAAAAAGCAATCTCCAGTACCTAAACACTAAGTGTAACAAGTTCCTACGAGTAGTTGAAGTGTTGTAGGCCTACTAAAGCAAAACAAGAAAACAAAAAACTTCACAAATGGGGCATTATGAGAAAAATGTAAGACAGATCGATGCTGATGTTGGCGTAAATCATATTAAATGGTTTTCTAACCGGTCATTGTGCTCTTTTTGAGTATTTATTTCAGTATCAATGGGAGTATGGTTCACCAAGTTTGACAACACCCCATATCAGCAACAGTGAAGACATCTTGATTATGTGCAAAACTCCGCGTTTTATTTTGTTTTTTTAAAGATTATTTTCAACCTTGAAGAGGTACACAAAGGGGTGACTGTGTAACATTTGTCCCCCATTATGAAGAACACATGAACAAGCGTACTCCCACTTTGGTTTCTTCTGTGCAATTGAGCCAAAATAATGCCATTGTTAGAATAGAGAAAATGGTATATTTTAAAAAAATAATTGTTTGAAGATAGATAGGTGAAAACCACTTCTATATTCAACACACAACTGCTAAATTTGCGAAGAGTAGTATTAATATCAGTATTACTTATTATGGTGAATATTGTCTTACCTTTAAAGAATTGAAATTGATACAACTTTGTATAGATGTTATAGATGGACTACAAACAATCCTGTACTTGCTACTAAATAACCTGAGATGTGCTTTTGTTACTTGTATAAGTCTGAGTAAGCGTTAAGCTTTGTATATTATTGTGTGTATTCTTTTTTCTTTCTTTTCAAACATAAAGAACATTTTTAAAACAAGCGTTCTCCCTGCTTTTTTGTAAGATGAGTAGAACAAAAAATAATGAATTGAATAAAAATAAAAACAAACTTTTCTATATAGGTTATTGGTAGACTGCAAACATTAGGCAAGTTCCCAAGATTTAGCATTTGAGAGATATATATATATATATATATATATATATATATATATATATATATATATATATATATATATATATATCTGGGTGTGTGTGTGTGTGTGTGTGTGTGTGTGTGTGTGTGTGTGTGTGTGTGTTAGCTTACTAATAGATAAAGTATTTAATGAGTGTTTGGATATTACCAAAGGTGCCAAACACCGAATTTGTATACGGTAATACCGCTTTAATTATTCTAATGGGACACACTATTTTGTTACTTTTAGGTCAGGGACGTTTTCCACATGATAATATAAAGCGTTTAAAAATACAGTGGGAACAGATGAGATACAAAATAATTTTCTTCATACTATAGCATTGGCCAGGAAATTTTTCTTTCCAAAGTATATTCTTCGCTCAACCAGAAACGCACCTACCATATCAAATGCCCAGTGTCTCATACGTACATCAATATTTATATTTCTCTTTTGTGCTATAATAACACACACACACACACACACACACACACACACACACACACACACACACACACATATATATATATATATATATATATATATATATATATATATATATATTCCTACATCTCAAATCAGATCAGTATGTATGTAGTGATGGATGTACATGTACATATTCCATTACTTAAAGTGACCTATGCACTATGAAAGTAATTTTTATTCTACTTATGCTGGTACCGTATGGTCCAGCATTTGCAGGTTACATACTGCTAGCACTCGCAATTTATCAGGGGGCAAGAATTCCATTCTTAGCCCAGCAAGGATGATGCGGAGAAAATGGAGTCAAATCTAAATATTTGGTTTTTTTATGTAAAAAGTTGGCTACTTATTTAAAAGTTTACTTGTCCAACTATAATTTTAGTTGTCCAGGCTTGAAGGTTGTCGTCCCCAGCTTATGTTACACTTTGTGTCCATGGTAAGATAAAATAAAAATATATTGAATGCGGAAAATTTTGAGCACGTGTAACAAAATATGTCTTCACGCAACTAGCCTGACACGTGTAGAAAGTTTGTTTGAAAAACATCGAACGGTTTGAGAGTTATGCCCCAGAAACAAAAATGCGTACAAGTATAGAAAAGCATAGCAATAAATATTACCCGATGCCACCTACCTCTTCCCCCTCCCCCCTTATATAGATGGTGAAGCGGGGGACAACAGTGTCCGCTTAGTTTATTAATAGTATAAAATCCATTTAAAGTCTGCATCATTCCAGGTTTGTGAACAAATTACAGCAGACACGTCTATATGCAGAAAACAATCCAGAGTCTGACAAATTTTAAAATTAGATGGTTACCCATTTGGCTACCAGGAAAAGAACACGAAAGCCCAGCTTAAGTTATGTAGTTTAGAGAAGGCTCTTTAAAAATCACAGTTCTTTCTGTCCCATCTGTGCAAACACGTGAAGGTGTAGCAAGATTTTGGAAGTTTTTTTCTCCTAGAACACAGCAATCTAAGATTAGTTTTGTCAAGCCTATGTTAGTAGAAACACAAGCAATGATAATTTTCCTGAATAAGGCCCCAAAGACATTTGCAACAATTTTGTGAAGTTTTTGGGTCAAAATGTTTTATTTGAGCATGGGATTATACAAACCATAAATTATGGCTTCTATTTTGTTTTGTTTTCTTTCTTGAAAGTCAAGCAGCATAAATCCAGGTACTGTTAGGTAAGGAGATAAAGCTACCTGCTGAGCTCTGATGTTCAGATAATATTTTACTACGCACATCTTCCTTTCTAAAGTGCTAGTTGCTCGTACTAACGTCAGATGTGGTTAAGTAACTCTACATCTCTGGAGGATTTTCATGAAACCTGGTGCGATTGTATGTGATGTGTGCTTATCTGAGATGAAATTCATGCTATAATCTTGAATCTTTAAATCATATTTTGCCATTTACTGTATATGCTTAAACGGGGAAAGTAAAGAGTTGAGCGACCAAGTAAAAATCTGAAATGTATTTGCCCACGTGCTGTAGTTGGCTATATCGTGCAGAGGAAACGAGAGTTAAGTGCTTTTCCCAAGGACACTCCGACAGGGGCTGGCCAGTGAGAGGATAGAACCCGCGACTCATGGATTTCGAGTCTGACGCTCCACCAACTGATCTACCGTGACTCCCTGCCCATGGACTAGTAAACTTTCAAAGAAATTTCGAAGGTCTGAATTCCAATATGCGCCCACTAGCCCAGCAAGGCAGATATGCTCACAAGGCCGCGAGGTCGCGGGATTCTTGCGAAAACGATAAAGACTCACGCAATATTAAAATCCGATGAGGAACAGATCACAAACATTCCGCAATTTGTTGTACCCAATGCGCAAATTTTATGTACTTTTTAACTCACGATAAATATTAATCAAATCTTGTTTATGTCCTTTCGTCCATGATTTAATTGTCTTTTAGAGCGGTATATCAAATTGATCTACCGTGAAGAAAATGTATCGATCGTAAAGGTTAATGGCAGCCAAGAGTCATGTTGAAGTGATTATTTAGGACAAGTGCGGACAAACGTATCATCTACTTAGGATTACACACATGAAAATCAGATGCGGGGGATGCAGAATAGTGCCGGCAGCTCGACATCTCAGAAAGTGGTATAGAGACGGTGACTGCGAAAAAGTGTTTCACACACAGGTGGATGTGAAGGAGTAGATGGGAAATATACATTTTAGATTTTGCCCCTGGGAGATTCTATTTATTAATTTGAAAGCTACCTCGCTACCTTATAAGTTTAAGAGCAAATTTACTACAACAACGCTTATTTAGCTGTAGGGCTGGGAATGTTTTTACCCAGCGACAAAGCTAGGGCGAAACTATTTTACGCTGATTTTTTAAATGGAATAGGCCTGATGCTCATTACCGTATGTCGTAAGAGGCGACTAATGGAGACAGGAGCTGCAGTGGCGCATTACGTGGTAGCATGCCGAACTTATGACCGACATGGTTCGGGTTCGAATCCTAGCATCTGATCAATCCGGGTCGGCTACCGTGGTGAGTCCTTCGGCAAGGCAGTTTACTCTAATTGCCACAGCACTGTGTTGATGTGTCGTAAAAAAAGAAAACCAACCCCAAACGAAACCTATCGGTAAGTGATACATCTAATACAATTTTGGGAACATGAGAGCTTGGTAAAGGGTAATAACTCCAACTTCTAACGCTCACAATTCGTTTTTTACTTTGTGGGAGTTGCCTCCCGTTGGTCATAACTTGTGGCTCTATAGTAGATTTAATTTGTCGTCTGTTCCTTAATATTTACATTTACTGTGATTTTTGGGCCCTTTAACGATTTTTTGACAGTGTACCAACAGCAAATCAACGTTTCAAACGCTGTCATTATCGCCACGCATTACCCATAGACTTTGTCTTTGCACCCGTAAGTCCGTCCGCCAGTCTATCTGTTACCACATCTCCTAAACTGCTGGGTGGAAATTCAATATTAGTTAGGTTGCCTAGCGTGAAAGCGAATAATCGCCATTTAAAGGTATATGTAATCAAATTCTCAAAAATGGCACCCATTGCTGGCACCGAACGCCTACATGACCTGTATGACTTGTACTTTAGTGACTGAAGACGGACGGCTGTACTGTATAGATAACTCTCAATTACTTCTTTACTTAAAGGTTGGGCCTCTCTCAACAAAATTGTCTGCGAAGTGATTTGTTCGCAATGAAAAGCACACGTACATGTTGTCACGGAATTGTATAAATCCCTTTGTTAAATACATGTACTCGGGTTTCGTTTTTCAGTGTAACAACGATACCCGAAAGTGAGTTATGTATATTTTACAATATTTCGAAACAGTGAGTTCCGTTCACCCCATGCCGCACGTGCGAAGTGCTTTCGATGGGAAAAACCGAATGCATCAAGCGTACGGACGATGTAGAGCTGCAGAGTCTGTGTATAAATGCCTCACCGTAAGACTAAATCTTTATATTACGGAACGTCTTGTCAGTGAGCAGTCTACTTAAGGATTTGCACGTCTTCAGCTGTAGAGGTACGTAAATTATTTATTAATTTATGGTGTATATTTTCTATGTAGCTTCGACTTGCGTAGTACAATGCAAATATTTTCTATTCTTGTTTGTTCTTAATAAGAGCTTTATATTAGCAATATAAAGTGGCATTTTTAGGAAACGTTTAGTACCATAAGATTCTTATCGTACACGTGTAGGTTCACTTCTGAACTTGTTTATTGCTTTGTAATGTTGTGCCGATAATGTAATTTGTATAACTTACCGTATATAACGTCATTACGTGTTATCGTATATGCCCGTGTCAATCATACTACACGGTGTTAGATTTATTTTCAGCTGATCAGAGTAGACGAGGTCCCAGCTATAGAGGGGACAATAGAAGTTGACTATAGCAACTGTAAAGCTAACCATAGCAGCCGTGGAGCTGAATAAACAGTGTGTTGCTTGAATACCAGATGATCAGGCGTTGTTGACCCATTGGTGGGCGTGGATCGCTTGATTGACCAGTGCGACTAGCAGCCAAGTATGCTAGTGACGGAGTGTTTTGAGTCACTCCATATATGTAATCTTTTAGCCGTGGGCTAACTTTGGGTTTTTGTGATACCCAGTGGTTTGGGAGTGTAAGATATTTTGCATGATATCTATCCCATTTGTTTGCAGCACATTTTATTATTTGAATAAAGTGCCTCATGTTTCATTATTTGAGGGTATACATTTTTGCTATATGAGTAAAAATACATTTTTGCTATCTGAGTAAAACACATCATTCCTTTCGTCGTATGAGATGAATCATTAGCCTTTATCATTGCTCTGTGCATTTATTTATTTGTATTCATATTTGGGTTACCTTATTAGGTTCGTGCGGATTATGTTAATTTGTCCAATATTTGGACCCTATACACGCACGTATTAATCATAACCTTTCTTCCCATTCAAGTCATTCATCAATAAACATTGCATTTTTATCACCATCAACAGTGTTCTGTTATAAATCCGAAATCCAACCCGGTTATCTTGTTACAATGGTGTCAGAAGTGGGATTTAACGGAACAATAAAATTGTTGTTTCATTATTCTTGTATGATCTTATGTGTGTTTCAGACGTTCCTGACAAGACAGTGAGGTTAAGTAGCCATATAACATTACTTTATTAAGTTTTTTTGGGTACACATTTTTATGTTTTTGTTGCCTTCTGAGAAGGAAAATACGGTTTGTTTGTTGAAATCATAGCAATTACGCATTTTCCCCCCTTCACAATAGTGCACTTTAGATTGGTCGTATCAGAGTTTTGAAATGTCGTCAATGAAAGAACTTGTGTAACTGGGGAAACAGTTGGGCTACGAAGGGGAGTCTCTTAGAACTTTTGTTCGTGAAGAACAGGCTAGGGAAAGGGATCAGAGGTTAAAGGAGAGGGAAATAGAGAGGGAACAGAGAGTAAAGGAGAGAGATGCAGAAAGGGAAAAGTTAGAACTAGAGAAGCAGGCTGAGGAAAGGAAGATAGCATTCGAAAGGGAGAAAATGCTATTTGAGGAAAAGAAGATAGAATTAGAGAAGGAGGCAGAGAATGAAAGGATACGATGGCAAAGGGAAGCAGAAAAGGAGAAGGGAGAACTACTTAAAGAAATAGAGGACAGGAAGTTAGAAGGGGAAAAACGGGTGAGGTTAGAAGCTTTAGAGATAGAAGATAGAAATAAGGAGAGAGTATCAGAGAAATTCTGAGCTATTGAAAACCAAAAGGGAGGGGGAACATGACTCTAAACTGAGAGGTCCAAAATTGCCCCCATTTGAAGACGATAAAGATAACATGGATAGTTATCTAAACAGGTTTGAAAGGTACGCCGCTGTTCAAAAATGGAAAAAGACGATTGGTCGCTCCATCTAAGCGCGTTGCTTAAGGGTAAAGCGTTAGATGTGTGTTCTCGTTTACCCACGGCCGATTCGCTAAATTACCTTGCGTTGAAAGCCACACTTCTGAAGAAATACGAGCTCACCGAGCAAGGGTTTCGCAAGAAGTTTAAGTATAGCAAACCCGAGAGAGGCGAGACATTCACCCAGTTCGTCAGTAGGACGTGCAATTACTTGCAGCGATGGGTGGAATGTGGTAAAGTCGTGAAGACATTTGAGGGTCTTATCGATTTCTTGCTTCGTGACCAGCTACTGACAACTTGTAGCAAAGAGTTGTATTTATTCTTGAGGGAAAAGTCCTTCACGAATATATATGACATGGCCACACAGGAGGATTTATTCGCTGAAGCTCGGGGAGGTTCGCAGAATGTCAGCAAAGGTTGGAATCGGGTCAGGGATCAAAAATCCAGGGAACCTGAAAAACCTGTCAGGGATAACCAGGGAAGGCATAAGGACAAGCAATGTTTCATTTGCAAGGAGTGGGGTCATATCTCCCCCAATTGTCCTGAAGGGATCGGTCCAGAGAGTCAGCCATTGAAGGCAGACGGTCGGTAGATGGAAAACTCGATGTTTCCCAGCTGGCTAACCGGGAAGTAGTGCACGAGCCAGTTGTACGTGCAGAGATCGGTCGCGACGCTATACATTCAATCGGCACGTGTATTTTCCCCGAGGCAAGGGTACCGACAGCGAATGGCACTGTCAACGGACAAAAGGTGACCGTTTTACGGGACACAGGGTGCACTACTGTAGTCGTGAAACGGAGCCTCGTTCGCGATGACCAATTGCTTGGGTTTACGTCGCCTTGTATGCTACTGGACCAAACAATTGACCACGTTCCTGTCGCAAGGATAGGTATCGAAACACCTTTCTGAACCGTTGAAGCGTTGTGCATAGCCAACCCGATTTATGAACTTACGATTGGCAATGTACAGGGATCTAGACTCCCAACCATGTCAGACTTCCGATTCCCGATCATCCTAGCAGTGCAAACTAGACCTCTGGTAAGGGAGGATAACAAACCCCTACGTAAATTAAAGGTACCGGAAACAATTACTGATATCCCCCGTGAAGAATTTTTGAACGCGCAAGAATGCGACGCGTCTCTACGCGTAACCGCAGATAAAGTGTTGTCGGGTACTGTGAGGAAGTGTAAGAACGGGGGGTCCTCTAAATTTCTACTTCGAAAGGGTTTAATGTACAGGGAATATGCTATGCCTGACGATAGGAAGTTCATACAACTAGTTGTTCCCCAGGAATTCAGGTCGCATGTACTCAAGGTGGCTCACGAATCGAGTATGCCGGGTCATTTAGGTATGAAGAAAACAACTGATAGGGTATTGCGAGAATTCTATTGGCCCGGTGTCAATAGCGATGTAGCGCGGTTTTGTCGTTCGTGCGATGTTTGCCAGAAGACGGTCTCTAAGGGAAGGGTAACTAGAGTACCGTTAGGTCAGATGCCCCTGATAGATACTCCGTTTAAAAGAGTGGCCGTTGACATTGTAGGACCCATATTTCCACATACAGTTCGGAAAAACCGATACATCTTAACGATGGTAGATTACGCCACTAGGTACCCTGAAGCCATAGCTTTGCCATCGATAGAAACCGAACGTGTAGCCGAAGCGCTCGTAGACATGTTCAGCAGGATCGGAGTGCCCAAAGAGGTTCTTACGGATTGTGGAGCGCAATTCACCTCAGATCTCATGGCAGAAATTAGTAGGTTGTTATCCCTTAAACAGCTGCGCACAACACCCTACCACCCTATGTGCAATGGGTTGGTAGAGAAATTCAACGGGACGTTGAAGCAAATGTTGCGACGGATGTGTGCGGAAAGACCTAAGGACTGGGATAGGTATCTGAACGCAATTCTGTTCGCGTATCGTGAGGTTCCTCACGAAAGTTATGGCTTCTCCCCGTTTGAACTATTGTACGGTAGGACAGTTCGTGGTCCAATGCGTATTCTACGCGAACTGTGGTCAGACGAGGTCGCGAACGAAGAAGCTAAGACCACTTACCAATACGTTGTAGATTTGCGCGAAAGGTTAGAGAGTACATGTCGAATGGCGCAAGACGAACTCGCGAAATCTAGTTGTAAGTACGCGAAATACTACAACCGAGGAACGCGGAGTAAGAAGTTTTATATAGGCGATCAAGTGTTGGTTCTTCTCCCCACTAATAAAAACAAGTTGCTAGTCCAATGGAAAGAGCCATACGAAGTCAAACAAGTGAAAGGCGAAATGGACTACATCATTGACATGGAAGGTAAGTCCAAGATATTTCACGCAAATATGCTGAAACTCTACGTAGAAAGACCTAGTCAAACAATTGATAAAGGGGTCTTGAACGTAGTATGTTTTAGCGGTGATAGAGGATAGGTCGTGTGACGAATCGGAATTCGTCCCCAGCATCGAAACGCCTCTTGAATACCCCATTGACGTAGGGAAAGAAGGTATAGACCAGATCAATGTATGCCCGGATTTATCAGAGGGTCAGCGTACGCAGATCTTGGAGGTTTTGTCCCAATACCCAGACGTATTTCCGGACAAACCAGGCAGTACTGGATTGATTCAACACGAGATCAAGTTGAATACTGTAGAGCCGATCAGGATTAAAGGGTATCCAATACCCTTTAATGCACGGGAGACAATCAACAAAGAAGTGGGGAAAATGTTAACATAGGAAGTGATCGAACCTTCCAGTTCCCCGTATTCGTCCCCCGTTGTATTAGTCAGAAAGAAAGACGGGACAAACCGTTTTTGCATTGACTTTCGGCAACTGAATAAAATCACCGTATTCGATGCAGAACCAATGCCAGACATAGAAAATTTATTTTCAAAGTTGGCAGGTCATAAATACTTTTCCAAGTTAGACCTTACCAAGGGACATTGGCAGGTACCAATCGCTGATAATGCCCGCGAGTTAACGGCATTCGCGACTCCCAGAGGTCTTTATCAATTTAAAGTCATGCCTTTCGGTTTAGTCAATACCGGTGTGTCGTGCGTTCGTCTCATGCGAAAATTGTTAAACGGTACGAAAAACGTCGACAGTTTTATAGATGATATCTTCGTTTATACATATACCTGGGATGAACATGTTGGAGTATTGAGGGATCTGTTCGATAGACTTCACACTGCTAATCTTACAGCTAGGCCCACCAAATGTAGCATAGGGTATTTTGACCTAGAATGTTTGGGCCATCTTGTAAGTGGACTAGGCCAGTTGAAACCCCACCCAGACAAAATAGGAGCAGTCAGAGATGCACCTAGACCAGAGACCAAGAAACAAGTAAGATCTTTCCTATGTTTGATTGGGTTTTACAGGAAATTTGTCCCCAATTTTTCGGCTATTGCAAGCCCATTAACAGATTTGACTAGGAAAGGGCAACCAAATAAAGTTTTCTGGGGTGTGTGCCAGGAAAATGCGTTTAACGCTTTAAAACAGAAACTGATAAGTGCACCAATCTTAAAGTTGCCAGAATTGAACAAAGCTTTTGTGCTGAGGACTGATGCATCCGATACGGGACTTGGGCCTGTTTTGCTACAAGAGCAAGAGGGGATGAAATTGCCCATCGCTTATGCAAGCAGGAAATTGCTCTCTAGGGAGCAAAACTACTCCGTGATTGAGAAGGAGTGCCTAGCCTTAGTATGGGGAATAGGAAAATTCCATACATATCTTTTCGGGAGGGAATTTACCTTACAAACGGACCATCAGCCGCTCTTATACTTGAATAAAGCAAAGGTCGCCAACGCAAGATTGATGCGTTGGGCGTTGTCTTTGCAACCGTATACTTTCCGAATCGAGGCGATTCGAGGGTCGGAAAATGTAGGTGCTGAGTTTTTAAGTAGGGTATAATTAGCAGATCATTTTCGTTCAGTATTAAAAGTTGAATGTTTTAATAATTGTTTATGTTCACATTCCGTGATTTTTCTAAAAGTGTTACCACTTTTTTAAGGGGGGAGGTATTGTCACGGAATTGTATAAATCCCTTTTATTAAATACATGTACTCGGGTTTCGTTTTTCAGTGTAACAACGATACCCGAAAGTGAGTTATGTATATTTTACAATATTTCGAAACAGTGAGTTCCGTTCACCCCATGCCGCACGTGCGAAGTGCTTTCGATGGGAAAAACCGAATGCATCAAGCGTACGGACGATGTAGAGCTGCAGAGTCTGTGTATAAATGCCTCACCGTAAGACTAAATCTTTATATTACGGAACGTCTTGTCAGTGAGCAGTCTACTTAAGGATTTGCACGTCTTCAGCTGTAGAGGTACGTAAATTATTTATTAATTTATGGTGTATATTTTCTATGTAGCTTCGACTTGCGTAGTACAATGCAAATATTTTCTATTCTTGTTTGTTCTTAATAAGAGCTTTATATTAGCAATATAAAGTAGCATTTTTAGGAAACGTTTAGTACCATAAGATTCTTATCGTACACGTGTAGGTTCACTTCTGAACTTGTTTATTGCTTTGTAATGTTGTGCCGATAATGTAATTTGTATAACTTACCGTATATAACGTCATTACGTGTTATCGTATATGCCCGTGTCAATCATACTACATGGTGTTAGATTTATTTTCAGCTGATCAGAGTCGACGAGGTCCCAGCTATAGAGGGGACAATAGAAGTTGACTATAGCAGCTGTAAAGCTAACCATAGCAGCCGTGGAGCTGAATAAACAGTGTGTTGCTTGAATACCAGATGATCAGGCGTTGTTGACCCATTGGTGGGCGTGGATCGCTTGATTGACCAGTGCGACTAGCAGCTAAGTATGCTAGTGACGGAGTGTTTTGAGTCACTCCATATATGTAATCTTTTAGCCGTGGGCTAACTTTGGGTTTTTGTGATACCCAGTGGTTTGGGAGTGTAAGATATTTTGCATGATATCTATCCCATTTGTTTGCAGCACATTTTATTATTTGAATAAAGTGCCTCATGTTTCATTATTTGAGGGTATACATTTTTGCTATATGAGTAAAAATACATTTTTGCTATCTGAGTAAAACACATCATTCCTTTCGTCGTATGAGATGAATCATTAGCCTTTATCATTGCTCTGTGCATTTATTTATTTGTATTCATATTTGGGTTACCTTATTAGGTTCGTGCGGATTATGTTAATTTGTCCAATATTTGGACCCTATACACGCACGTATTAATCATAACCTTTCTTCCCATTCAAGTCATTCATCAATAAACATTGCATTTTTATCACCATCAACAGTGTTCTGTTATAAATCCGAAATCCAACCCGGTTATCTTGTTACACATGTACCCAATATTTTATTTCATTAAATTTGGATACCTTGATTAACACATAATGGCTTTGTCGACTTTGATCTGAAAACCCTAATTATACACCATGTTCTTTTTAAATGGGGCCAAAACCTTTATTCCCCGCGTTCGGAAAACGGCTCTAAATTGTTTTACCTCGCAATTAGAAAAATGTGTCGACTTACATATGCAACAATGCTCGCGACAAATACGTGTGGTTGGATCATACTAGGAACAAAAGAAACATGTTGCGCTAGATGTGTAGGGATCTATTTTTCCAAACACAACTATGTGGTGAAATATGTCTTAATGACGTGCGTTTGCCTATAGGGCGGAATCAGCATGCATGCTAGACACCGCCTTTGTTATAAATGCGAGCCCCACGAAGCACAGAAGCTGCTTCGTGCCGAAACGAGGGCTAGAAAAAGATACTTGAAGGTTTTGCGCGAACTGACAAAACTATTTAGACAAAGAAAGAATGGTAGTAATATAAGAATATGGGCTTACGAGAAAGCCCCAGCGCAGCGTTTGACTACAATTGCAAGCGAAGGATTGGCCTCAAAGTGTTTGATTCCTCCGCGAAGCCAAGCAGAGCAGGCGAGAAGAAACCAATAATAGTAGCTAAATATACAGTGACTACAGTAGGGGATTTCTTGCTGCACTCAACAGAGCCGTACAACAAGAAAGGCACCGGCTGTGCCGCAGTAGATCCAATCGTGCCGGCCATAAAATATGCAACGCTTGCGGCAGGGCTGGTGTCGGCCGTTTTCGCGATTGAACGCATAGGAGAGGCAGTAAAAGGAATCACCAGAACAAAGCAGGAAAAGCTTATCGCTAACTAGTGCCATGTTTATCCGTGACGCCACCACATGCGGGAACCCTTATCGCAGAATACGTCTCCTACTAGATGGAGTGAAATTTACCTTTTTCTGTCATGTATTTTATTCATTACTTCCAAACCTGATGAAATTCGCCTTCATCAATATTACCATCATGCAAGGACTGGGAAACAATGCCGCAATGTAGTTTGGATTTGTTTCAGCTAAAATCCGCAGCCTCTCGTGTGTTTGTCTTTTTTTTTTTTTTTTTTTTTGTTTTGCTTTTGATAGAAGCTTTTTTTCCCCAAAACTTGCTAACAAAGATGATCAGCGAGCAGGCAGCGGTAACGCCTTCAGGAGCAAGAGAAACTGGCGCGCCAGCAGCTGTGGTATGCCGGCCGTTCCGCTACCAACAGTGACAGCCGCTAAAAAAGAGTTTATTCCATCAACAATGTTTGCGCATCTCCTATATTTTTGATACGGCGTGCGCCGCTGATTGGCCTCCTTTCGCAAATCCTGTTCGCAGTCGCTGGTTTTTTGCAAACGGAAGTCCAAGGGGCTCAAAGGCTGTTTTTCCATAAAAAATAAAACAACACGAATCTTAAGCCTATACGATACCACACCAGAAACTGTGTGCCCCCTGTTGACAAAAGTATCGTTATTCTTTGCACTTTTAAAACCAAACGAAAAACATTAAAACCTATTTTGGCACAAATCACCTGTATCAATGACGGAAATATTATTATGGTCAACAGTTAGCAATGCCCTGTTCTGTCAGTTGATGGCGTGAGTCTTTGAACAAACAATAAAACCAGACAAGATGTTTCGGGTGTAACTTGACTGAACAACAATGTTAAGCTAGTATGTGTAACGTCAATAACAGAAGTATATTGTTTTTATTTTCGCCATTAATAGGGTGGACTTTTACCAGGGTTGTGTCAGAAAGCTCAAATTTATCTGAAAGTAAGCTAATGGGGCTAGATAGCACTTATGGCAAAAGTACTTCCTTGCGTTCGACTTCGGAAAGCTTTAACTCTAATGCTGCAAAATTAAAGACTCGGTTAACAAGCGGTTGGTTACGTCAAATTCAATCAAACGAATCTTGCTTTCAAGTTCAGAAACCTTCGAGTTTAATTTATCATATTGCTCCTTTGTAAAACCAGGGACGGCTGCTGTGCCAGATACATCAGCCGCAGCGCCTGGCCGGCAAGCGTTTTGGCCTGACGCGGCTTGCCGTTAATATAACCTGGTCCGCGAAAGTTCATCCTGCTAGGGAAACCATAGTCGATGATGTACTTTTTTTGTCCAACCGGAAGGAGTCCCGCCATAGTAAGCAAGAATCGCCGGGCCGCGCGTTAGAAAATTTAGCGTACTTCATGCAGAATTGCACGCGGACGAGCCAAGCAAAAGCCACTCTCCTGCGTTTCGCTCGAACCGAATGCTAAGTAGCTTTATCTTTCCATTCGTTATGGTTTTGCCCGTTGGCAGGGTTAGCACGGAAATGTCAATATTTGTGTAGGCAGTTAGCTGCCCTTTAACGCGCTTCTGCGCATCACACGCATCCATGTAAGCCTTTGTGGTGGCGTCCTGGGCATCTACAGGGCTGGCCACATCGCAGATGCGGTATAAGCCCATTAAAAGCGTCATCGAAAACGCTATGATGGCGTCACGCAGCGAGAATTTTAACCCCCCAGCGGTGTCGGTAAAATCTACACCGTTGAAAGTTTGGATTGTCAGGGGGGAGGGCGTACTAAGCATTCTGGCGGCGTTTCATACGTTGTAGAGCGGTCGTAGGACTGATGCTAATCGTAGCGCCGGCGCCGAGGGTAAACAGCAGGATGCCAGTTATGGTACCACCCGCCAACGGCATTTTATTCGCCGCCGATACGGCAGTGGTCGCCGCTACTGTGTCGACGTAGTGGCTGTCAACGGGGTTGACTACGTAACAACTGCGGTTGCTGGCCATGTAAAACTGCCTTGTCAGAGTCACGGATGTATCGTTTGTCGAAATCAGCAACGAAACCCTGTGCTGTTGGAAACATTCAAGCCATCGTAGCCTGGATCGACACTGGCGTCGCAACGCCGTGCGAATTGGTTGAGACAGCTATCCTTGCGATATTCACAATAGCTACGGATATGGTGGCGCTAGATGGCTGGGACACAGCGCCGATTGTGATGGTAGTGCCTAATCTTGGCGTAAAAAGTTAGGTTGGCAGTCATCGTATCGCCAGCCTTCCGGACGTACGTCCCAACCGCCACAGCGTCAGCGATGTCTACGTGTTCCTTTGTGGCTGCGCCACATGCGGCAGTCAACGTTTACTTGTATTTAAAATTAAAGAAAACACACATACTTGTGTAATATTGACACTGAAATTTGAACCACATGTTTAGTCCTTGAGCAGTAATGGCCGTACATATAATTTGTTTCTCTGCCTGTTTAAAACTGAACATACGGTTTATTATAATAACCGCGTAAATATATTACTAAAGCTAAGAAAATCGTTGTTAACAATGGAACTTGTAATTCTCGATGCGTCTACTTCAAATATACACGCTTATTAATTGAACCACGTTTGACTAAAATAACAGATGACCCATAGTATTATATTTTTTGTAAAATAGCGGCGTCATTCGAAATGTCCTCATCCAATATCTTGAATTATTTATATATTTTTAGGGGAATTTTGTTTAGAAACTGGAAACATATGAGTACGGTTTAGCATGTCTTCGGCAGTGTTGAGCACAGTTTTAACGTCGCTGCTCTCTCTCACAGGCGCTCGAACGCGTAAAGGAATTCAAGTTTAGGTATAGTTGGAAATTAGTTCTACTTTCCAAATGTCGAAACTGCAGGCACCTAATTGTTTAGAGCCCGAACTTTAATCCATATCTTTTGCTATTCATTCCTATTGTCTCTCTTTTATTATAATGGTTAAAGTGTTCCCTTTGTTCAATCGCAATTAATTTAAACTGGTGAATACACAATCACTTTTACATCCAACTCAGATTTCCGAAGCGCAGTTTTCAGTGTCCTCTTTCTCTCCCTCAAATGTAATAAATATGTTCATTACCAAATATACTTGTTATACAATTTAATTATACTTTCCACAAACTACTTTTGTTTTCTACATATCTTTACCTACAATTAACATGGAAGCTTCCCAATTTCTGTGATTCTGAAACTGCCAACAATCATTGGAAACTGTTATGTATTCTTGTGGTTTCTGTTGATAAGTGTTAAGGAAACTACCAGAAAGAGCTCAAAACTGGAATGGATTCTTGTGGTTTTTCATGTTTACATGTTACGGAAACTGCCAAAAAGCACTGCAAACTGGAACAGTATCTTGTTGGTTCTGGTGTTTACGTTTTACGGAACTGCCAAAAAGCTTTGAAAACAGGAGATAATTCTTGTGGTTTCAGGCATTTTCCATATTACCAAAACTGACTGAAAGGCAATGAAAACTTGATCGGATGTTTTTAAGTTTTAGTTAGTTTCTTTCACAATGAATACAACAAGCATTCTTACTAGACCTTCACGGATTCTAAACTGTAACCACAAGAATCCGTTTTGAAACAACGTGATTATAGCATTTTATTTAACGGATTATACCAAGCTCTTAGGTACGACAGGGTTTCCGCTTGTACCTGAAACCGATTTCCGTCCGGTACTACTTTGAAACCGTACCGGAAAGCATAAAACAATCTCCAGATGGTTTCCGTCAAGTTTCCGTTGTCCAGAAAAACTCAGTTTTCCACACAATGATGCAGCTAGTAGACAGTTACAAGACAATAAAGTATCATCCATTGAACAAAGCGGTAGTGAAAGAGATAACAAAATACAAGAGTGCAAAATCAGATTGATGACAACAGGAAAAAGATTTTAGATACAATGGACTTGTTGAATTGAGAGATTTATTACTTTACCTAATGCTATACAAGCCTTACAAACCGTAAGAGAAAGAGCAGCAGAAATAGGAAACATTGAACAATACTTGCAACCCATTGAATTAGAGGATAAACTCGGAGATAAATGCATTGGAGAGTAACATCGAAAAAATAAAGAAATCTTTAGCAGAGTGTGTTACTTTGCAATCTCGGCAGGTAAGGTTACATTTTAATTTGAATGATGAAATCCAACAAATCATGAAGATATTAAAAGTGTTATCGAAGATTTTGTTACCAGTGTTATAGACTTGAATAACAAAGCAACTGTTATGAATAATAGCCTTTCAGTGTTGCAAAAATATAGCGAACAATAAAAAGAAACAAAATCTATTTGACTGAAAACATTATAATCATTAAAACTACATATACATTATATGTCACTGATTTAAATGACAAAAATGTCTCTCTGATTTAAACAATAAAATAATAACGATACAAATATTTCCTTGCAAGAGTTTTACATGAAGATAAGGCTGAGATTGAACAGTTAACAATCGACACATAAGATTATTTTGATCGAGAAAGGCTTAATGCTCTTGGTGTGGTAGAAGGTAACATAAACAAAATAGACTTAAGAATGAAACGTAGGAGAAACAATCTGAAGGAGAAGGGCTTATTATAAGTTGTGAGAACTTGTAACCGGATCTCATCTGCTAACATTTATGGTAATACAATATGTTTGAACTGAAACAATTTGAATGATTTAGAACAAACGTTTATAGTGGAAACAGATACGTTTAAAAATAAAATGTATTAAAGAACTCTTGTATCAAGTGGCAGGATTGATACAGTTAAAACCAAAGTAAAAGAAAACAAAGACAAATTCAAAACTGAATTAAATACAGACATGGGTATAAAGAGTTCTGCATGTGGTATTAAAATGGATGAATTAATAGAGGTAATCAATAATCACAAAAACAAACTGAGGACAATCCAGATGGTATTTAAAATATTTGATCTTAGAAAGAAGGGAATAAGAGTTAAAATAGAAATAAAATATAATAGTGATGTCGATTATATAAAAACAAGATGAGCATTGTCTATTTTTAAACCTGAATTATACCTCAAACTTTAGTGGTTGCTGATAGTGACGAATTTATCTGTGCCCCATCAGTTTTGCTAAATACAAGCTATTGCACACAATAAATAATTTACAGCAATATGTATTTCAAATAGAGATATAAAGGTCATATGCGATTTCTTATCTAATTAAGTACTGAGATAAGAGCTCAGAGATCCTCGACATTAAAGAGGGTCAATATAATTTGCAATTATTATCTTGTGTTTGACGAGTGAAAACATGTTTTTTTGTTTTTTTGTTTGAGATCAGACAGATCAAGTGATGAACATGGAATAAAATGGTGACTGTGAAGGTCATCTTAAATGACACCTTCAAGTTTGGTCAACT
This sequence comes from Margaritifera margaritifera, assembly GCA_029931535.1. Lineage (NCBI taxonomy): Eukaryota > Metazoa > Mollusca > Bivalvia > Unionida > Margaritiferidae > Margaritifera > Margaritifera margaritifera. The sequence goes on along the minus strand of JAQPZY010001579.1, from coordinate 4,021,011 downwards.
TTAGCCACCTTCGGTATAAGTCAATTGATGTTACACCAAATATTTTCTAAATGCATCCGATTTAATGTTTTCTCTTAATGCCTGTGAAATTCTATATCTTCTTAGGTAAATTAATCTCAGTTTTTCTCACCATGGTCATTTTCTTTCCGGTATTTCTTGTAGTGCTCTCCAATTGCATTTCTCTATTTCTCCTATATTCTTTTCAGTGTATTGTTCTATTCAAATTTGTAATTTTCTTCCTTCTTTTTTTCTATTGCACCATTTAGCGTATATCTTTTGGCACGGTTTGTTTTGGTTTTGTGTCTGATTAAAATTGGATATGTTGTCTTTGAATTCTTCATGTTCAGGGCATGTCCTGAAATCCATTTTTGTATTTAAAAAAAATATATTTTTAATTATGTTTATTGAAACATGCTTTACCCTAAACGTTTTTAACATCTTGAAATCATGTTGAGCTCACTTTCTACATTTCATTACAAATAAATGGAAGCTGAACAACCCAAATGGACGATGAAAACAAACTGAGCAAAAAAACCTGAAATGGTTACTTCACAAAAGCCTAAAGATCCACGTAGAGTTTAAATTGGTAGACAACTTGGAAAACGTTCACATGAATGAAAAAAAAGAGGAAAAAGAGCTGCAAGTTTAAAGATCGAATAAGAATACTTTAAAACTGTGAACACTGTGCAAAGTACAATATCACAAGATTATGCAATATGAAATAAATAATACAAGTGTAAACGTCACAATCTATTATTTGATAGGTAATGGAGTATTTGTATTAGAAATAGTTTTGATTCGGTCAAAAATAAAATTGTTTCTGTTATTAATGCTCATGAGATAACAAAAATTGTAATTAGTTATCAGGTCAACGCCAGTAAAAAAACGACAATACTTTGCATACATATAACACAATCCCTGAAATACTTTTGCTTTTCGGGTAATAAATAGAGTGTGCAAAATCACAACTTGTACCGTTAGATAACTAACAATGATTAACCTACAGACAAAATGTCAAACAGAACAAAAAGCATTACTACCTTTACTATGCAACATTGAAGTGTGCTTTTGTCGCATACAACATGCTCTGGAAGAATTTGCGTATGGTGTGAGTAGGCCCATTGTCATAGTTCACAACTGATTACCTAATAGCACACAGACTTTTACAGGGTAAAATTGTTAACACTTTTGAAGCAAAAGTAACGTCATGCTAAAGCAATATGTGCAAAAGGTAAAATCAAACTTACATTGCTAAATGTTTTAACATTGTAGCTAATGAATAGCATAGATTTTATATTATGATGCATCATTAAACTCATACTGTAGCCTACAGCGTGCTTTTGAAAAAGCTATTGAGGTTTACGATGTTTTCACCATCAATCAGGAATATTGAAAACTTGGGGAATGTTTGTACGTAACAAAATAAATTATTGAACGATGGATTTTTACCCGGTAATACAGAGACAAGTTTGCTAACAGAGCAACATGGCACTGGTACCTAAGTCACAGATTCCCACACTCCAGGTGAAGGAACACGAAAACATACTGATTGCTAAAATACATTTATTCACCTATGATTTCTCTTCAGTCATTCCACAGTCCCTTCCTCATGAATTATCAACATATATCTTTTCTGGCAGCCAAGATCGGGGGAAAAATTCGGTACCTTTGCAACATCCATTCGAAACTTTATACTTTTGTGTACAATCTTGAGTAGAGTTGGTATATGTTTTTTCAAGTATGAATAGTTGTATTTTGAAGCAATTTAATGATAAAAGCTGCAAAAAGTATGAAGATAAAATAAAAAACTCTTCGATAAATCACATAGCCGAAAAAAGTTCTTACACCTGAAACTGGCCCTAATCAGCAGTTTTTTTTTTTTTTTATTCACAATACTACTAACTTCCGGTTGCTTGACATAAAGGATAGTGAACGAGATGTTGGTACAGTCAAAGACGGATTATCATGACTAATTGGAGACACCAATTTTGTCTTGATAAATGATCATCTAAATAAATGAAAATGATATAAATAACCAATTTTTGGTATAGAGGACATTCAGCTGGATACAAGTCCAGAATATTGGTATATGTCTAATCAATGTTGTACTGTAGTACATTACAAAATGATACTGGTTAAGATTGTTTAATATTACTGACTACAATTTGCATACTAATATTATTTTGGGGAAAAGAAACATATGCTTAGTTTTTCTTTCTATTCAGTAGCGTAGCAAGAAATTCTGCCCCCCCCCCCACATAACGATTACTTCATTAAGTATACTCATTTTCCCTAGTCATTATGACCTTTTGCTTCCCATGCGGTGCCACAGTACTAATTATAGCATCAAGGCTTCTACATACATGGATTACAGTAAGCCAGAAACAATGTGAAATGTATATATTTTTAAAAAACAACATTCAATCAATATAGTTTATTGCATTTCAATCTAACATGAGTTTTTCAACCTCAGTTAGAAACTAGTGTCTTTTGCCATTTAATTCCATTCGGATATTTCAATATGGTTATTTATAGTCAGAGCTTGCTCTTTCATACCATGGGCGCTTACATCTGTATAAGCGGGTAGATATTAGTATTTATTGTCATTTGCAGTTATTAACATATGTCTGTATATGTCAATTTCCCATGGTCAGAATTTTATTTTTCATACCTTATGACTTCCCATTTATATGTTTTAACATCTGTGTAATATATTTATAACAATATGGCAATAATTATTGTCCCATACTGTCCTTTACACTTTGGTCAGAATTTAGTATATGTGTATATGTGTACTATATATATATATATATATATATATATATATATATATATATATATATATATATATATATATATATATATATATATATATATATAAGTTTCCCATTGGAACCTGTACCTTTTGTAAGAATTTAGATATATTTCAGTTTTCCATGGTATCCTGTACCCTTTGTCGGATTTTCCCACTGGGCCCAGTACGATTTGTCTAAATTTGGATAGATTTCAGTTTTAAATGGGGTAATGTTCACTTTGGTCAGAATTTGTATATATTTCAGTTTCCCATTGGATCATATATCCTTTATCAGAATTAATATACTTTTCGTCTTATAATGTAGTCATATACACTTCGTTAGAATTTGGATACAATTGAGTTTTCCATGGGGTCCTGTAACTTTTTCCAGAATTTAGATATATTTCTCTTTCCCATGGGGTATGTAATCTTTGTTAGAATTTAGATATATTTCAGTTTCCTATGGGGTCCTGTACCCTTTGGTCAGAAGCTAGATATATTTCGATATTCCATGGAGTCTTATACATTTTGGTCCTAAATCAGTATATGTATGATATATTGATAACAATATGTATTATATTTATAACAATGTTCCATTCCCCATATGGACATGTACCCTTTGGTCAGAATTTAGATATATTTCGGTTTTCAATGGGTCCTGTACAGTTTGGTCTGAATTTAGATATCTTTCAGTTTCCCATGGCATTCTGTATCCCTTGGCCATGAAATTAGTAACTGTCTGATTTATTTATAACAATATTCAAATTCCCACGAGGGTCATGTACTGTTTTGTCAGAATTTAGATATATTTCAGATTTCGCTGAACGATTCTTGATTGTTATGTTAGGCTGGTACCTGATGGTTTACATGTTTGATTAGTCTAATGCATTTTACGTCGGCCTTATGAATTTTGACTAGGTTTGTTAAATGTGGCTAGACACTAAAAAGATCCTTTTACCTTCTATGGAGGCATTTTCCCATGTGCATATACCATACATTCTGTATCCATGACAAACAAAAATAGTGCTCACTAAGAATTATCATTATAGGACGTTTATGGCATTCCCCAGAGTTCATAATGTGATTTGAAATTTTAATATGCCTATTAGACAGACAAGCAAAAAGAAAGCATGGCTTCGTTAGATTAAACTCATATAGTAGTAAGTTTTTCCATGGTGAATTTATCACATAAAAAGCACCAGAACATTTTTGTATGAACCGATTTTCGACGTCGTATGACTATCCAATGTTTTAGCACATGCAGTCGGTGTAATATATATATATATATATATATATATATATATATATATATATATATATATATATATATATATATATATATGGTCCAGACGCTCCAAGAGTACTCAGTCTTCACAACGGCAGGATGCAGCCACTAGAAGTAGACATGGCTCACAACCATTTGACCAGGAACTCGAAGATGAAGTCACGCGAACGGTCCTAGCACAAGCCACATGTCTGTCAGTATCGATGGACGCAAATGGAGACATTATTATGTCAGCATTGCAACCAGGGTCCTAAGTGGTAGACATGGGCCTCATAGAGGGTTTAAGTGCACCAGCGACATCAACATCTAAGCCACTAACTGCCTCTGTAGCAACATTATCGGTCCCTCTTTAAACAGACCCATCAATTGATGTAGTTATGTCATTCTTTTCTCTCTGCGTCCTTGGAGCCTACATACAAATTTCAAATTGATTTCCAAGCCAGTAACCCCGGTCTGACCTTGGTTCCAAACTCCAATAAAGCTAGCCTAAACTTCGATCAGTGGCTCATTGCTTTGAACGGTTATGTTGCCAGCTGGTGCGAAAAATGTTCAGATTTAAGAATTGTACTTTGTCGCCAAAAAGACCGTTAGCGTTTTATGAAGAACGTTTCGGTCGTCTAATTGAGAATAACGAGGCTAAACTGGGCACCGCTTATTTGGAGTTCTACACAGGTTCCGTTCTTAAGAGCATCCCGTACAGGAAACGTCACAACTCATCCCCTCAACAGCCATCCCAAATCAAGTACCCGAAAGGGTTTGTTTTACCTAGAAATACAATTCATCACTGTCTAGCTGGTCCTGCATGTTTGTACCATAATAATTGCTTCCATTGTTTGGGTTTGAATCCATGAACCAAATGCACACTGCCATTGCAACAGCCTTTTCAAGTGTTGCACCAGAACTTTCCAAATTCTGCGCTGAAGCGAAGACTCCAATCCTTATTTAAAACATCCACATTCATTCGTGAACTATAGCATAATAAAGAAGCTGGTGTAATTATAATTTTGCCATAACTAAGGCCTCAACACCTACTTGTCCATACAATTCACAAACATATAACGTTTTATATCTCATCTTTCGGATGAATCATGTGCACCAGCTTCAATGTCATCAATCTTTAGTGCATTTGAGTATGTACCCAAGCTTAATAGCTATCCAGACCTTATATCATCCTTTATAATACAGAAATTACTTCAGACATGTCACATAAATCAACCTTACCTTCAAAAGAGAGTTCCCATAGACAAGAATATGTTATCTAAACTGATTCATGCAATGTCTCATCCCGTAAACAATGTTTACTGTTGGACGAGGCTTCAAGCTATATTTACAATTGCTCTGTGTGCATTTCTGTGTTTTGGCGAAATCACAGTTTCTTAATGCAATGTACCTAACCCCAGTTTGATACAGTTTGATCAGATTAATTTTTCTAAGAAGGGACTATCCATTACTATTTTAATTTCTAACACTTAGACGGTCAGCGTTGTACCCACTCACTTATTGAACAATAAAACACGCTTGGCTTGTCCGGTTCATTGTTTCAGACAATATATTGAGATCAGACAGAGGTCACCTCAGGGCCTTTCTTTAAATATACACCGACTACTCCAGTTACAGAGTTTCAGAGCACCTAAATCATGCAGTAATAGTTTTCAGTTTCAATTCCGGAAATTCAGAGGCCATATTGTTTGCATAGGGTCTGCCACCGAGGCTTTAGGACGTGGCATGTCACAGTCAAACGCACACATCAGATAATTAGGATGCTGGAAATCCGATGCATTCAAAAACTATATAATGGTAACAGAGGGAGTTTTAACCATTTGATGGCTTATATAATATATGTTGATTATTTACCTCGTACCTAACCTGCCAATAGTTCCTTCTCGTTAAGCGTTCAACATTTGATAATGGAGATACTGTTAGCTATAGAACTCGTTGCCAGTTTATTACATAAAATGCCCTTGGCTATCCACTGTTTTCATTTTCTTTTCTAGGTTTAGTAGATCCACAGGCCTGGGTACCCTGATTCCAAAACTTTCAATACAAATATGCCACGACAAGTGGGTGGACTGCAAAGAAATAATGTTGCACATGCACGTAGGTGTACTGCCTATGTGTCAATAAAGAGCTCACCAAGAATGACTGGCAGTGGGTCCATTGGATCTAAATTCTAGTTTTCCGGGATTAAGCACCGAAGATTATTGGGGCGACTTTTTGTTCAGACTAACTCTGGGTCATTAGACATTTCACATTTCACTTTTAACTTGCACGAACTTACATTAAAACATAATATAATCGGACCTCCTTGGGCATTTCATGTGGACAGTATGATGTTATATGGAAATCCAACAGTAACATTGGAAGGATCACTTAAAACACCATTAAAACAAACAGTTTGAGATATACTTTTTAAATATAATTTTTTATAGTAGAATATTGTGATTGATCAGGTCAAATGTTTGTCTAAAATCTAACAGTAATACACCAATACAATTTCATGTAAGAGTTAGTAATGCTCGCTAAAGCAGTCTGAGATATGTGGAATTTTCTTAAACCGGATTGATGTTTTAACAACAAATTATGTTTTGATGAAAAGGAATAAAGATAGGTATATACGTGTGATTCGAGTACTTTTGACGGTACGGGAAGAACAGAAATAGACATATAACTTGATTGAATGATTTATGATTGAACCTAACATATACCTTTCTCTTTTAATTTTAGTAGCATATCATGTACTATTAGATACATAATTTCATGTATCCAGTAAACTTATTTAGGTTGTATATAGTCCCCCTCCCCGGTTCAAGTAATTACAATTTATTCACATTTAAAATCAAGTCTGTATATGTACATTTTGGTTTAATTCCAAAATTAATGGGCCTGTTTGACATGTACCTGGTCTTTTTGATATTCATACTATTTAAGTATAATCATGCGTATAATGAAAGTCACTCTATTCTGCCGTGCATTAACAAACAATTGTGTCTGTTTTCATTTCTGTATCATTAATAATATCAAATATTCTAATGCATTATGTATTACTGTTCTGCATGCATCTTACTGGTTCTGCCTTGGATCTATATTGCTTCACACCTCTTTCTATCTTCTGCTCACACCGCTTCTCAAGTCTTGTTTGCTTCTTCAATTACACTTCCCCATAAATTACATTTGCTGACATTATACATATTTGTATTCCTTTTCGCCAAGACCATTGTGCTAGGAATGTCTTGGCAATTAGTGCTTTGTGTAACTAGCGCTGTGGCGTAAGAAAGATCCTACCGTATAATCAGCAATGCTAGCTAATTCCTTAAATCGATGCTGTAAGTCGGTTGAAATATTGAAACGTTACAAATGAGTTGCCCAGATGATAACCTTCATATGTGGGGATAAGTTATTCATATCTTAGGACGATTTAACCAAGTCCATTATGTTTGTAGTATGTGGATTGTCGGGCTTGTGTTATATAACCTGAATGACTGAGACTACTACTCTATGCTTAGAATTTTATTCAAAACTCTGTCTTATCCTATGATATTCACCCGTGCAAATGTATGTATCCATATTATATATCTAATATGTAATTCTTTTTTATTTTAACAAAATGTATTTGAACCTTAAACCTGTAATATAGGGTCACTGACGCGACAATTATATATATATATATATATATATATATATATATATATATATATATATATATATATATATATATATATATATATTAGACTGTAGCATATGGATTGTCGGGTCTGTGCTATATCACCTGAATAACTGAGACGTCTCCTTTATGCTTAGAATATTATTAAAATTCTGTCTTATCATGATATTCAAATGTATATATGTGTCCATATTATATATATATATATATATATATATATATATATATATATATATATATATATATATATATATATATGTATTATTTTAGCCTTAAACCTGTATTCTTTGGTCGTAGAACTACAAATTGTATATACGATAAATTATTGGGTGTTAGACCCAGTAATATTATATATCAAGCTATTACAATACCATGCGTAACTCGCGATATATTTCAAACTCATATGACGTCATTCTATGTTTGATTGAAAAGTGTTTTATTACTTGAATTAAAAATTTCTAGAAGGTATCGACCACTTTAATTAAGGAGTGATCACAGATCAGACGGGTGCTCTTTGCGTGGGTTTCGGTCCTATCGACATTGTCGTAAATACGTTTCACATTATGCCAACGCAACCTTGATTTATTAATTTAAAAATAGGCCATTGTCTGTCATGGGAGGAAATAATGTATTTATCAGAGTAAGTTACTGACTCAGTACTGGTACATAGAGGATATTTTTTACTTGTATTGTATGCTCAAATGTATTGGTTAGCAGTATGTATAACAGACTAGTAGCAGAGTTCTTACGGTATCCTGCGCGATAATGTCAGCTGTTTACCCGTTATGTTTTGCTGTATTTTGTGTATATTTATACAGAAAATATCAGTAGTAACATAATTCTCTTTTCTAACTCAAGGTAAAAAAACAGGGTAAAAAACAACAAAAAAAACAAAACAACAAAACAACAAACATACACACTTTGTGGGATTTGAACGCGGTGGTCTTACGTGACAGTGAGTGGCCATGCTTACCACTAGACCAGCTAAGTGACACGAGTGGATCCAATTTATTGGACATAATGTTATCAATGTCTATTGAAAGCGGTGAAAACTGTCTTTTTCAGAATTCACTCCTGTGAATTATTGAAATTATTTCTCGTTTAAAATCCACTAATTCACGGACTAGCATAAAATAAAATGTTTTTATTTTCAAAACAAATAAAATAAATTGAAATGATGACATCAGTCGACCCCTTTTCGGTACTATTTACTAGATACGACCTCATAAAAAGCATCAAGTAGTAATTAAATTTATAGGAAACTTGTTTTATCTTTAAGGCGTATTCTATTTTCTCGTTGAAAAGCAAATCGAATCAAATTTTATTCCAACCAACCACATGCATGATCTCGAGGTTATCAAGATTAAAATGAGGGAGCTGAGCAAGCGAAAAATGCACATCTCTCATTTGACGATGATATACCGAGTGCGTTCTCTCAGAAATTCTCACAAATACTCTTTTGGCAGAAGGCTATTAGTAGAGCCTTGTAGAAGCTCTAAGATCTAAAATTTTAAGTTTGATTGGTTGCGAACGGTTGGAATGTCTCAATGATATATATAAAGCAGCTCTTGATTAGACCAGTATTTTATCAAGTTTTCTTTCAAGAAAGCGTCTATTCGTACGGCGGCCGTGTACTGAATTTTATAAAAACTATTCGCACTGTTTCCATGTACCCTCTATAGCAAAGACTATCCACATGGCGACCAGTGAATACATTTGGGACTACTCCAATCTACTCTGATTGATCTTGGATCAAATCATCCAAAGAACATAGAACCTCGTTACAAATGAAATTACGATTATCGGTTAATAGATAATCGAATGTAGGTGTGGGTGTACAAACCTGTAATGACCCCTCTCTCCTTTCCTCCATCCATTGATCGATACTCTTAATTGCATTGGTTACGAGTGCCTGTAAAATTAAGGAGTATATAGAGGATATTTGCATGCTCCGAGTGAATAACGGATATATTTCACCCAGTGAGTGAAACACTCAAGTATTTTCACGAGTAAATATACTTGAGTTTTTCACCGACTTGATGAAAAAAATCCGTTATTCACTTAAAGCAAGGAAATTTTCTTTTTATTTTATGCTCAGACGTATCGGCTAGCAATATGTATGACAGATTGAAGTAGCAGATTTCTTACTGTATCCCACGCGATAATGTCAGCGGTTTACTGTTTATGTTCTGCTGTGTTTTGTGTATAATCGCACAGAAACTATCAGTAATAACATAAATCTCCTTCCTAATTCAAGATAGCGGACATTACAAAACTCATGTGCAAATCATGGATAATTCAGTCTTTGAGGCTAGCACGGGAAAAACGTATACTGAATTGGGAACAGTAAATGCAAGTGATCGTGTTGTAAATAGTAATTGTGGTTTAAATGCATTTTGTTGAAACAAATTTGATGACAGAGAATCCTGACGATGCCAATCTATGTTTACAACCTCAGTACACGAATAAGTAGAATGTCTATCACACATATTCTGACAGAGATGCCCTAGATTCATGTTCTCGCTGTAACAGCCCAAAATATCGACATAAAATATCTCAGGCTCCTGATCAGGATTATATTAGAAGACTTGATCAGGAATGAGATAATCTACCATGAGACATGTATATTGAGAAATTGCTAGAGGTCGCAAATGTTTGTCAAGATACTGTAACATGGTAAAGATCAGTCTTATTTAGAAGAGCACGAAGTTTTCCTGGCTTTCCATTGGGATTTTTTATGGTTAGAAAGAACAGAAATGGTGTAAGCAGTTTAATAAAATATGCAAGGCAATGTCATTTTTTTATGTATGTTTATGAAAGGGGATCCTTGCGAAATCGTGTCTATTTTTAGCAAGAAGAAATCAAACCCTAGTCTACAAGCTGAACAGTGTGATCCAGATGATCAACATGTCCCACGGCAAACAGAACAAGTGACTAATTCAGCAAGAAGTGATTGCTGTCATTTACAACAAACCATTGTGTCGCTTAAAGAGATGATTATATTTCTGAAGGCAATCCAAACTGAACATAAAATTTGCTGACGCACGCGCTCTAGGCAATAATTACCCAGTAGAGGAAACACTTCAGACTATGTAGCGTAATTGGTTATTTTTGAATAGTGGGCTTGGTTACATTATGATTTATATTTAAACAAACTCGAAAAGAATATCATATTGTGCAAATCTGATTTTAATTTGACCTCTTCTGCTGTTGAAAAGGTGAGATAATGTATACGTACGTATATATAATTCAAGTAACCCAATATATATTAATATAGCTTAAAATGGTAACATTACATACAATTTATTGCATGCTTTATTTATAATTAAACGTCCTCTCTAGTTACAATTGTATGTATGTATTTATTTATCATATTTTGTAAAATTTCTGTTTTAATTATTAGGCAAACTGTGAGTGTGAAACAACTCATATTAACACTGTGATTGTATAACATTTTCCATGTAAAATTTCTAAATTAAAAATGAAATTCCCCACCATATGCAATTAATAGCATACAACTTTATGTAAATATATACTCCTTTGTATGAAAGTTTGTCACTTTGCTTATTGCGACGTTACGTCTTACCAAAATAATATGATTCTCTCTTTGTCTGTGGGACTATCTCATATATGTGTGAATGTGTACGTGCGTGAGGCTGTCTCTCTTGTATTCGACCGTTCTCTCTTACTTTACGTCAATGCTAATTCAATGTGGCACTGTCAGACTTAGTGTACACTGTATTCTTGGAACGATTCATGTAACATATTAGGCACCGACCATTTTATCGTATGTGGCTGCCTGTGATTTTGTTTGAGAGGGATTTTATTGTTTTGCTTTTAATTTTTGCTCCTTATCAAAGACAAACTCTTTTTAACCAAATAACATGGGACATATGGGCAATTTTGTTTTCCAAGCGAATGGGGACATAATTTGAATCATGTCTCTATCCTCCCTCTCCACCGCCATTCCCATGGCCGATTAGATATTTCAACTTCTGTCATTAAAAAAACAAAACAACAAACGATTATAGGATTAGAAAAAAAGAATCAGATCAAATACTCCATGAATACAAGTATATATGTTGGCCTGTTGAGTCTGAGTTTTTGTGGAAGCAAAGTTCTTCTCTTCAAGTTGTTTATCATAGATTGCGCGCTTCTGAGACGCTATTTATTTAAAGACATTTTGCACGCTATAGTTTATTTTTATTTTTCTTATTTTTAAAATTAATGCTGCTTGATACGAGCTATGTTTTGCTGGCATATTAAGTTTGAGACCTTTTGTAACAAGACGGTCCTCTTCAGCTTTGTATCGTTATGACGCTCCTTCATTTCTTCCAAATATCAGGTGGATTGTGGAACCGGAAAACGGATTAAATGTGGCTGCCAATAGTATAGGCGCAATGTAAAATAAAATAATACTGCATCGATGATACCACCGAAATATTTTCGAATGTATGATATAGTTCCAAAATTGTGAATGTGCAGTATAACTAATGCCAGAGCGATACTACAAAGGATCTGGAATAAATCAACCAATTCCTGTATGCCTTTTGTAGCGGATTACCACAGTTCTTCTTAGTGAGGTTGATCTTTATTATGTGTAGCATACGAACCGAACTTCACATGAAGTATCGATACACGGTGAAGTCTACTAAGGCTGAGAAATACAGAGAAAATATCAGGAGTTATTATTATTGAATAAGTAACAAAATAACAGCATAACTCTACAAAATGTTTCTTCTTACTGAAGTGCATTTTATTTGAAGGGACGATTTTTAACCTCGCTCCTGCACCTTTACATAACATAAGAGTGCCAACAAAAATGCTGTAGGGAACAATCTGTTAGTCTACCATTTCTTATTTAGTTTTACATTATACGAGAAAGACCAACAAGTTCTTCTCTGAATTTTTCTGCTAATTTCTTGCATTACTGGCTATTGCAGACGTTGAATTGATTTGCATAGAGTTGTTCTCCGCCACTGTTTGCCAGTAATTTCAGAACATACTAAAACAAAAAAATGGTTAAAAACAACGTGTTGGTTTCATCACCAACACTTACAAACCTCGTTGATGAAAAGTGATTCTTGGGTGAATTTCTTGTTTATGCCTGTGAAAAAGAATACCATAAACAATACTTAAAACATTCTACTGGTTTGTTGTTTACGGCGATTTTCTGTCTATCATTTTTAAAGAATAATAAATCATACATCTTTAACACTGAATCACATAAAAATGTCTTAAACTTGATGAAAAGTGCTCCAAATTAATGCTGCCTTTATCAATGTGACTTTGCGTTAAATTAAACTATGTGAGGATTTTACTTCTATAAATGAAAGTCTAAATGAAAAGTGAGTGCTTCCGTTTTTCAAACAAACGCGTTGTTGAAATTTCATTATCTTTCTTGTTGTAATGTCAGACAATGTTGATGCTGCTGAATATTTAAAGATTAATATGTGAATCATGCATGATCAAGTGAGAGCCAAAACTGCCATCACAGTGATATCTTCTTTGGCCTCTCCCCGCCCCCCCCCCTCACCCGTAAATATTACATTTTCGCAACGACTTCTATCGGAATGAAAGTAAGTTGTAAATACTGTGTAAAAATGATCGTCGTCGTCATTGTCGTTGCATATCACCTACCGAAAACTGGATTCTGACCCGTATGTTAAATTTATGGAAACCAAGAAATCAGGAGGTCAATGATGGCAGTGCAAAATGATCCGAAGGATAACTTTAACACACCGCAAATATTATAAGAGGGGGTAGGGTATAGCATCAGGCAGACACAACTTTCTGTAAGTCTCTGTAATGATAATTAGTAATAAAAATCGCTAACAAGTAGGCTTCTGCACCGCAGCTAACAAGGACCAAACCGAATTTGGTAATTTAGGCGCCACCTGCACATTCCTTGCAACAGTGGGTCTTTGCCTTGTGGCCTAAACCCTTAGACCTTAAAAGTCGAGAGCAATGCACAGTTTCTCTGCTTGTTCACCGATACATACAATTGTGTCAGAGGCAATATTTCTGTATATATTATCACCATAAAGTCTCTTGATATTCTGGATTGTTGAAAAATAAATTATTGTACACAGGAGTAAGATATTTTGTTTGGTTGTTTTTTCAATTAATTATTATTCTAAGATTGGACGTATTGCTATCGAAAACAGCTTATAGCAATAACCGTTGTCCAAATACCTTTCTGCACTTATACTTTGATGATGTCTTTTTATTTGTGATCTGATGAAAATGTCACTGACATATTTTGTGGGACAACTAGCATCATCATCTTAACATGGTCCCATCTTAAAACAATACAAACTAACATCCCCATACAAAATAATAAATAATAATTTGCTTTTTCGGCAGAGAAAACATAGTCAGTAAATTAGAGCAATCTTCATCGTTTTGAATACATTAAAATGGTCTATTTGATCCCCATGATTGCATAGCATTTATTAAGTTTTAGCAAAATACAGTTGTTTTAGAAAACATTTAAAAATTCTTATAGGAAATGTTTTTAGTATACATAACAATCCAAGAAGTTTTTAATTTTTCCATCATTTATTTCAAAAGTGTTTTCTTTATTATTCTCTGAGTATGTTATGTTTAATTCTCTGAACAGCCAATTCTGACCTAATATTTGCAGAGACATAACTCTATGTAATGATCAGTAGTCTATCTCTCTCTCTCTCTCTCTCTCTCTCTCTCTCTCTCTCTCTATATATATATATATATATATATATATAAACTGGTATTTCGTTGTTTTCCTGTTTTTTCCTACTTGTTGTCATTTTTATGGACGAAACATGAAACACCTGTGGTTTTATGAATTCAGGGTAGTCTTTCAACTACAAATTAGGTGAAACGTTAAAATACCGTAAGCACTGGTATTAGCTCCTTCATGCACCGCGTAATATTGTCACGTGACTGTTCATTTCGATCGTTGTATGGATGGCAGAATAACATTAAATTACTGATCAAGAGGTATATATATATATTATTTTAGATAAAAATGACGCATAAACTTTCTTATTCGAAATATATGAAACTTTGTGCAGGTTTTTTGTTTTTGTTGTTGTTTTTGTTTTAAAGTTTTGATTTATTCCCCAATGCCCTTCACATCTTATATATCTTTCACCAGCCATCGAGTTAGTGCTGTGCAACCATTCTGGCATACCTTGAAAGGTCAAATACTACTCTGGCTCACCCACTCTAGCATACACACTGATTACTCTCAGGCACCTGACATTCTATCAGTAAATTCAATATATTCGCTTCCAAGTGTTGTGCAGAACTCAGTTTTGTCAGTATCGGCCTTGTTGCTTTTCCCTTGTTTATTATAAAGTGAATTCCCTTCTGATGCAGAGTAAGAGTTTAGGTAGGGTATGAACATTGTCTAAGTTATAACCCAGTGGCAAGTCCGGAAGAGGTACTGACAGACCCAGGAACCAGTCCTGGTTGCATAAATGACTTAGTCTTTAGGTGCCGAGAAAATTTATGGCTGTATGATTGGGATCCCATTGATTTAAATTTATATCCCAAAGGCTGGACCACAGGGGTATGGACAGATACGGGCACCAGTGCTGAATGCATACGTTAATTCCCAACGTAATTCCAAGTGTATATATACTTGTAGGAAAGGACATTGAAGAGTTCTAACCCGTTGGCGGTGAGAGACCCAGACGCCAATGCTGGTTGCATAAATGACTTAGTCTTTGCAATGCCAAGGACGTTATATGGTTATATGGTGGGGATCTCAATGGTTACCAAGTTATGACCCAGGGGATGGGCCCAAGGGGTTACGGATAGACACAGGGGTGTCACCAGAGGCATTGTTGTTTTAAACAAAATATCTGCCCTCTTATGCAATATTCCAAAGATAAAAGCATCCCTCAGAGCAAAATGTTATTGAAATTTATAAACAAAATGCAGAAAATAGGAAGTGGTCTTTGACCTCCCCACTTCTTCCCACGTATAGGGCATAATTCACTTTCATGAACAAAAAGCAATTCCCAGTAAGTAAACACTAAGTGTATCAAGTGTCATCAAATTCCTATGAGTAGTTGTAAAGTTGTAAGCTTACAAAAAAAAAAAAAAAAAAAAAAAAAAAAATGACAAACAACTAAAATGAAAGAAAATAACCCCACTTCGCTATTGAACATTATGAGAAAGATGCAAGACAGATCAATGCTGATGTCGTTGGCGTTAGCAGCAACATGTCAGTGTTGGATTTGTTGTGGAAACTAATGTCAAAGTGTTTGTGTAAGCTGATATCTCTGAAAAAGGCCAGACACGGTGTGCTCTGGAACCTACCTCCAGGAATGTATCCTCTGGATTATAACATAGAAACTATGAGGATCCATACCCTATTACCATATATAAACTTTCTTGGCAGGAAAAGTCGCATTTACATAACGCAACTGACATGTACCCATGGGTCTATCCCTACCACCAGGGAATTATACATTCCGCCAAGTCATAACTTGGAGATTATTGAGATCCACACCCTATAGCCATATGTAAACTTACTGGACATTAAAAGCAAAATGCATATACCAATTGACATTTGCCCTTGGCGCAGTAGTTACCCAAGGGAACTTACCCAAGAGGCTCAATCTTTGGGATGGAGGTACAAAGCGGGAAAACAGGAGGATACATGTTTTTGAAACAGAGAATTCTGGTTTAAGAAATAGCTGTGACTTGTCTAAATACAAGACCACGCTCTATTTTCAGGAAAATTGCAAGGTTTATCATGGGAGAAATACCGTACATGTCGCTGTTAGTGGCTCACACAACATGTTGACAAGAGTAACAGAAGGTTTCAGAGTAACTCTTACAAGTATTTTTGAGGTAAGAATATAGTAATACTGCGCAAAGCATTGAAAATAAATGATTTATCACATATAGTGCATCATTCATGGTAGGCAGAAAAATAAGGTATCGCTTGATTTATATTATGTAAGAAATTTGTCTTTATCCACGTCTAAAAGTCAGTCTTTGTTATAGCAGTTGTCCGGGTTCTATAAGCAGACAGCAAGATAAGTATATAATGCATATATGATCTCAATGGAAGGGGTATGCTCTATTACCTTTGTCCTTAAATCTTTCTGTTCATCTGGTACTCTGCCTTTGTTTGTAGTTATGTCACTATGTTCCATGAACACATGTTCATTCCACTTAGTGATGGCGCTGTTGTCGATAACATGAACACTTAGTGAGATAAATTACATTCTCTGTTTTGCACGTTCTGTTTGGACCATATGTGCTATTTTGTTTGCTCATCGCTGTGCTAGAGAATGTGTTGGTCTCTATCATATATTGACAGGCTTTGCACCTTTTATCATCACAGGGACCAGATGTGTCAGTATGGTCGTAGCTTGTCACTGGCATTAGCTTTGTTCTGACTAGCATGTCTTTGGGTTTTTTAGTCTGCTGTTGGTAACTACTGGTTTGTTCGGGGTGATTAACTTTAAGTGTGTCACAAGATTCCACGATGGGCCAGTGTTTCTGGATGATTTGACCTACTTTGGGGTTGTCTGGATGGAAGCTCAGGATAAATGATATCCGATCAACATTTTCCTTTTCACTATATTGTAATAGGTCATTGTGGATTGTTTCGAATTCTTGCCGGTACTATACCGAAACTTCTGTGATCCTAAATCGCATGAATTTGTGTAGATTCGAAACATATTCGTCGCATAGTTGAATTCTTCAGAGTCTTGGAAAAAGCTTCCTTTTGCAGTAGAGAGTTACTTTTCGAACATTCGCAAAGCTCGATTGTCTCTCTAGAAAGACCCCAATGGATCAGATTCAGTGCTGACAGGTACATTTAAGGGTCATTTTCCCTCATAATTATGTTGCTCTCCAAGGCGATTTTCATATTTTACTTTAATTTCTTTGCACACAACTACCATCCACAGCCACACTATTCTTATGGATCCTCCAGTAACGATCAAACACTACCCCAAACAATTGATAACATTACTTTATAGAATCCCCAGAGTTTCCACATTTACTACTATCGTGTGATTATACAAGGCCTTCATATAATTTTCAATGATTGGTTATTTGTGTTCCATATATCATTTACCTTCACTCTCCTGTTTCTTAAAGTAAAGAGCATTTGTAAAATCAAAACTTACTGCTCAGCTCTAAGTGATGTGTCATTACATTATGACGTCATCTATACGACGTGACTTTTACCCATGTGTATTAATGCGCTATGAACGCTGGAGAGACTTGTGGTAAAAGGACGTGTTTTGTGACTTCTGTCTCATATTATATAGCAAAAAAGAAAAACTATTATACAATTTTAATAAAAGCAACAAGAGTTAAAATAATAATAATAATAATAATAGTAACACATGTAAAGAGTTACGGAAATGGGTCACTGTAATGAGGTGCGGAACCAAACTAAGCCAACAATGAAACAAATACAGACAGAAAAATTACATGCCAGTGGTACGGAACCAGCTGGTAAACACACAATCCAGTGGTACGGAACCAGCAGGTGGAAAACAGAACCCATATTTGACTATTTTGCAAATCATGGGTCACTGTAGTGAAGAGCGGAACCAAACTACGTAAATGATGCAACAAGTACATACAGAAAAAATTAAAATAAAAGAATCACAGTTCAGTTTTGCGAAACCAACTGGTGGAAGCAGAACCCAGTGGTGCGGATAATGTAACATTGGCTATTTTAACAGTGTGACAAGGTAAAAGGAGAAACAATGAAGCACTGGTGATGGAGAATGTATGTTTGTTTATATGTGTTATCATCATAAGACTATGCTCATATGTTGATGCTGAAATGAAATAATGTATGAAACTATGAAAATGTATTTATATATAGCTTTATTGTTGTTATTCTATTGGCCGGCGACATGTTTGCAAGCCTCTATAATTGCACATCGGAGCGATTTGTTCGACAAGTGAACGCCGTCCCCACGACAATTCTGAATGCAAGTTCTAGTTCTAGCTTCCTCAGAAAATGAGAACTTATTATTCTGGTTCCAGAAGGCACGATCGGTGTGTATCTCAGCCTTAAGTCGCAGAATGGCATTAGCTTGCTGCCCTTTTGTTCTGTACGATGTTATGTAGGAGCGGTCTAAACTGTTAGCTCTCCCCAGTAGTTGACGGGGGGTACTGAGCTACAAGGGGCACTTTGGCTACGTACGGGAAATTAACATTACGTAGCTGTAGAGGCCCCAAAAAAGGTCGTAGCCCAAGTGCCCAGGGTCAAGTGGGGGGCACTATGGAGTCGTACGGGAATTTATCATAGCGTCCGTATGTAGTGACGAAGACAACGTCCTCTACCATCAAAAACTAGGGTGGGGGTGTTTTTGATAGTAGAGGACGTTGTCTTCGTCACTACATACGGGGCGTGGGGATACTTGGCAAGGATGGGAATAATTAATCTTTCTTGAAAAATGGGTGGTCCTGATAAGGACAGTTGAATTTGTTGAAGAGTTCATTTAGAGGAGGTGTGGGCACCTCCCAGGCTTAGCCCTGCATGCAGGGCAACTCTCCCTCCATGTTTTAAAACTCATACATTTGTTTGAGTTTTTTAGGATAAAGGGAGGATGGTCCGCTTCCGGATCCCAATTCTCCTTATTTCCCTCCTCCATCATCCGGTGGGGTTTGATGGGGATATTCTTCTCTTTCTCCTCCTTCTCCCTCTCCTCCTTCTCCTTCTTCTCCAAGCCTTGGAGGAGGTGCCACAAATGAACTCTAACTTGTCTCACGATTTCTATTGTGTTCATTCTCTTGAATAAACGGGGGTAGCTCTATCGGGGAAGGTGTTGTTTTAATATACTAGAAGCGCGGACGTGAAGGAAAACATCCCTTACACCTAAAAACAAAAAAAAAAAAAACATCACCCCACTACCCCGCGTCTGACGTCATTCGTTTGACGTCATTCTAGGCTTCGCGGATTTTGCACTTCATCACCCCTTACTCTAAAAAGCGCGGACCTAAAAGAAACTACTTTTGATAAAAATCAAACACACACAATACCATCCATATTTTTTTATTTTTTTTATTTTTTTTTTATAAACCAAGCACACTCCACAAACATACAATTTATTTTTTATATTTTTTTAAATATCAAACATAAACTTACACACACCACACTATCCTTTTTTTATTTTTTTATAAAATTTTTTTTATATTAAACTTTTACACACCACACAACCCTTTTTTACTTTTTTTTAAATTTTTTTATATTCAACACACACCACAAAACATACAAGGGGAAAAGGTTTTTTTTTTTGTTGGGTTGACTATCACAAACATACAAACATATAAAACACATATATATATGGCAATATGAGAGTAGTACTCTTTTCTAAAGATTGGGGTGGCCCTTAAAAGGACCGTTGGGTTTTTTAAGAAGTTTTGTTGTTTTTTAACTTCTTAGGGGTGAAGTAGCAGCAGTAGTGGTAGCAGCAGCTCCAGCAGGGCGGCCACGTTTAGCAATGGGTCTCACAGCTTTAAGGTAGGCAGGTCTCTTTCGGGTGAAAGAGAAGGCAAATTCTTCACAGTCAATCTTGCAACTTACTTCGCCGTCAGGTAGTTTGTTAGACTGCATAAGTTGCTGTTGCTGTTGTTGTCTTTGCTGTTGTTGCTGCTGCTGCTGTTGCTGTAGTCGTTGTCCCATCTCCCATTCTGTTCTTTCCCGAAGTATTTCTTCTCTCAGGACCTCTTCTACTAGATCATGCGTCATTTGAATGAACGTCATCGTCTTTCTCTCCGGCTGGGTTTCCATCAAATGATTCTTTACCCTCATAATGTTTACCATAGCTTCATTCAGCTTTGTAATCTTGGTTGCTGCCATCTTCTTCTTCTTCTTTTGGAACTGTTGAGATCTTGACGAGTCAACGAGAATGACTACACTGGCCAACGCACCGCTTTATATGCTTAACGCGCGGACGCGATGGAAAACATGGTAGGGTTTCAGATCGACAGTGAGATCACAGATAGAGGAAAAGAGGATAGTTTTTTTAGATCGATAGAAAGAGAGAGAGAACATAATTATTTTTTTTTTCTTCAAATTCAATAAAAAAAACCACACAACACCATTTTTTTCAACAATAACCATTTTTTTAAATCAACAATAACCATTCTAACATAAAAATACTAACAATTCAACAATAAATTGTTTTAAACAGGAACATATTTACAAGGTTGACAACGTTGGGGTGGTAAACTAAATCTCCACCTTTCTACATCGACATCATTCTGATTGACATTACGCTTGTGAGCTAACGACAAGAGATAACCATAATGTTCACAAAACCATTGTTGTACTTTAGCATCATTTCTAGCATAGTCACTATTAAACCAAGTCAGTAAATGTTCTAAGGAATATCCAAGACTGCGGTGATGAAGAAAATGTGCACAATATTGTCCACACACCATGGAATCCGATCCTTGTAATCGAACATTATTGAATCGAGTCGAGACGGCATTTCTTCTCATAAAGTCAATGATGTCGTCTTCCAAAGGAGGTAATCCATAAGAATCAAAATATTCCACACAGTAAGCGTTGGGAAAGTACACGGCAACCCAATGGGTTCCTGGTAGATGACTGTCGTCGGTATTGATGATATAGGCATGAACGTCTTTCGGTTTACGATGAGGTAGTTCATCTTTAGCACATACCACAGGATTCCAAGAAGAAGTGTAGGAACTACGAGTCAATAGGTAATAAAGTTCTCTAGTATCCATTTTTTTCTTTCTTCTTCTTTTTTTTGGTCTTCAATGGAAATAATAGGTCACCAATTCACACCTCACTTTAAACTTGAATTGATCTGTCTTGTAATTCCAGGAATATTCACGTCGGATAGGCTCTGCACTCTGTTCAATGAGTCCTTCGATTCGTCTGATCTCCAGAGAATTAAGTGGAGGAGAAGAAGAAGTCTGCAAGTCTTTATACCATTGTCTCAACACTTTTTCGTCCGAGTTCTGGGACCAGGCCGTTTCCAAATATTCGTCCAATTGTTCTTCGCCTGTCATCATCATACATTTGTCGTGTTGTATCTGACTGGGATGATCGTTTTGACATCCATAACAATGTTCTTTAATCAGACTGTTAATTATTTGACTCAATTCCTGAGCATAACAGCACACTAACTGTTTTTCTTGTTCTGGCCATCGACAAGCCATAAATCCAGTAAACTTTGGAACTGAATTGTTTTCTTCTTCTTCTTCTTCTTCTATTCGAGGTACTGAATGAATGACTTCGACATCATCATCCTTTGTGGTAGTTTGTGACTGTTGAATCACTTCACAAAATCCCTCATCTATCTCCATAGGTTCTTCGTGCTGCATCTTTTTTTCTTTTCTTCTAATAGTCTTGAATTACTTCTCTCAAACTGTTGATCTCTAGAGTATTATCAAATTCTGCATACAAGACGACGTTCACTGTCTCCGCTAGAGGAGCTGTAAACTGAAGTTCCACTCGAAGGGGGCCTGATTTTATAGGGTGGAAATGTCCTTCATCGCTGCCTTGGTCCGGAGTGAAATCAAATCCCCACAAGGCATACCCTTCTGCAAAATCGTCGTACGAAATGCCGTGGCTGGTGTTGGTGCCTAACTGTCCTGTGGCTTCATACAGGGTCAAGTAAGATCGTAAGTAATTTTTTGCGTTGACGCTAAAGTCAGGTTCAAAAGGTCTGGTACACAAGGTCTTGCCATCTCGACTGACTTCTATCTTGGAGACGTTAAAGTGCTGAAACTGGAACGGATTCTGATCGTGGACTCCGTTGAAGGCTGAATTTCTAACCATACCAATCAGCAAACGTTTGGGGAGCTGCCCCTGGAAGATGTGATCTTCGACTATGGATCGGAGTCCAGCGGCCACAGTAAAGGTTTTCACTTCCACGCGTCTAAGAGGATACTTAGCAGTGGTTCTGCTCAAGGTTTGACTGATGTCGTTGGCCACTTTTGGTAAGACTTCTACACGTCGCACATAAAGTTTGGCTTCTTGGATGACAGTTTTCCACTCGTTAGCATTAGCCATCAAATGGAAAGCGGCACTACTGCGATTTAGTCTCAGACGTACATCTACTCCGTTCAACAAATACTTGTCTTGCAACCACATGTCCAAATGCAAACGATCCATCAATTCTAAACTGCGCTGTCTGATTTTCTGTCGACGCTCGTTAAATCCCACATTGTGGGGTTCTGCTGGAGTTATATCTCTAACATTATGACCCTGACCATCAGCAACAGCAGCAACCCTCGCCGGTACTGACACCTCTGTGTCGTTGAAGGTATTCTCTCCTGCGGTGTCAGGTTTCCAGACCACTGAAGCATCCAGATGAGTGTTCTTGGCTTCTTTTCCATACGTCAAGAGATTTTCCTAGTAAGCACGGTAAGGGTAAGTATCCAAACTGCTACTGACCAGTTTGTTATTCAAGTACAAATCTATTCCACTGAACAAGGAATGCATGAAATTATTGACTGGAGCGACTCTGGAATTGGCATCAGGAAGACTGCTGTCCGGCGTTTTGATCACTTTGAGTTTCAGGTACAAGTAGCTGTCATTCAGATCGATGTAATCTTCGGTTTGTCCTTTGATTTCAAATTCGATAGGAGCTGAATCCGACAAAGACGATACAGGATGAAATTCCACCCATTATGATTCTTGCATCGTCATCATGGTGGGAGGCATGGTAAACATATCCAGTTCTGACTTGGTACATTCGCAAGAATCTCGGTGCATCATTTTCAATGGTTTTTAGTAATCAAACACGTCTAATTCTCTGATGGTTCTTTTTCTTTTCTTATTCTTTTTTGAACTGTCGTGTGTTCTTTTATGAACTTTGAAAGGATTTTGATGTCGTCGTCGTCTCTTTCTGCCTTGTCCTTGCTGTGAAGTAATGCCAGAGCCTGAAGCGTGAAGCGTATTTATAGGATTTTCTCGGAGACCTAAAAGATCTTTACCAGTGTTCATCAACACATTTTTGCCTGCTCTCATAAAGGCTTCTTTTGGATTTTGTTTGTCAATGAGGACGTTTTGCAAAAATTCTTTTCCTTGTGTCAAAGCAGCATCTTTTAAGGCATGAAATCCTCGAGACACCATCGGTTTCAAAATAGGAGCTACCGTTCGAAAAGCCGATCTTAACATATCTCCTAAACCGTGTCCTCTTTGTTGAGCCACCCCTCGGTACACTGGATACATTTTTTTGGGAGGTTACAAGACGTTAGAGAACCTTTTTTCGAAAATGTAGTTTCACCGTGACTTTTCCTTTGTCAATGAATGGTACATCTTGTCCCAAATCTCCTTTTATACTAATGTTGACACTGTCAAAATACGATTTACTGACTGGAAGATAATGAGGGTGTACAAATTCATGGTGAACGTGAAACGCGTTTCCACCTTCTTCGTACGGACCAGCATCAGTATTTACTTTGAAAGGAATGACTCTCAATAAGGGCGCAGCTGTGTGTCCCACCACGTTGTACTCTACCACATCGGAGTATACAAACATTAAATTCAGTCCAATGTTCACTTCGATAGGGGTGCGAAAAGCATCTGCGAATTCTACGTTGGTTGAAACTTTTCGATTGGTATACTCTTTATTTCCACCCAAAATAGCATACAACCCAGGAGAAAATTCAATGGTCATGAATCTTCTCTCCTGCTCAGGTGCACCTTTTTCTTTAGCAGTTTTGTCGTCGATGACATCACCATCTGGGTCGAACATAAAAAATGCCATGTTGAAACGGCGTGCCACATTACTGAAACTGACACGTAGAATTTTTCGGTTATTGTTTAAGGCTTTGCCAAATTGATTGTCAAGGATGGACTCAATAGTGTCCACCAAATTTCCAGAACTAAAATAATACCCCGTAGGAATTCTCAGGGTATACTGACCAAAGACCTTTTTTTTTCATCTGAGACCTTTTTGAATGATCCCTTCATGTCAGGATTATTTTTGTCTCCTTCCCAGATTTATGATCATTTTTTTTCAAGTCATCTTGTACTTTTTTGTTCAAGATTTCCACAATGATAGTGTTTTGACCTTTGTTGATGTTCATGATTTGAGTAGGATGAATGATTTCTACCAAAGCCACTTCCAAATGAGCATCGTGATCCAATTGAATGGATTGAGGTAATTTGGTCGTGAAACAACATAAAGTGTTGTTGGGAAACACATTCATGGAACTGTCACTAGGCAAAGTTAAATAAAATTGGGCATTCATAGTTCTAAGGTGGTTCTGGTGTCCGAAGAGTCACTCAAGTGAAGAGAAGAATGATGTTCAAAAGGTTCCAAAAGAGGGTTGGTTTTGTGGTGGTGACTGGACGAAGAAGAAGAAGAAGGTGGACTGGCGTTGCTCGTACTCCCGTTGTTGTGGTGACTGTTGTCCGTAAACGTCGTAAATTTCAAAGAGGGACTGGGTAAAAGATAACCGATGCAACTGCTAAGTAAAATGGTCCACAATTGTTTGTCTCCTTGTTGCAAACTCAAATTAGCAATAGCTGCTCCGATGACACAATACACTACAAAAATTAGACAGAAAAAGACGATTTGATTTTTAGGCACACGTTCTCCGCACTACACCCAAAGCGGTTGTTTTTGTAATTCTTGAAGAGACGAACTCTGCGAAGGAGTCGTTGAAATCGTGGTTGCTGTGTTGAATGGCATGTTGTTGAGTTACTTCTTTTTCTTTTTATAGTCGACGACTTGAGAAGCAGCAATCCAAGAATCAAAACTAGGAGGATATCCTTTCCAACGTACTTTGATTTCTTCTACTCGTCGTTTGCCTACTTTACGTGTTCTTTGTTCGAGAATGCTTTCGATGTCGTACAAGGTGTCTTCTTTTTTGGTCACTCGTTGTAACTCAGGCAAGTAAAATGTTCCTTTGAGTACTTCACCGTTCATGTCTTCCAATTTATAGACGGGAGGATCACGACCACGGACGGGGGTAGTGACACGAAACAATTCGGAAGTCCAGTTGGGTAAATAACCTTTGTCAAAAGTACGTTTGGTTTTTCCGATGCGAACCCAATCTCCCGTCTTTAACTCCAACAAGGGTGTCTTCTTCTTTTTTTTTCTGGGGTGAACCAAACAATTGATCAAACACGGTCACTTCGTTTTCAGGGGTGACCTCTTCGGGGGCACATCCAATGCTACGATGGTACGATTGATTGTACGCTTTGACCAAACGGGGTAACACGTCGATGTACTTGAGAGTATGTTGATGTGTAAAATATTTCCACATGCGTTCTTTCAAAGTTCTTTGAAAACGTTCCACGATACTGGCTTTGGTTTCAGGATTTTCGGTGGTAAAAAAATGAATTTGTCTTTGTTTTAATTCTTTTTGAAAAGCTTGGTTTAGAAATTCGGTGCCTTTGTCAGTTTGCCATCGTAAAGGTTGGCGTCCACTTTGTTTCAAGACCAATTTTAAGGCCCGTACCAATTCGGAACTGCTTTTAGAGGTCAAAGGCACGACCCAAGCAAATTTGGAAAACACGTCGATAACACAAAACAAATATTTGTGACCACGATTGTAAGTGGCTAAATGAGAGACGTCGGCTAAATCGGCTTGCCATTGATGATCGATGCCTTCCACTTGAGTGGTACTTCTAGAAAATTTACGTCGAATGGGTTTGTGTAACGTGTACGTCGATTGTTCTTGTAACCATCGTTGTACTTCGGGTAAACGTACACTTTTCAATTTACTTTTAGCAGCTCGATATAATTTTTGAACTCCTCCGTAGCCAGCAGCATGGCTAGGATTGTAATAAATGGTAGCTAACAGTTTCTCCATGATTCCCTCAAGAATAAGTCAACCAAGTACCAATGCCCTTTTCTTCGTGAGGTATCTTTTTGGATTGTTTACGTGTCCGACGTGCCACTGGTGTAAAGGTGGATGTGGATTGAACAGGGGTTATCGGTTATGTTTTGACTTCTGTCTTCACTTCTTTCTTCTTCTTTTCTGAGGGTAATGGGGTGGACAACATCTTTTTCATCCAACTGGGTGTGGCTAGCTTTTTTTTCTTTTTAAGAGTAGGTGGAGTTGGTAATTCTTCTTCTTCTTCTTCTTTTACGGTCATCCCTGTACCAGTGTCTGTTTTAGTAGTGGTGACTTTAGGTTCGCTTTTCATCAAGGCTTTGAAATCTCTCAGAGTAGGTGGAGCTGTTTCGTCGACTGCTTTTTTGGCGAAAGAGTTGTAGACGTTGTAAAAGTTGACCGTACCGTTGCGATTTTTCTGTTTCTGACAAATTGTTTTGTTCCATCAGGGATTGTAATTCTTGTTGTAACTGGGATATCTCGTTGAGATTAGGATTGGGTGGTAAATGAGGTATCCGTTGTTCGTTCCAACGATGAAATTCCATCCATCGTTTGTAAGGTACTAAAGTCAGTTTTCGTCCTTCCATTTCATCCAAAGGTACCAAAAAGGAAAAAGGTGTGGTCTTTTCAGAGAAGGGTGGTCCTTTTTTTTTTTTTTTTTTTTTGGTTATCGCATGACACCTCCTAAAAGCGGTCCAGAAATCGTTCCTAACAAAGGAGCTGCTATTTTTAACAACGGTCCTATCAACATAGGTTGCACCAACATTTTTTTCTTTTGTTGAAGAGGTATTTTCTTTTTTACCATTTGACGAAGAACGTTCCGATGTTTCCTTAATTTTTGTTTCTGTATCTTGGACAAAGGTACCGTTCCTTTCAAAACGTTCAAACAACATTCACACACGGTATCGATGATTTCTTTAGGGGCTGTTTGAATGAGTTGTTTTCGCATGGGAGGTTTGGATTTGGTCAAGACAGACAAGACATCCCAATGTTTGGCCAGACGAGGTGGAAGTCGTCCTTTTTTGGTGGTTTTACTTTTCTTCTTTTTTTGGTGGTGCATACGTTTAGGAGTCATCTTTTTTAGTAGGGTAGAAAAAACAAGTCTGAAGTCTCTGGCAGGGTACCCTTCTATTTTATACTGGAACACGTCTCCACTGATTGTCTGCACAACGTACCATCTTCATGACAGGCCTCACTCGACGTTGAGGTGTTTTCAAAGGACTAAATCGTCTCAATTCTTCTTTGGATAAATCCACTAAACTTTGTAACACGCCAGTTCTTTCTTGGACTTTGGTTTTAGGGGACGGTACTTTGTTCGCGGCCGCTGCCATGGCCAAATCAGCTGAAGTCGAGGGTCCCGACGGGGTGATTTTCAAAATAGGTTTCCATTTTTGCATCAAATTAGGAAACACGGATCTTAAGTCTGGTTTGACAGGCATCATCGTAAAAGGTGGTGAAGAAGACAAAGATGATGAAGTGGACGCAAAAGGAGACCTCGTCATCATTGGGGACTGTTGTTGTGATGGTGATGGTAATGGTGGTGGTGTTTTGCGGGTGTACGTTTGCGTCCTGGCTGCAGTACCTCTCTTACGGCGGGTGCTAGTGGAGGTGGTAGGTGTTGTTTTCTTCTTCTTGGCACGACTTTTCTTTTTCTGGTGGGTGACTTTCTTCTTTTTCTTGGTGGTTTTCTTCTTTGGACTTTTCTTCTTTTTAGGAGTTTTTTTGGATTTTTTGGCTTGGGCATTAGGATCCCATTTCAAAAGGGAACGAATCATAACCCCTCCTAAAGAACCGCTTCCACCAGAAGTTAAAATGATTTGTTTTTTAGTCCGTGAATCGATTCTAGGATCAGCTAGTTGTGACAATGCCCCTTTATGTTTTTGAAAAAAACGTTGAGTTTGATGAGGGATGTGAATGATGCCTTGCAGTAATTGACGTGCCGTCAAAGTAAACCATCGTAACACTTCTTTAAGACTCGCTTCTAACAAATGAGCACGGACTTGTGCATTTTTTCACGATTGATGCCATACAAGGCACGAATCAATTTAGCCGAAGGATGAGTTTGAAAGGAAGTCATCTCGAAAGAGTGTGAGACAGAAATGACGTAGTGGCTGTTTTTATAGTTTTTTTAAAAAAATTGGCTGAAGGGGACGTGTAAATGACAGGACCACCTTCTTGACCCCAAGGGTGAAACAATTGGGCACGAAATCTCAAATAGTCAGGAGTGGTGGGTTTTAAGTCGATGAGTAAATACTCGTGAGGGGTTTGAGTGGCATCGTCGTACGCATAATTGAGCCAAGGAGCCCCTAACTGTTTGGCTAACACTTGTACTTGAGATTTGTCTCTGGGGCTTTTAAACAAGACCACGTAATGAGCGTTCAGACTAATAGTCCGATGGGCTTTACTTTGTTGAAATAAATTTTGAGTAATGTAGACAATACTAGCATTACGATGGTGTCCTTTTCGTGTAAGCCAAAGTTTAATTTCTTCTTCGTCTTCTCCTAACATGTCATCAAAAATAACCAAATGGGTTTGACTCACGTCAGACACGATTCCATCGTCTTCGTGAGGAATACCATCCACAAATGAAATGGTTTCTCCTTGACTTTCTTTCAATAACGTGTAAGACGGTTGCCACTCTTTGTAACACCACACGAAACGTTGAGGTGGACGATCGAACAAATCAGCTTTGTGTTCGATCAAACGTTTGACAAATTCGGTTTTACCTGAACCACTCGGTCCAGCAATTAACATGTTAAATGGATGGCGCAGATACAAAGCATTCCAACTTTGACGATCTAACTTTTCGTCAATCACTTTATCCACAGAAGAGGAGGAGGTAGACGAGGTAGACGAGGCAGAAGAAGAAGATGATGATGTAGCCATGACTGAGGTAAGAAGAATTTTGAGAAGACAAAATACCCAAGACATTTTATACGTTTCATACACGTTTATTTTTTATTTTTTTAAAAAAACAAAAAAACAAACCAACACAACAAACAAAATCATATTTTACAAGTCATTAAAGCCAACGAGTGATAAAATAGCAAAGTAAAATCATCAGGTACACAATTAAGGCTCCTACTGAAACAATCAAACTGTCATATAAACAAGTCAATGTACAACAATAGTTTCGTGTCCTAGAAAAAATGGAAGGCCTAGGCACTGCTTGGGGTGGTGGTATTCTTCTGGTCGTCTTTGTTTTGGTAGAAGAATCCTCTGACGGCAGCGGTAAGGAAGGGTTGTGTTCCTCAAGAGGTATTTGAACAACGGTGGTGTGGCTATCTTTTTCTGTGGTGTAGGTTCTTCTTCTTTTTCTTCTTTCAGGGTTTCCCATTGAGGTTCCCATTTTTTCACTTTTGAACCCTTATGGACATGTTGCCAAATCTTTCCCAAACTGAGCCACTTCTTGTAGCCAAGATTGGAAACCAAGGTTTCTCCAGGGTCGTACATCTTTCCAATTGAAAAGTTGTTGGTGTAACTCACTAGCAATACACACTTCTTGAAATGTTTTATAGACAGATAAAGTGTGACGAATGTCTTCTTCACATGGAGGTTCCTAACTGATTTTCATTACCACTCTCAACGCTTTAAGTACAATTTGTCTTTCGTGTACTGATAAAATCAAGTTTTTATAGTCTTCTTCTTCTACTAAGTCCGAAGAAGAACAAAGGGTCATATTGTTTTTTTGAACTCAACAATTGAGTCCAAAACAACCACGGGTCCTCCAAAATAATCCAAGGTAAACACTTGTCCTCAAAAATATTCCACAACGAATGTCCTGGAAAACGAATTCCAAGATAAGCAGTCACTAAGACACACACTGCATAGCGTCCAAAATTCAATGGAATCAGTTCTTGTATCAAGCCTTTATAATCCTCTAAAGTCTGAACACGATCGTTGACTTCCTTCCACGGAATTCGTTTCACAAGTGACGAGTAGAGCCCAGACATACCGGTACATGATACGGGTCGATGGCTAAGGTAGGTATCTTGGGTGGCATGTTTTTATAGCCAGGCTCCCAAGGTTGGTACCTTTTGAGAAAGTCTCCGTGAACGTAGCTATTGCAATAGACGTTTCCCAGAATCAGTCTTCTAATATTTTGGAAGTAAGCATAGCGTACAGCTCGAGAAATGACTTTGAGTTTACGTTTCACTTGGATCTTGACTAACTCTTGGTAAATCATTTGGCGCAATTCCAAAGGCAAGCCACGAATGTACTTTGGTAAAGTTTCCGACTTGGAAAGAAGTAACTCTCTTTTATGTTCTTCACGATACTCGTGATAGTTTTTCTTCAAAATCAGACTTCTGATATGTCGAAAGTCACGGTAGTACGCAAATCGAGGAATGAATTGAAGTTTACGTTTCACTTGAATCTGGACAAACTCATCGTAAATGCGTTTTCGCAACTTCAAAGGCAAGTCACGAATACGATCTTCTAAGCTTGGTATATACTGAAAAATGTGTTCTTGCAACTCTAATGGTAAGCCACCAATATACCATTGTAAAGAAGTATCCTCCTTCTCCGACATGGAAATTTTTTTTACTTCTTCAACTTTTGTAGAGGCATAACATCGAACTCATTGTACTCATACTCTTTTACGACCACGGGTAACTTGCAACTTCAAAAGGGAGTGAAGTTTCACATTACAAATAGGGTCTTCTAAAGAGTCCGTCTTCTTGGTGACAAAATACTCACATACCAACCAAATGGAATCGGTAGGTAATTCAAATCCCAAAAAAGTATTAGTGATTATTCTATCTAATTTTAAACGACGTAAAGGCGATTCGTCTTGAGGTGACAGTTCTTGTAACAGTTTTTGGAATTCTTGTCTGTTGGTCACATTTTTTTCCTTCACTTCATTCCATCGAATTCTATATTCCACTGACACATTGTAGGTGGTACCCGACAATTTCTTAAAAGTGTCCTGTAGTTTTTCATGAATGTCTGACCATTTGAATATCTTAGCCCAAATCAAATGTCTTATCACATTCAAATACCAATGGTTAAAATGTTTGTGTCGTAAAGGATGTAACTGCTTTTTACGTTTCACTTGAATCTGGACCAATTCTTTGTAAATCCGTTCTCGTACCTCCAAAGGTAAAACACGAATAGGATCTTCTAAACTAGGTTTGATAGTGACAAAATACTGATAAATGCGTTCTAACCAGTAATGTATTCTTCTAAAGAAGTATTCTCCTCCGACATGGAATTTTTTTAAAAAACTGTTTCTTCTTCTTCTGTTTGGCATCTGGCTCATCGTACCCGTACTCTTCTAAAGCCACTAAAGGAAAGAACTGACAGTGCGGAGACCATCTGGCATGTTCAATGTAAGCTGAGTCGGTAGGCTCCCATTGGTGAAGTTTCAAACCACAACTGAAACATTGAACCTTATCTCCTTCTCCCGCGAATTTAAATCCAGATCTAGCTAAATCTTCGGGTTTAGGTCCTTGTAGATATTTTGGCCACTTGTCTTTGAATGACTCGAGTCGACTTTCATACTTGGAATAACCAGGTAAACTCACAGGTATTCTGACATGCGAATATTGACCAATATTGACCTTGTTGTCGTTAACGTCAATACCGGTTCCTTTAGTATTTCCACTAAAGCAAAAAGGGCGTACTGCCTCTTTAGAGGGTTGTCGATGAGTGGTGAGACTTGGAGAGGGTCCTGAATCCAAGATGTTACAAGCTACGGAATCCGTTTGAACGTGTGAATCGGGAATGCCAAACCGTACAGAATCCGTTTCATCGCATGGTACTGCATCACACTCCAAGTCGTGACTCATCTTCTTGCTTGGTTAACGTTGAAAGTCAGAATGAAGGGTTAGGCTTGGAAGGGGTTCCTTTTTATACCTGTCTACTGTACCATCCGAAAGGTATTGTAATGTGATCCGTGGAAACGCTAAAGAAAGGTAAGCACAGTTTGGTGACCATCTGACATGTTCCAGGAGAGCTGATTTCTTACAATCCATACGAATAGTGACACCACAACTAAAACACTGTACTTTGGTTCCCTGTCCAAAGTAAACAAATCCTGCTCTGGCTAAAGAGTGGGAAGTAGGTAATCCATTTTTCCTAAGTTTTTTTTCCTTTTTTGAATGTGCTCCATTGATGAGGACAATAACAATAGTCAGGCATGTGTTTAGGCCAATTTTTGAAAGTCTTCAAGCGACTGGTACACTCACAATAGTCAGGCAAGGCAAATGTTGAAGTCATCTTTGGTGTTGTCTTTTTTTTCTGTTCAAGGGGCTGCTGTCCTTTTTTATACTTCAAATCAACGTGTCCATAAGGTAAAGTCGTGTGATCTGGAAGTCTCACTCGTTTTTGGTACACGATGCGGTACACTTTGTGTACAGGTCGAGTAACGATTTGATGATTAGGTAGGCGTACAATCTTGTGAGGTTCTAACGTAGGTACTTGAAAGTCTTCCACTTGTCCAGACAGTAAAGCATTTTTTAAAACCTCAAAGTTCACCACTTGGTTGGTTCGATAGTTGAGAGTCAAGCCTTTGACTTTACAGGAGGTGTGAAGTTGACCTTGCGGGTCTCGGTATCGGTACCCATAATTTTTAGGACCGCCGCTGGCAAAACTCAGGGTGCTCGTCTGTCCAGGCTCCTAAACGATCGCCTTGAATGGTAGGGTGTGGGCAACCGGGTCGATGGGTGTAGATGCAACTGTCAGTATCAAAGTACAGGACACGATCTCCCAAGACTTCTAACGCTTCGTCGTACAATTTCAAACGAGCATGAGCGGTCACGTAAGCGGCAATGACTACGTTGCTAATTTTGTCAGGTTTGACAAACTTGGGTTCTTCTTCGAAATTGACAATGATTAAATCATCGCGGACGATTTCGACGTGTTTGACTAGTATACTTTTGTCGTCCACCAGTTGAAAGTAACGACAAGGATCGGTGACGTATTCCGTTTTGGGTAAGATCGTACGTTGGGCCATTTTTCCCCACAAGCAATTAAGCATCATTTTGGCAAACGATCTTTTTCCTTCATTTTTTTCCACCTCTTCCAAAGTGATGCCTTCGATGTCACTGTACTCTTCTTTGAATCGTTCTTGGTCTTCGGGAGTCTGACACCACGAAGGATAACCACTAGCTTCTTGTTTCAGTTTTAAAAACTGATTGACATACCCCGAGAAAATGCCTGGATGATTGGTGGCGTCGTCCTTTTGATATTGGGCTGTGGTTGGAAAGTGCCAGATTTCCTACACTTTCAACAAACGGTATTCACGATCCAGTGCCCGAAACAATTCGACGCTTACCCACGTTCCTGTCAAAGACCGTTCTTCCTCCGTGTGGTGACAGGGCTGATCTTGGTTACACGTTTCAGCACACGTCCGACATAAAGGAAACATCAGTTTTCCTTGACAATGGTGAGGTAAGATGGGATGGTACAAGTGGTCGGAGGTAAGACTTTATATTTAATTAATCCTTCGTATTGACGAATGTGTTCCACGTCAATGTGTTCTGTCAAAATTTCAGGGTGACCGGTGGGAAAACGAGCATATTTACACACCCAAGGATACAAAGAACACACGTCAATGTATTTGATTTCTTCTCCTTGGGATTCATTCACGTCGTACAGCAAGCGAGTGGCATTGGTTCGTCCTCCAAATAAACTGTGGCGCGGATCTCAAGGTTGGGTAATGTTTTTAAATTCAGGATCGGTTTTCAAACGTCGATCGTACTCGTGCTCCCACATTTCTACCACTTGGTATCCTTGACTTTCTAACTTGAGGCGTCGTTGGCAAGTCTGTTCGTATAACTGTTCCATGGTAGAATCTGAATAAGGGCCTTTCATCTCTCGATCAGGATAACAAGTAGGGCATCCGTGAAACAAACAACCCTGAAACTCGTATACCGTGTGCGGGTTTTCTAAATCAAATCCATCCACGGAATAACCTCCAATCTTCTTTTCTCCTCCTCCGTTTCTAACATGTTGTAGCCATTTGTCTTCTTTTTCACACAAGTAATGAAACCAACGTAAAGCTTTGAAAGAATATTGACGACTAGCAAAGAGAAACGTGTTGGAGTCGATGATGGCCAGTTGGTTCTCGGGCATGAAATTTTGCCTGTAGACTAAGGAACAGGCTTTAGGTAAGGTGGCTGCATCTTTCAAAGGATCAACCTCTCCGTGATCGAGAAATAACTCTCGAAACTTTCCACAACAACGTCTTAAAGTATCCACATCAGATCGACAATATTTGAGCATCTCCTCTTGAAAGTCAAATGGATCGGCCTGGTGGGCGCGGTACCAAGTGTGAAAAGCTTCTCGCTGTTCGGGGCGCATTCCGTCGGGGTCGTAATCATGAAGGTCAGGCAAATGAGGTAGGACAGCATGTTGATTATCTTCCGTGTTGAAGAAGTGAGGAAAGTAGCCTTCAGCCATTTCTGTCATACCAAACGTTTTTGGCATTCGACTCAAAGGCATGGCCAAATAACTCATAGAATCTTTAAACTGTACTTGTCCTACTTTCATGTAGATGAGCTTTTTTCCGTTCATGGTGACTTCAGGACGTTCGGTACCATGGTTCAAATAATAATTGAGTAAAAACTGCCTATCGTATCCTGAAAAATTGTGAGCTATGACGGTGGCATACCGATGACAATCTCCGTAACGTTGAATGTCTTCTTCGCTCCAACTGTCGTGGGTGGTAGGGTCTAAAACCCATTCAGCAAACTCGGACAAAGTGTTAACTCCACGAAAGATTTTTTCACGTCCTCCTGGAATTTGACTACAACGAAGACAGTGAAAATGAATCGATTCTTGAATACACTGATCACAAGCCCGATGCGCCACACAGAAATTGGGAATGTGAATGCCCGTTTCTTGCATGCATTCAAAATCAATAAAGATGAAATCTACTTGTTTCTTGTTCTTCTTCTTCTTTATTTCTTTTTTCTCTGTCTTGTCAAACTTTTGAATAAAACATCGATGATCAAAATCGACGATCTGATGACAAATAGAACATTTTTTCTTGCCAGCACAAACGTGTCTCTTGGAGTCGTTGGTACGAATTAGCTGTCCACACGTAGAACACGATTTCAATAAGTCGCAAGCACATTTTTGTTGGTGACCTTCTGTCTTGCGATGCTGTTGGTAACAAGAAGGACTGACAAAACTTCGTCGACACACCTCACAATGGACGTGATTTTGTTGTTGTTGTTGTTGTTCAGGAAGGCATGGTTGGTCTGCTAAACAGCCCCGACATCTTGCTCCACAATGAATGTGTTTCTCTCGACTGTTAAACCCATAGTTGTATTTCTCACAGTAGTAAGAGTATCCCAAAAATCCGGTAATACTAGTGATGGTATCAAAATGTTCTTGATGGTGATAGAGGTGAATGTATTTTCCTTCGGGGCCTCGAAAAACCATATCTCCGCGCACTTCTTGAGGGTGAACTTTCAAAGAATAACGAGGAGCCAAAACATCTTGAAGTTTCTGCATTTGAGAAATACCACACACGGTCTCTTTAGGGATCCCCGCTTGTTGTAACAGGAGTTCTGCTTCTTTTCGTTGTTGGGGTCTTTGCGATGTTCGAATGTTATTCCAGGCTTTTTTCTATTCTTGACTCTCGTTCTTGTTGGCAAACGTACGCCCCACCACGATAGCCCGAGCCAAGCACATTTGGTCTTGAGTATTGTCAATTTGGACGACACTACGTTTGGTAGTAAGAAGATCGTCCACCAATAACGGTTTTCTGCTTCGTCCACTTCCTCGAGGAGGAGCAACGTGTGTCATGTAAAGTGTGGCCTTTCCATCGGTGATGGTAAACTTGTCATTGGATTGTTGCGCATGTTCTATTTTGGACGTGACTTTGTCTGGCGTTAATTCTGCCGGGGTGCTGAACTCAATCCGAACGGGACTCTTCAAGTTGTCGTGATGGATGGCCAGTCTCAAGCGATCATCTTCTTTGGCTCCACATTGCCGTTTCAAGTTCTGTAACACAGAACTCCACAAATCGCTAATGAACCCAGCCGCTTTCTCGGGAGGTACTTCGGACTTGAAGTCTTTGAATTGTACTGTGTGAGTGTAGGCAGTGGTTCTAAATTTTCGAGAGGTAATTTTTTGACTCTCTCGAATCCGATAGTAATTTTCAGGAGGAGCCAAGGTACTAGATTGTGTTTCTTGGTCTGGGGTTCTGGTGTTGGTAGTGGTGGTGGATTTTGTTTTGGGTGGTTTTGAAGGTGGTAAGGTTTCAGGTTCACTCATCTCCTCTTCGAAGTCGCTGGCATGGACTTGAGCAAGTAGTTCATCTAATGGTGTTTCAGGTGGCACGGAAAATCGTCGTCGTGGCCTCTTTGTTTCTTCTTGTTCTTCTTCTGGTTTCTCATGGTTTGGGCGTGATCTTTTCATCTTTAAGTTTACTTTGAAACTGATTCAGTTTCACCCAGGTACCTTTATATAGAGAGAGGTGAGTATATAAAGAGAGACCTTCGTACCTTCAGAATCAGTCTTTGGTGATTGAACTTTCAAACTGTAAAGATGGAAGAGTCAAGAAGAAGAAAAAATAAATCAATACTCTAAGAAAGGACATCCTTCTGAGTATAATTGGGATTATCTAGCCCGAGGAAGAACAGTGAGAAATAAAAGTCAAGATACTTGTTATATCTGTCAGGAGAAAGGTCATTGGGCTCCAGAATGTCCACAACGGCAACATCAAATCAGAGATAAAAGTCAAGATACTTGTTATATCTGTCAAGAGAAAGGACATTGGGCTCCAGAATGCCCACAACGTCGAAACCTAAAAAAAGAAAAGAGAGACAAAACAAAAGATATCTGTTATCATTGTAAAGGACCAGGACATTGGTCTTCGGAGTGCCCTCAGAAAGAAGAAGAAGAAAATCTACCAGAGGAGAGGGAGGAAGAAGAAGGATCTTCAAACCTAGAGGAAGAAGAAGAACATATCATCAAGAAAAGTAAGAAGAGAGTGAGAAGAATGGAAGACAGTGAGAATGAAGAAGAAGATATGATTCCTGTGACGATCAGGGTCCCAATGAAGAAGAAATTCAAGAAAAACAAGAGAGATAGTGAGAATGAAGAAAAAGAAACTATGA
This sequence comes from Margaritifera margaritifera, assembly GCA_029931535.1. Lineage (NCBI taxonomy): Eukaryota > Metazoa > Mollusca > Bivalvia > Unionida > Margaritiferidae > Margaritifera > Margaritifera margaritifera. The sequence continues at coordinate 3,983,392 of JAQPZY010001579.1, read as the reverse complement.
TTCCTGTGACGCAATTCAAGAAGCACAAGAATTTCAGAAAGTGAACTTTGTTTTTTTTTTTTTTTTTTTTTTGGAGTGTGGTGTTATATGTTCATTGTTAAATTATTTTTTTGTGAAAAAAATGGCAGAATACACCAGACTGGAAAAAAAAGTAAGTGTTTTTTGTGTTATTTTGTTTTAGAATATGGACGCACGCACGCACTCACACTTATATACAACACAATGGGATTTTTTAAGTTTTACTTGATTTGGCAATTTGATTTCTTTTCTAGAAATCTGGGGGCCCTTAAAAGGACCGTTGGGGTGTTTGTTTGATTGAAAAAACAAACTTATGAAGTTTTTACATAATCAACTTCAATTGTCGTAGTCCTTTACCAAGACCCTGTTGCTACTGCTGGTGTTTTGCTTATGGTGGTAGTCACTGGTGGTGTTTGTGGTGGTGGTGGCATCTCACTAGAACTGGTAGGCTTGGAATGTTTAGCCCGTGATGGTCTTTTTCGCTTTGGCTGAGTTAAAGAATACTTATATGCGTTTGTCATCCATTTTAACTCATATAATATCTCTTCTAAAAGACTCACCGATTTTTCTTCAGGACTGACGACTTCCTTTACTGTTTCCTTCTTCTCCTCCTCTTCTAACTGTTGTCTGATTTCTTCCTCACTTTTTCTTCGTCTCTCTTCTTCTTCTTTCTGCTGCTGAAGAAGAAACATTTCTTCATCCTCTCTTTGTTTCTTTAAAAAATTTTCCATCTCTTCCTGTTGCTTCTTTTAAAATTCATCCATCAATTCATCCACTGCTGAAGCAACAACAGTAGCAGTAGTAGTAGTAGTAGTCTCAGACGACTGAAACTCTTGATTTAGAAAATCTAAATCAAAGTCTTCCGGCCGGAATT